>OZ023215.1:43454277-43713787 GCA_963995525.1 Escarpia spicata | reverse complement strand
CGAAACAAAACATATCCGTGCATTTATAGTATGTTGTCTTCAAGTGTGCAACAAAATCACATGCAGAGCAAAAAAACCCACATTCAGGCTCTCTAAAACCTCCTATTGCAACCCCTCTGAGGCTCCCCAAAACCCACATTGAGGCTCTCCACAAACCTTAAATTGTACCCCCTTGTAGCTCCCCAAAACACCTTCAGTCTCTCAGTAACAACACCTTCTTTTGCACCCGCCCCTTGATGCTGCTCCCAAAACACCTCTCCTAAAATCTCACAGGATACCGCCTTGAGGCTCCCCGCAAAAACAAACACCACTTTGAGGCGATACAAGAATGTTATTCTTATCGTGTTTGAGTACCTTTTCATCGCCAATATGACATGTATGGTCAATACACTTCACAATCTCTCGCTCCAGGATATTGCAAAACTTCAGCGTTTCCAGAATTGTTTGGCAAGGATAGTCACACAATCTCCTCGTTTCTCCCGCTCAGTGCCATTTCTAAAATTACTGCGATATCGCATTATGCTTAAGATCTGTATAGTCACCTATCAAGTCTTTTCATCCAAATAATCTGCATATTTACACGTAATGCTCACCCCAGCTAGACAGCACAGACAACGTCGGTCTAGTTCAAAGTTACTATCTGTTCCAGAGTTGAGACAAAGGCTGGAACTCAAGCTATTTCAGTTGTCGCGCTGACTGTATAGAATTCGCTTCCCGTCAGTATCAAATCAGCAGAAAATATTGTTACATTTCGCCGTTACCTGAAAACTTATCTTTTCAATATCGCCTATCCTCCCTAGCTTCCTAGAACATCCACCCATTTGTTGACGACTTTCGCCTATCACACGAGTACGAGAATGCTTAATCCTTTCGTTTGGTTACGCCATTGAGCATGGAGTGTCTGAGGATACTGGCGCTTAATAAGTTATTTATTTATTATTATTAGTAGTAGTATCATTTATTAGATTGATTACGTTGCTAATGAAGAATGTTTCCATAGCCAGAAAGAAATATGTCAACACCGTGTTGGCCGTTATGTAAAGTGACGCTTATCGTTGAGCTTTGAGTGATGGTCGATGGGGGGCGAGAGGTGGATACCTTAACCAATAGACATCGTATGGGCAGAGGCGGCTCACTGTATCTTATTTACAGGCCACATAAATTAAAAGACACCATCGTGCGTACGAACGGTGTCGTTGTCACTCGCCTCATGTTGTACAGTTCAACAGCTCGCATATTCTGTCAGTCCGGTTGAATATAGAGGCAAAGGTGAGTGTACCAAACTCTCGCTGAATGCAATACGTTTCACAAGTACATTTACTGTGTATCTATGATAGAGATGACGTAATGGGTACACCAGGTTCTCGAAGATGGTGTAAACAGTTACCACAAGTTAAATTCTGAAATATTACACGGCCATTCAATTTCATTAAAGTGTAACGAGAGAGAGAGAGAGAGAGAGAGAGAGAGAGAGAGAGACAGACAGACAGACAGACAGACAGACAGACAGAGGAGAGAGAGAGAGATAGAGAGATAGAGAGAATATGGAAATATGTAACGGTTACTTGAAGTATTGCAATAGTATTTGTGTTGTACAAAAACGGTGTTGGCGTCTACTTTTCGCGTAAATCAGGTTGAATTACATGTTTGCTTTCTCGCGCAACATGGTACATAACCAAAGTTTAATTAATATTATGTACGGAATATAATATAGTACCAACTCGTGGTTCGTGATACTGGGAGTTGTTTGGAGCAGAACTTTGACACCGAAATGCTGTTGGGGTTATAATTACAACCAATGGTTCAGGTAGTTTTGCCGTTCTTGCTTGGCAGTGTCTTTGGGTCCATCGCTGTTGACCTCGCTACCACTACGGTGACACCGGCGTTACACTTTGATCAAGACAACCTCAAGATGACATACCTCCGAGTTGTTGGTGTTGTTGCGCTAGTTATGCTGAGCGTCCTCGTCACGTATACAGGTATGTTTAACAGCCACATATAATAGTGTTTATTTCAATAATAACAACAACAATTACAACCCAGAATTAGTTGCCAAATATGCAATTATAAACCATGTATCGATGTTGAAATGGTCACGAAGAAGTGTATCACTTATTAAAGTTGTTTAATTACAGTAAATATAACTACATGCATCGTATACTGTTGTTTTCCTTCAAAGTCTTTAAAAAAACTCCTATTTACTTATGACTGGTTGTATTTTGTCAATAACTCAAGTGATGACTGAACGAAATGTTTTTAATACAGTCAATGTTCTACGTTTTAGCTGAAAGTTTGGTGGTCAACATTATATTCATCCGCACTGTCGGCGTTCTACTGAAAATCTGATCGTCCACATATTTACATAAATTGTAGACAACATTTGCAATTTAAATAGTGAATTGCGCCCGGATTCGGTTAGATTCATATTTCATGAGGTTGTACCGTTACCTTCTGTTCGTTCAACGGAACTATTGACACCTTCATGGTGCCTTCGTCAGCGTTGCAATGTGCCGTTCTCGTGAATAACACGTAAAGTTGTCGAAGGCTACGTTTAGCCAACATAACGATTCAGACGGGTAACTGTACTAAAACAGCACAACCTCATCAAACAGTTGCATTGTTCGTTGTGGAAGTACGATTTGGGATAACTGCCAAGCAGAACGTCGGGGAACGTTCAGATTGACCTTTTTGAGAGCTGCCAGTGGACGAAAAGATTTAGGATCTCTGACCTATGACCTCTGACCTCAACACCGGCAGTAATTTCTAACACTGACTCCTTCTCACATTCTTCGGCCAAGCTACATCACAAAACGGCCCTTTTACAAGATTTGTTTTTTGCCCCGAGTAACCCCCAATTAATTTATATGTGGCTTACATGAATGATATATCTACTCCTTGCAACATGTTATCGACATTCCCGCGTTGGGCTTTGATGAAAGGTCAGGTTGAAAACCCCCGTGGATAACTTATTTTGCGCACTGGAGCTTCAATGTGCTACCAGCCGATGTGCTGAAAACAGTTTCCCACACCTATTGTAGGTCGCTGATTGGCCGCGACTCCAACATTATTTAGATCCAGTTGGCACTCTCCCCAAAATTATCGTTCCGGAAATTGACGTCATTTATTGCATCGCGCCGCTGCTTAGACGACCGATTCTGCTGGCACATGTCGTTCGGGAAAATTTATTTTAAATAGCTCCTCCAGAGGCCTGTAGCAGCAGAACCTCCCAGATAATCGAGAAAAACATACATTACATGCATAGATGCATATACATTGAAGAGAAAAAATGAGAAATCGCAAATGCAAAACCAATCGATCTTCTAATTTCGATGAGCTAAAAGGCTTCATTGTCAATTTTCCATCTCGGGTGATTGCTCTGAAATGGAGTTTTACTAAACGTGATAACGCGCTGTAAACTATACTAAAATAGTGTAATGTAGTGTTACATTTTAATACGCTAATGTTGTTAAGTGTTATTACATTTAGTTGAACATATTTATATATTTTTTTTATTTGGCACTTCTTCTAACGTTGTGACAGATCATTTGTTATTCTAGAATGTCGCAGAGAGCTGACGTGCATTAACTTCGAAAAGGGTTACACCGGTTCGCGAGGGGTGTGGGTCGGACATCGGAGAGTGACGAGGATTGCCCCAACTGTCCCGTCAGTCGCCTGTCCGGCCGGCTGGTGCGCCTACTTTAGCCCGTCCTCCCGCCTCATCGTTCCCCGCTTCGCTAACGCCTTCTCCGCCTGGCCAACGTTCTCCGTGAGCTTGTGGTACAAGTCGAGCGTCAACGCAACGATGACACTGCTGAGGAACGACCAATGCAAAGACGAGGGCTCCTTGCACGTGTTCACCTTCCACGGAGACAGGGTCGTCGCCATGATGGTCGCTAGTGAGGAAGACTTCGCCATGACTACTGCGTCAGGGGTACGGCGACGCGTGCCCTCCGTTCATCTGATCTCTATAAACAAATTAAACACCATAATTTATACAATGAAATATAGACTGTTTGCAAAGTTCCTTCTCGTAAATGGTCGCTTTGCTACGTCACCGTAATTGTTAATAATAATAATAATTATTATTATTATATAAACATTGATATACTAGTATTTATTTTAATGTGATACAAGCTAAGTTAGAACTCTAGTTAATTACCATTGTGAAAAAGAAACCGCCAATGTGTAATTCAGACGCCAATGGTGTTAGGAAGCAAATATTATTGAAAGAGGGAGTGGCTATACAGTCAGACTACCCACAAAAATAACGTCTTAATATATATTGGCGATTCCGCGATATATGAACCCTGAGATCGCAAATTGTGTTCCAGGCGGATCTGGATGTGTGGAGCCATATTGCAATTACATGGAATAGACGAAACATGAGACTATTCCTGAATGGAGAACTCCAAGATACACAGTCACTAACAGGTAACACACAGTCGTTTATGTAATACTTCGCAGCTTCTGTATATAGCGTCGTTGCCCGTGTTCGGTTGTCAATTATAAACCCGTTCTGGTTAAATTTCGTACCATTCATGTTGGGATGCGGTGGTGGATAGGTAGAGCACCCGACTAATGGTCGAGGTGACAGTGGTTCATTTCCTTCCACATGCCGCCGTTTCGAAACGTCAGGCCCGTGGCGTGGCTGATAGTTTGGTTTGTATTACTGTATTTTTGATCGGGTTCCAAGATAATCTCCAACTGCACCCCTTGAGGCTCAGAACATAACCTCCAACTGTACCAACCTTGACGTCTCAAACTGCACCTTAATTGAGACCTCCAGCGGCACCCTCATCAGACGTTTCACTGCCCTCCCTCTTGAGAACTCCAAATGTACTCCTTGAGGTTACGCAATAACGTATAACTGCACCCTCCTTTATACACCAAGTTGCACCCCATGAGACTCACAACCCCCACCCCAATACTTCGCACGGGACTCGTTTCCTTAAGCATGTGGAGTGGGTACTTAACCATCGCAACTCCTCCAACCTACTGATCTGAATCTGGTAAATTTCGTTCGCCTCCGTTGCTCTTGTCTTTCGGAAGACACGCTAACAGCCGTTGGCCCTCTCTGCCTGGTGTGCTCGCCAGGAAAATAGAATATCCTATCGAGGGACAGAGAGAATTGGACTCACCAAGTAATGGCCTCTATCTACAAACCTACCGTGCGTGTATGTATGCTGCGAATGAAACCACCTTGAAGATACACAACCCACATAATATGTTACTTAGACAGTATGATATGTAATGGAAAAAGAAGCTACATTTCTACTTGTACATGTAATTAAAGGAAATGTATGCTGTCATATTAAACACAGCAAGTCGTTTGGCAATATTGTACATGACTGTCATCCAAGTATAGGAGGGAACAAAGAGGAGAGCAACAAGCAACAAACCTTCAAATACACACTCGAATCCTCCCCAACAGTTTCTTCGCCGATATAATCCAAGTATTCCTCAGGAATACGATCAAACCAGGCGAAGCTGGTGTTATGCTACAAGAAGGTCCAGCAAGACCCTGTGATGTATAAGTGCTCGTCTATAGTGGAGCACAGTGGCGCAGTCGACAGAGCATCAGACTCTCAATCGAGAGAACCCGGGTTCGAATCCTTTGCTGTCGTGTCGAACTTTGATCAAGTTCGTTCACTCTACGTATCTCCAGTTCACTCAGCTGTATGAATGAGTACCTGGCTATAGACAGCGGTGGATATTTGTGTACGAATAGTCCTCGCGCGTTAATTGCAGCGGTGCTGTATACTCACCAGAGAAGTCGAGATACTGTTCGATTAAACAGGTCTGCCAGGGAGAAAAGTATAAAGCGTTTTTGAGCAGTCCCAAGGATTGGATACTTTGCTATATAAGAACATACCTTTCCTTACCTTCCACAAAATACTCCAATACGCAACGGCACCGGACACAATGGTCTAATGTATCCGGATAATGCAAGCGATGCAACCTCGCTCATTCATTAAATTAACGATGATAAACTGTTAGACTGATAGGCCATCATGTCCCGATGCCGCAGAATGAATGTATATCTCTACAAAAGATGAACATTCGTCATCCCGAGATATGTTCCTGTGATAAACCCACACAGCCCATTCCAGGATTGACCCAGACGGATAGCGTGGCCAGAGAACACCCCCTGAAGGAGAAGTTCTACGTTGATCTGGAGGCACTGAGGAGGATGACGGCACTCGTGAAGGCGACAGGCGTTTCCGTCTAGAGAGTGATCGACGAAGAAGAAGTTATCATTATGTTCAGTCACACCTACCGTTTCACATATTGATTGTTCTATTTATGGTGCAGGAAGGCGTCTCTACGACAGCAAATGCCCGATGATGGCCGGAGGACCGGCATACACGAAGACCATGGTTCCCTTTGACGGATACATGGACCAGGTAAGCAAGATGGGTTGGGGAACCAGTTAAATGGAGGCAGTCTGTTATTAGTTTTCATTTATTAATTAATATATTAGACTATACTAACTAAGCTGAAGATATACTGCCCGCAAATTATTATTAGTAAGCGTGTAACAACGTTCCTAATCTGAAGGTACAACCCCGTAGCATGTTCAAATAGTAAACGAAACCTCCGATTTCTAAACAAGTTTTATTGACAATACGGCCCAGTCGGGCTGAGTTAGCCGCAATAACTTTTGATGTTCAACGACGCCCCATTTCCCCACGTTCAACATAGTAGACTTTCTGGTACACATTACTACGCCAGTTACTTACGGATTGACGACCTGATTAGCTCCCTTTAAAACCGGCTTGCGTTATATGTTTATTATCCCGATTTGTCACGAGGGACAGTGGCGCATGAAAACCCTCAACTAAAGTGTGCGTGACCATAAGGAGCGGTCTCATAAGTCTGTAAAGTTCGGAAAAAACGTAAAGTAGTTTGTATTGTATCACACCACCATCCACTTCCACCAGTGCGAGGTGTAGGACTTGCGATTTTAGCGATCCAAAATGGCTTCCGAAACCACAGCCAATACGCAGCGGATTAAACTAAAGTAACATGTTTGAGATGGACAGTACAATACTGTACTCAATAGGTGGCGCCACAGGTTGCCCTGTGACGTGGTAACGACCTCCACTCACTCATGTGTAATGCTTTACGGGCGTGCACACGAGAACCGAGAACACGACATTACATACATTTAGGCGACACGAACGTGACGTCTATGCTTACTGCACGTGTTTATCATTGTAGATTTGCTTCTATGGAAGAGTGTTGAGGAAAAAAGAAATCAAGAAATTGTACAACAATCCGTAACATATGGACACAGTCATGTCGAAGTCGATTTGTTTGGCACACATCGACCTCTTCTGCAGCAACACATGACTGATGTAAAAGAACATGCCTGGAATGTATTTTTGTTATATTTAGTTTAAACATATTGACAGGTTTTGTACCCCTAATGATTGATTAACATTTTTGAGGGTGTGTGCGCTATACAAAAGTGTTTAGAATGTTTAAACGTGATAGAGATAGACAGCATTTACAAGATGATCTTGACGGCTTGATTAAATGGTCTGAAAAGTGGCATATGTTGTTCAATTTTGGGAAATATAAACGCCTCCACGCAGGACATGGGAATGAAGATGTACAATATACAATGGGGTTACTGTACTAAGTGCTAGTATAAAAGAAAAGGACTTAGGGTTTACCATTACTGCTGTGGAGGCCATATCGCAAAGAAGACAGCTATGCTAGAAAGAGTACAGAGGAGAGCGACTAAGATGATACAAAAACTGATAAATCTTAGTTATGAAATACACCTAAGAGAATGTGGTTTAACAACACTAGAGACCAGGAGATTAAGAGACGATTAGATAGAAGTGTTTAAAATATTGAATGGTTATGAAAATATTGATATAAATATCTTTTACTCAATTAAGAAAGATAGAAAGACTAGAGAACATGAAGTTACATTAGTAAAGGAGCAGTGTAGATTAGATAATAAGAAAGTTCTTCACAAAGGACTCTAAATTAATGGAATATATTATCTGCTGATTGTGTGGGTGCTAGTAGCGTGAATATGTTTAAACATAAAATCGACATATACCTCAGAAGGGCGGCATACTCTACATAAAACGGTTGGACTCTCGATGATCAGCCGAAGTGCTTCCTTGTCCGCCTGCCATCTAGAGTTAATTCTATGGGCGGCAACCTTGTTAAATCTATATTTAGACTTGCATGCAGTGTAACTGGCATGCGTGACCTTGTATACGCGCAACGATATGCCTAGTCAAAACGCAACACAAAATCATTCATGAATTGCAGCTGGTCGCATTGAAGATACGCAGGTGTATAGCTGATACTGACATACTTTTCTAATTGAAATACAGTCACTTCATTATGTAATCTACACAGGTATCCATGCGCTGGTACTGACAAGGAATCGGTTCTAGAGAGAGTAGTGTAGGAAGACCAAAAACCTCCAGTTGACCCTCCTTGAGCCTCGCACAAAACCACTGCCAGCTTAACCAAATTCATATGTGGTGGGTTGATCCGGAGCTTCAGCACGACATCGATGTCGGACCTGAACTGGGAAGGGGGGGAAGGCAGGGTGCTGTTGATTTGAAGATTTTCCGCTGTCGGATCGGAAGACAAGCGGTGGGGACGGTGTTGTTGGAACATTTCCGCGGCGACGTTCATAATCTCAGAATGTCTAGGGGGCCACTTAACGGAAGCACATTCAAAAATGCTAGAGGACACGGTACTCTAGCGAATGCATAACACGGCCAAATTCCAAAGTTTTAAGCCCCCCTGGATCTGCCTTTGCATTGATACTTTCTTACCAAGAACATGTACATTTTCATTTCATATGATATCACTACATTAACCCTTCAATAATATAGTTACAGAAGAAGATACAAATAATAAATACAATTTAAATGAACCGTTACGATGTTGCAGGTCTGGCTGACTTTGAAATATGTAGTGTATGAATACTGCTTACACTATGCGCATTCTATTTTATGAAATGGTTAGTACATTTGTTAAAACTGTATGTTATAACATTGAGACAAATCACTGTTACCATTTGTCACCGACTTTTGATTAGACCAGGACAAAACTAATTTAACAGATTGCAAAAAGGGTTTCACCAAAACTAATTTATAATTTTGTTCACTCGGTGTAGCACATCGTAGTGGTTAATATATTAGTCTGAAAGTTTGTAACGGGACGATGGAAAATAACACAGTGAGGGAAACATTTAACTGAGGCAATGCGGACTAATTTGTTCACGTCTTGGAACCAAGAGAAGATCAGCGCAGAAGTACAAAGAAGATGATGGACACGGACCGGGCACGTGCTGAGGACGTGCTGAACGACAACAACCACTGCCTGATAACACTCACGCGAACGCTCGAGGGAAAGAGGAAAGTGGGTCCATGAAACAATCTGACGAACCACTGTTGAAAAATACAAGACCAACTGGGATGGAAAACAAGGGGCGAAGCAAAACCCGTAGCCGTTGACAGAGTGATATGGGGAGGTTCTACAGCAGTCTTATGGACCACAAGGTATTGGTAGTGTATGTGCGAGGTGAACCCATGCATCAAACAGCAGCAACTGAATTCGAGCGTCAGCCTCAGAGTCCAACGTCAAGTAATGCTGGCTACAGCATTCCAATCGACAATGAATCACAACAGCTAATGTATATTTATCGGCGGTGTCTCTATGCGTATGGTAGGACGTCTGCATACCTACCATGTTACCACAACAGGGTACCGACCTGATTGTCATGCTTGCTTGTTCGGGTTTATGATAGGTGTACGTTTGCATTCAGGAATGCGCATACAATTACGTTTTGGTCTTTCTGGCACAGGCCGACAAGTGGTAATCCAATTACTACACTTATAATACACGTAACACGTTCGTGAACGAGATAACGAGATTGTGCTACTGTATCTACAACGCAATTAAATACAAACGTTTATTTTCCTAAGTACTCGTTACACGTTAGTTTCATTAATTTACTGTAGTGTTTTTAGTAAAACAAGAAGAAAGCAGAAGTGTACTACATATGGTGTACTCGCCCTCGTTTTATGCGTTGTCGTCACACACATAATAACAATACTTAATTAAATTTCCGCAGACCCTTATCTTACCATGTATGTTATGTTTATAGTATTGAAATGCAATAGAAATTGGTAAGGTCATTCAGGCTTGGGCCTTATCAATATTTGGTCATGTTACAAGGCTTGATACGTTGATCCATGCACTTCTGCTGTATATCGCAGTCAGACGGGGATCAAGCACAACCAACTTGTAATACTTTAATTTCTCATGTTGATGAACAATGGAGTCGTACGGTTGTTAGGCAATGTGCGCCTGTTTTTGTGTATATGTAAACAGTTATGAATTGAACAGTCCCATTTACAAAGTCATACAATAGTATAGAATGGTATAGAATGTTACGAGTAAACGGTATATGACTGCGTCATCCCCTTCAATGCTGAAGGATAAGCATATGGATTGATTTAAAAACTGTAGCGTCTATAGCAGAGACAGTGGGTAGAATCGTGGCCAACATCTACGCTGTTTGATCAATAAATCCCCAAAGTGAGATGCAAAAAAAAGAACTACAAACAGGAGGGTAGTGTGTGACACTACAGCGATCATTTCACAGGTATTTGCACCATTGCAAGTTGCAATACATTTGTGTGCAAACAATGTGTACCGTTATATCTTGTAACAGTGAATCGCTTTGGTTCGTAATACTGTATTTAAAAGCGCTATATGTAGATAGGGAATTGTGGTTATAATTATTTGTGTTAACAGTCGCCGCAGGTTTGCCTGTGTTGCGACAAATAGTCAAACCGTTGGACGTTCTACCGTTACAAGTTGTACACATACAATTATTGTGTAAAGCGAGCGTGATTGTCTTTACAAACCAAACCGCTGCAAGTTGAAATGTTGCAACGTGTGCCATTGCAACATGTACCGGAAAATAATGCACATTCCCATCAGGACTATGCCAGGAGATTCTCTTGACTGAATAATTATTAGGTTGACATGATTAAACTTATTGTTTGAATTAGTGCTTGGTCGTTGCTTTCTCAAGCGCGCTAGCCGTCTTGTGCATAACTCCAAAATACGTTATTGTTAACAATCCGTCCATAAAAAGCAAATGATACGACTTAATGATATTGAACAGCATCACAGAACGAATAGAAAGTGTTACACCTTGCCTGTACTAAATATATTTATAGGTGAACACAAGTTGTGGCCATTGGGGAGAGCCCAGGTGCCACAGCCACACGGAGCGCGGCAGTGTAGTGATTAGCACATACGCCTGGCATGCTAGAGTTCTGAGTTCAAAACACGGACCGGGAAGGCATGATATTCGGTATAAAAACAAGGTTGTCAACATCGGGGACTGTGTATCCGTAGTGAATCGGAGAAAACGTCAATGTCGGTCTCGTCTCAATTTTGGGCTTAAAAGTGATCCACTGAGGACGAAAAGCACCGTGGCAGTGACCACCCTCAGTGCCAGAATTGAAAGGTCGGTTTGGCGACAATGTTCTGCAAAAGGCTGACTTGTTGAATGAGACCTCATAAGACTATTTTAACCAGTATGTAGATAGTCTAGTAAGTTAATACAACGTTGCCGAGCGCTGGAAACAAGTAGAATTGTATAGTGGGGTTCACTAAACATCGCTTTCACTGACGCCACCCAAAAGTAATAAATTGTCGCGTCTATTTATGTCGTTCCCTCGGTCCCTGTATTGTATACAAAGAAGTAGCAATTTCGCACCTCACCAGATGAACGGCCCGGGTAATATATAGTTGTTTAACGGTTGTGCAGTAATGTATCAACTCAACGGGCTACCCCATATATTACGTTGTATGTTTTGACCATATGAGAGAGACGACTTCGTCGGACTCGACCTTCCTATGTGAGTTATCGTTGTGCTGACGATAATGACATTCATGTTCTTATAATTAATACATTTAAGCGACATCAAGGTGCGTTTTATATAAGAAAGAATGTTTGAGAACAACTTAGGTATCTTTACTTTGAATTTTAGCTCGTAAATTGTGACACTGGATGACAGAACAGTCAATACGCCAACACACCCCTTCTGAAACGTTAATAATAAAAGACACCTGCAAGAAGTCTCATCATCGCATGGAACGACATGCCTAAATCATTCGAACTGCAAACTTGTAAGAGACAGGTCTAGTTGTTCGACACTGTCATCGAAGTAACCGAAGAAACAATTTGTACCACGTAAGTACTTATTCATTTGCCCAAACACTTAACTTTAAAACGATTTTAGATATGTCGCAGAAATGCAATTTCCATGCAGGGTTTTTTCGGCATTCCATGCCTATTATTAACACGGTATTAAATAACTGGAAGGCCATTTTTTCACCCACACATGTTTGTCTAGTCACGACTGATATCTACAGAAACTAGCGCAGGCTCCACGCCAGTTTATTATATTATTACTAACAGGTAGTCAGATTACGTAGGGCTATTGTTATTAATGATACAAAACGTAGGCAAGCGAAAAGAAGCATTCCATCAATTTTCATTTTATGGCAGACTTGTAGATAAGCCAAACAGTGGACAAGATGTTCCTCGCAGGAAACTGACATCAGTTAATTATAATTAGCGCGCGCACGCACACACACACACACACACACACACACACACACACACACACACACACACACACACACACACACACACACACACACACACACACACACACACACACACACACACACACACACACACACACACACACACACACATATATATATATATATATATATATATATATATATATATATATATATATATATATATATAATTAACACGTTTCCAGTTTGAATGGTGTATTTTCCTTTACCAATGGTTATTATTTTAGCAAACTGAACATGGCAAGCGGATTGAGCCTGCGTCTGTTTGCCTTGGCGGTGATGATTGGAGTCGTGCCTCAAGCTACAGGTACCCACAATACTATGTCGGCAGTATATTGTGCAAGGTGGCAATGCCATTAGTTGAACTGACACGAAAGTCATATTAGGTAATGCCGTCAATTGAGTTGAAAGCCGGTTCAACCGATATATGAAATGTATGTTTCATATAAACTTGGCAAATTGAAATTGTCTATGTGCGTCGGCTTGTCGCCACTTGATGCTGTATTCAGATTGTTTTCACTGCAGACGTTATTGCAATAAAATAGCGTGGAAAACAATCCCCTCTTAAATTGACGTATCCCATTTCGAATCAGACTGGACAACGTTCAAATATGTCGCGCGTAAACAGTGTAATTAATTTTATACGCCAAGAAGGTTTTATGAAAGAATGTTTGCTTTTGTTATCGTGATAGAAACAATAATATTGATCGTTATAATGGGTACCTTGGGATCCCGTGAACAGCCTCATATCAACGTATATGTAAAGATGGCCCACGTTTGCCCTTTTCTCGCCGAATGTTGGGCGGAACAGTTTCTCACCGTACTGGTTTTCCGATGGTGCCATCGCAGCGAAAATGTGTATAATCGAGTGAATATGAGACAAGATGCCTCTCATTAGAGAATATTATACTTTCACCTTTGCGGTATAGTCACAAACGTGATGCAGTCCGAAATAATTGAAGGGACTGTGTGTTATGTACACCTGTATTGGGCATCATGGATCGTTGCGCTGAACATTGCAGCTCACAAGGAAATCACGTGTCTGACATTTGACAAGGGCTTCGGTGCTCTGTTCGGGGTATGGACGCAGGTCAATGGGACCGTCATATGGGACGGGATTGGATCATCCGGTAGATGCGCTTTCTTCAATGGGCAAGGTGGCCATATTAACATACCGCGCTTTCAAAGGTACAGCATCATTCAATATTTATATATTATTATGTATAATAGGTCAATCTTAAAATTACCGTCACTAGTATAAAGTTAAATCTGTTTTATAATAATACTGTCAGAAATAAAACGTATATCATACGTTTAATGTTTACATCGGAAATACTTTAGCAGCCCTTTCTACAAGATGACGGTATCGGTTATTGTTATTGTAGATGAACGATCTTTGATGGTGTTGCAAACACACAGTCTTGTTGTGAATACATAATATTACGATTTTGAGAGTAGTATGTATGTTTCCTCTTGCATGCTCTCTAATAGTATTATAGGTAGGCAAGACACCTTTGCTATTTTCTGGGGGGATATTTTAGGGTAGATATGGATTTTAATATGCCATTGGTTGTTTTTAGAGTGACATGTAGCTCTCTTACCAGTACCAATATCATACATTAGTTACGTTTGGCAAATAGTTGTAATGGAAACTAGCTATTAATGTTTTTACCAATTTATACCATCCAGTTTTCTTTCATTGACTGTCCAAAGTGTGGTTCTTGCTGTGTGTGATACAGTGCTACAAGAAACTGCATTTCACGTTTACTCATTGACCATTGAGAACAGTTTTCATCAAGAGAAACTGTGACCAAAAAAGCATACAGCGAGATACAAATGCAGAACATGTTTACACGCCAGTTAGCCTTTTTTTTATTTATGTTCTTTGTCGAGGCGACGCTGCACCTCAACCTATGCGCATTCGTGAACAAATAACTAGAACGACTGCGAAGTACTGATCACTGCTGCAAAAATTCACCCATGATTTACTGAGACCAATAGGAGAACGTATAGTTCAATGGACAACATAATTTACTGAGACCAATAGGAGAACGTATAGTTCAATGGACAACATAATTTACTGAGACCAATAGGAGAACGTATAGTTCAATGGACAACATAATTTACTGAGACCAATAGGAGAACGTATAGTTCAATGGACAACATAATTTTGCATTTTGCTATGGATTTTTATTTATCAAAATACTATAACGGTGATAGCCTCAGCCCTTGTCGTGTTGCTCCATGAGTAGGTGTAAGCTGGTAACAATTATTCTGACTGACCTTGTTGTAAATACATGTTGATTATTATAAATAAAAATATTACTGACAATCTGCATAATGCTCTTGTAAATACATTAGTTTATATTTATGTCGACAGCGCTTACGATTCGTGGAGCCAGTTCTCAATTAGTTTGTGGTACAAACGAGTGCTCGACTACCATATGGTTTTACTGAACACAGAGATGTGCGGGGATCTGTCGGCGCTGAAGATCATGTTCTTTCCGGGCCATGGAATACAAGTTTCCCTGGCATCAAAGAACGGTGGCGCCTCGGTCCACGGCAATGGGGTGCGTGATGTCATATCTACTTACACTACATCTGGTACATTAATTATACCTGCCAACCCCCCCCCCCGGATGTTCCGAGAGACTCCTTAAAACAATTTCCGGAACAAAATAAAAACCTCCCGGATTTTCGGTGAAGACAGCCAGCCTCAACGGGTGGTGCAAATCGAGGTTTTCGGGGAGCCTGAAGGTGAGTTTTGGGCCAGCAGCTGGCGGGGTGCATATCGAAGTTTTCGGAGAGCATGAACATACGTTTTTTGCCATTTTGAAAGGGGGTGCAAATCGAGGTTTCTGGAGAGCCTGAAGGTGGGCCTTTGGCGAGCCTCAATGGAGGATGCAAATCGAGGTTTCTGGTGAGCTTCAAAAGGTTGAACGTCGCCGCGAAAAATATTCAATAGCACCCTCCCCCCCCCCCCCCCCCCCCCCCCGTCTTCCGAAGTCCAATGATACTTATACTCACAATAAATCTCGAATCTTCCAGATTTTCAAAGTCAGAAGTTGGCAAGTGTGTATTAACTAACAAAGGTATGACCTGTTTACACAAAATATGTTTACACTATCAGTGTCGCACAGGCTTAGTCCATATATTGTAACATAGGACCTCAATTTTTATTCAACGACTAATCAACAAATGACCCGTATAGAAATGCAAAACAATCTAGGTCGCAGTGTCTCGACGTAGCATTCGTGTAACCGCTCGTACGACGCATCAGTATAAGGATCGTAAGTGAAAAGTCGTCCTTTTAAAAGGAAATCTGAACTGATGCCTCATTTATATGCACATTAATGTCCATATGAAAATATACATCTTCTTCGTTTATTATTATATTGCCTGGTTATAAGTTTGTCTAATTCGTTGTGTGTCTAATTGTTTAGATACATTTTGGGCACGTCTTTTACATGAAAGATGAATGGATCCAATTAAATTGTGTAACGACATATCACAGGTATGCTATCGGCAGCCACATGTACTGGATTAAACTGCACACCTGGTTTATACGGAGGTCGTAGATTCGTGCTTGATCATCACGACATCTCACTACATAACTGTCATTAAATACTACCCATCAATTGATTGTTGGCTGTGTTCTATGTAAAGTGTATGAGCATCCCCGATTGTTTTGCAATTCTTTAGAAACTGGACCCTTGAGTCACATTCTTTGCCAGAAAGCATAGTACAATTTAGTATAGCGGTAATACACTGACTATAAATTTAATCGAATTGTGTCGTATGATATACATTTAACAATAGGTATCAACATGAATAGTCTAATTAATGAAAATAAATCAATTCTTCCTGTTTTTAGAAGTTTCAAGAGTGGAACCACATGGTAATGTCCTGGGATGGACAGGTGTTACGCCTGTACTTGAATGGAAATGAAGTCGACGCAAGCAATTTACCAGGTATAGCTTAATATTATGTATCACTTTATTATTATAGTATTGTCGACATTATAACATTATAATGTCTCATTTGTATTATGCATGACCAGTAACTTGGTATGTTATATTTCGTAAATTCATATTTCGATTTAATCAGGCATATGAAAAATTGTTGATACATTGTTGTGTCGTGGTAATTATATTAATACTATGTTAGCATTTAACTATGCATATCAGTTATGGCTATGCAATAATATAAAAAAACAGTCATAGTGTTATACAAGACCAGAGGTAATGCTAGATAACCTTAGCGAATTACAACAGGCCATTCCCGAGTGTGCACAACAAATAAAGCAATGCTATGGTAAAAGCTTGACTTATGAAAAAGTATTTAAAGGACGATTGGCTGTTCTTTGGACGACCGGTGTTACATTAGAAAACAACGACGTAAATCCCAACCGATTTCGCGATGGTCCAACGTGTGTGCGCGCGCGTGTGTGTGTGCGTGTGTGCGTGTGTGCGTGTGTGCGTGTGTGCGTGTGTGCGTGCGTGCGTGCGTGCGTCCGTGCGTATATGTTCATAAGGCGGTAAATATAAAAGGGATATCGTTGTAGGAAACGGAGATCGGATGTACAACTCCCAGTGTGATTTGACTATCGGGACTGTCCCGCCTCACTCGACCCCAGTACTGGGGTCATACTATGGCTTCCTGGACCAGGTGAGATGTTGTCTTAATGCTTTTTCACGTTTAAAATAGTAACAGAAACGGTGTCATAATTATACGTGGCACTGACGGTGGTCGTGTTCTTCCTCCTTGCTCCGTGTACAGGAATGAGGTAATGTACAGTACAGTTGAACCACTCGACCTGTTCGCTTTCTCCACAGCTTCTTGTCAGCAACCACCTGTGTCCATATTTAATCCTGACCCGCTTGTGTCATATCCCACCTCACAGAGTTCTCCCATTAAAGTTGTGGCCTTCCCCTTCTCGTGCGTTATTGGTGTTGTTCTGCCTCTGCATTCTTTGATGTATACACCCACCTCTTTGCCAGTTCGCCTGCATCCATCCTTGCCAGGTGGCCTGCCCAGCTAATCCGGCTTCTCACCAGTCTTCCTGTTAGGCTGCATTCCATCCCAACCTCTTTCCTCAGGTCGGTCATACTTCTTCTGTTCACCCTCTTTGTTCTTGTGTTATTTCGCCAGTTGTTCCCACAAACTTGCAGCTCTGTGTTGTTGTCCTGCCATTGCCGCTGTCTCCAGACCATACAGTGCCGGTGTAATGCATGCTGTCAGACATTTCCCTTACATGATAATTGAAATTGTTATGTCCATTATGACTTTAACTGCCGTTCTCCAAGCATTCGTTCCCGCTTGTACCCGACGTCGCACCTTTACATCTGTATGCCCATCCGCCAAGGTACACAAAGTCTTCCACTACCTTAATTCCCTTCCCATCCTGATGTTCAACTCAACTGTATACCTACATAATTATAATCATGAGTGTGTGAGTGCGTGAGTGCGTGAGTGCGTGAGTGCGTGAGTGCGTGAGTGCGTGAGTGCGTGGGTGTGCTTGCGTGTGTCCCTGTGTGTGTGTTTGTGTGAATGTGTGAGTATGTGTGCGTGTGCGTGTGCGTGTGCGTGTGCGTGTGCGTGTGCGTGTGCGTGTGCGTGGTCATGAGTGCGTTAGTGTGTGACTGTATGTGTGCATATGCGTGTGTGTGTTTGTGTGAAAGTGTGAGTATAGGAGTGTGTCAGTGTGTGTGCGTGCGTGACTGCATGTGTGTGTGTGTGCGTGCGTGTATATATATATATATATATATATATATGTGTGTGTATGTATGTGTGTGCTTGTGTGTGTGTTTGTGTGTGTGTGTGTATGTGTATGTGTGTGTGTGTGTATGTGTGTTAGTGTGTGTGTGTGTGTGTGTGTGTGTGTGTGTGTGTGTGTGTGTGTGTGTGTGTGTGTGTGTGTGTGTGTGTGTGTGTGTGTGTGTTAGTGTTAGTGTGTGTGTGTGTGTGTGTGTCTGTGAGTGAGTGTGTGTGTGTGTGTGTGTGTGTGTGTGTGTGTGTGTGTGTGTGTGTGTGTGTGTGTGTGTGTGTGTGTGTGTGTGTGTGTGTGTGTGTGTGTGTGTGTGTGTGTGTGTGTGTGTGTGTGTGTGTGTGTGTGTGTGTACGTCCGTGTGTCTATTGTAATTTATTTGTTTGGTGTCCGCAGTATAACCGAGACTGAAAGCATCTATATTTAATATGAATATGATGTGCTTGTGTTAAGCAAGTACTCCATTCGGTTCATCTCCATCGGATTGCTCACATGATAACTAAATACACTGTACTGCCAAAATTGCTGAACCACCAGTGGACGGATTCATGAATGTTTCAGGATAAGCATACTTAAGGCTAAAACGATTGTTTTAATAAATTACGCGACTATTTTCAAAGCAATCACAGGAGTTTATTACGCAAACGCGTGACCCTAAGTAATTGCATACCATTAAAAACGCTTAACGAAACCGGCCCCTGGATGCTCGACACTGGAACTCGGCTGGTATTTTCTGTTTGTTTTTATGTAGAGGACCACACAATATTTCTGTGTTGTTTGGTTGCAGGTGTGCTTCTATCGAGTGGGGCTTAGTGCCAGCGAAGTGTCATTCCTGTACAACAACCCTGCAACCACTCATCTGCCCTAGACGACAAACAGGGCTCCCGCGATGAAAGATGCAACTTACGAAGATACTAATAAGCGACCTGCCACGGCAATATGGGCGTTAAGTTGCAAAATTGTGACGTTGAGTTGTGTATTTTTTTAGATTCTACAGCTTATGAGATTCAAAATCACACCTCATTTGTTGAAATATCTTCTCTAGTTTTTTTTTTATTTATTGCTAAAATTGAAACAAACGCTTAAAAAGCAACGGTTACGGTTTTACAAAATAGGTTTAATAATTGGGCTACGTGGAAAACCAACGCCCATAGCAACAATGTATTCAGTAGTGTATTGGGTTAGAATTATTTGTCAAGGAAAATAAACTGCACATTGAAAGATGAGGTATTCATGTCTGCCGAAAACATACAACTGATGGGTCATGACGTAGACAGCTATTTTTGGCTCTTGTGCAGAATATGCCTGTGCGACTCAATACCCGGTTCGTTTTAGCGGGTCACGCATGCCGTTGTTGTAAAACGCTTATACAGAAAATTGCGTGTGTTTAGTGTTGTCTAAACTATGACGTCACGCCTACAGATGTTGTACGTGTAGCAAAATAAACTACGAATTATCCGTATTTCTGTTTCTATTTCATACGTCGGTATTATTGGTGTATTATTTTTAGAATTTACATATGTTGTGATAGTTAATGGTGCAAAGTCGTAATCGAAGCTAATGCTGATCTGCTGTTATTGTTGGTCCCCCGTTTCTCTTCAGAATTACAATTTTCGTTTACCTACGCAAATTGCATTTATGTCTGATTTGGAAACAGAGTTACCCTTCTCCAAAATACCTTGAATAATAAGTCGTAAGAGAATTAGTTACCGCCGTGTACCAAGAGGATATTACGCTAGAGTATTGTATGTGGCTAGGCTAAGTACCACCAGGGGAGGATTGCACACCAGTGTTCATTTGCGCGTCTCTAATGGCAGTTTCGTTGCAGATGTAGCATAAAACGACAGAATGTGTTTAATGTAGCTTTCAATGTAACAGATAAAACGTATATGTATCTGTCACAGATGGGCGAGGTCTCCGTAACTAGATGGCTCAGGTCTAATAGGGTTCAATCTTAATAAAGTCAACTGTTGTGAATGCGGGCGGTAACAGTGATCAATGGAACAATGAAAATATAATTAATTTTATTTCATATATAAATCCCCCAAAAAAACTCTTTTATAGTAACAATAAACACAATTTCTACTCTCTAGTCTACCCTACCTCGACTCTCAGATAAACTTTAACCCCCCCAAAAAAACTAGAACGGCCCATTCAAAATAACTAAATGTTATTCACACTCTAAAGAATTTCACTTGTCAATCAATTACAAGATCTGATCCGCTCGAACTCAGATAAATAGCATGGCAGAATCTACACCACCCCCAGTATAGGGAAAACTAATCTCTTAATTACATATATGGATCGGCAATCTATACTATTCCCAGCATACAGTGAGACTATTTATTAATCATATATAATATATAGTCAGTTCACCGTAGACTAGTCGGTTCTAACAGCAAGATATAATATTGAATTGTCACTTCCATACATACGGTCTCACCGCGTACTCGAACGAATGTTCGTTGATCACGCTCCGTTAGTCCGACTCGGCTAGTTCGTCACGAGATCACACGAGATACACGATGACCGTTCGACGGAAATGTCCGTCTCGTTGCTTGCACGCCGTTGACCCGCCGGCTCGCTGATCCGGCTCGGCCGGCTTTTTGCCGGAAGTGTCCTTCCCGCTGTCCGCCACTCCGATCGCCGTCACGCTCTCGCCCGGTCACATTGACCCAGCTGTCTCGCTTCGAGACGTCGCACCTCGTCTCGTCGGTCTGCACCCTCGCAGACGCCTCCACACGTACACTTTTATAATTGGAACAACGCCTGTCTTGTTCCCACACAACCTAACACGTTCAGTTTGCCTACATCTAGGCACCGGCCTGACACATCGCCATTCCAGCCCCGTATTTCTTCTAAATTTCACACTGTCTTCCTCTAGGCATCAGGGTTAAACTCTCCATTACAGCCCTGTATATCTTCTAAATTTCACACTGCCTACCTACAGGCACCAGGGTGACATCATGCCATTACAGCCCCGTTATCTCTTCCAAATTCACACGTGTCCGATCTCTGCCAAAGATTATCTTTCTTGCCTGTCATTGACTTTTATACCTAGCCCAAAAGGCATAACACAATTGAGCGAATGAAATCAACAAGAATGCGATAATGAGCCATAACTAATTTATGCATATTGAAAACACCACTATAACTATATTTATGTAGTAGTCGATGACGACGCCACTTAATTAAAGACTACATATAGCAACACTTACTATGCTTCAGTGGGCACACAACTCAATTAAAGGCTAATTACAGCCACGCGTACCTCGTTTCAGTGGGCACACCTGAACACCTAGTCTATAATTAAATACGCAACTCCTGCCTGACATTTCTACTTTAACCAGCAAATAGATTCTACAAAAATACATAAATAGCAGAAATGCTACGGTATCTAAAAGAAAACTATACAACTATGATAGTGCTAGCATAGCAGACACCCAGTTGATATGAAGACAACTATTACAAAATAAACATTCAGTGATCAGCAGGATACTTATATTAATTTAATCGTATCTTTTCAATACACACGCACGCAAACACAAACACACACAAATACACACACAGGCGCGCGCGCACACACACACACACACACACACACACACACACACACACACACACACACACACACACTCAGGGGGTTGTCTTGCACCAACGAATATGATAATTTGGGTCTTGAAATTATGTTTTATTAGACTGTTCTAACCGGCATTTTTCATCTCCCTAAGTTGATTAAGGTTACACTTTCTTCGTAATAAGTGATGCGTGTTTTAGTTGAGACTATCAATAAACATGACAAAATAAAGATTTATTCGCCACCAGTAACCAGAATCTACGTCATCGGAGGCGTATATGTTACATTGACAAGCCTGGGAACGAGGACGTTTAACTATTTCTGTGAAAACAGCTGTTTTAGTGGCAACCCGCATTGATAAATATCATCTGGCTCCCGGCATAATGTTGACCATTGACAGAGACACGTAATAAATCAGAATGTTTAGGTCACACCCATTGCATGATGGGTCGCATTCATATCTTTGGGTATGAGATGACGTGACGGTGTTGTTTTTCAAAAACGAACGTTTTATACTTTACTCCCTGGCAGGTGTCTGTTCAATAGAACACCATCTCGGCTTCTCTGGGAAGCATTTAGCCATGCTACAATTAACACGCGAAGACTATTCGTATGCAAATATCCACCACTGTCTTTAGCCAGGTACTCATCCGGTGCTGAGTGTAGTAAACATGGGTTATACATGTCGACAAAATTACGATTTGGGTGAGGTATGATTTCCCAATGCAGACGTTTGATACAATCCTGTTATGATGCTTCTGAATGAGATGCTCTCTCCCAAATCGCAAACTCGTTCAACTAATTTTAACGTTATAAACAATTTGCAAAATATATGCCTTGTCGTTCACCTACACTGCCAATGCATTTGCTATTCGTGTCGTATAGAGAATATGTTGTTAACTGTTTCAATACAATTGGAGCACTTCAATTGTTATATTTTCCTTAATGGAAAATATACCTATATGGAAACGGTCGAGCAACGATGACGATAGCTTTGTTACTAACAATTAATTGAATACGGTTACGAAACATAGTATTGCCATATGTCTTCACTAATACCATACTTTAAGCCAACCGTGTTTTGCCAGTATCAGCTAGAGCAACCTGTCAGTTACTGACGCTACGCAGTTGTCATTTCACTGAGACACGTATTGTCTTTGTACTACTATACTCGTTCGCCATACGTCTTTTGTAAACAGAGTTTCAATGGAACAGTGATGAAGCGTATTGACAGACGTGTACATTAATTCCAATCAACCACAAATCGCCGCCCAATTTTCTGATGGTTTCGGAGAAATCACTCCCGAAACATTTGCATTAAGGTAAATTAACAACGTCGTATACATGAACACCTAACACACTGCCAGAACTTTAGCAATCCCGCTGAGATGACAAATGTCAGCACGGCTATAACAGATCCAAATGTCAAGAACTACCCGAAGTACCGGTGCAGCTCGTAATGTCATCCAACATGTGTGCCAACGCTACTAGTTTTGCACAATACCAACACCGAGAGAATCGCGTAACAAGTCGAATGACTAAGACAACACGTCGCCAGACTTGTGAACATTAAGACTAACACGCTTATTTATTGACCATTTTATCTACCTGAAATTGTCAAGACACAACATGTGGCTAGGTACACATGTCGGCCGAATGATTTGATCTCGATCGAGAGAACCCATATTCGAATCCTGTGCTGTGGTGTCGAATCTTGGGCAAGTTCGTTCACTCTACACTGCTCCAGTTCACTCGGCTGTATGAATGAGTACATGCTCTATATATATATAGTGGTATATATTTGTGTATAAATAGTTTTCGCGCATTAATTGCACCATGGATGAATGTTTCCCAAAGAAGTCGAGATGGTGTTCGATTGGTAAACACGTAAATAAAAAGAGTTGGATTCTCAATAAGCCAAAAGGTTACCTTGTCCACCTGCCATCTAGTGTTAATTCTCTGGGTGGCAATCTTGTTAAATCTTGTTAAATTGAACAGGTCTGCCAGAAAGTAAAGTATAAAGCGCCTTGAACAGTCCTTAGGATTGGATACTTCGACATGTAGGAATTTACTTTTACTTTAACTTTTACGCAATACCCTTAAATGCGTATAGCGGCACTACGGTGCCCCAGAAGGCTGTTTTATGTGTACGTATAAATCGTAGTGGTGGTTGCCGTAAAGCTTATAGGATTTCTGTCTCGCACACGGCTACTACAGCCACTAGATGTATTAGTTTGCTTTTCATCATGATAATACACAAAATAAATGTTATTTGGCTCGCGGCATATCAGAACGTCCAGGTTACATCCATTGTACGATGGGCCGCATCCGTATCTATAGGGCTACTCAGCTTTAGACGACGCACTCGTTGTCGAAACTCGCTAGTTCGCAGTTGGATTGTGGCAGCCAGCGATGTAAGTATACGTGTGTCAGTGCTTATAATAACGGACTCGTCAGTGGTGTTTATGTTCTCAGAAATATGAACAAATAGACAGGAAAGGTCATTCCTGTATGTGTTGTATTTATGGGGTATTTTGAAAAGATATAGGTCTTACGTCCTATTCTACAGATCGTAGACTAATCCATGAAAGTTTGGCGCTCGAGGTTCAAGTCGTGTAAGAAGAAAACATTAACCTATCCGCATACGTAAGCTCGATTATAAGTAGATTATTATTAGCATCATAATTATAATTACATTCATTTTGTTCTTTCCTGCAAACGGATATACACGCATATTTAATTAAAATAAACTTATTTGTGCTATATCGCCGCCAGTTTAATTCCTGTCACTTTGTCATCGCCCAGATAGACATGCAGTTAACATGACGAGTTTCCGCGCGACAGCCATTGCTGCCGCAATGCTGTTGGTTCTTGTCTGTCAACATAATTCAGTTGGTAAGTGATGTACGGTATACGCATTCGGTAGATACCCGTCGCACACATAAGTGCAACTACTCTTAGGAAGTATTCATTACAAATGTATAGACTCTTAAATACAACGAACTTGCTGTGAAATATTACGTCGCAATAAACCTATAGATACGTGCACGTGCAATCAATCTAGACTAGGAGTTGTGGTAATATTGACACACGATACATGTGTACGCTTCGTATTAATACATTAATGCGTTGTCACAGGTGTTAAATTGTCTACTACAACAACAAAACGTTGACGCACGTAGTATAGCAGGGTGGGATGAGATGGGCCATGGGGCCAGATGGGCCACCGATTAAATTATGTCAGATAAGTGTCGGCATATATTACATAGCCAAGAAATAACCAGTGTTTCTGTTAGATCACCAACAGATGTCCCTTGCAACTCATTTCCTTAACGAATTTAATTCGCAAAGTATTTTGACAACCGATATTGTGAGTGAGTGTGTTTACGTGGGTCGTTTCAGGACCTTCCTTAGAAGACGTCAGTTTTCAGACGACCTGTAACATCGCCAGTGTTTGGATCTTCGAACGATTGAGAGTCACATTGTTGAAAGGATATGTGTAGAATACTTTTGGCGGGAAACGATGATCAGTCATGGCTTATGCGTGACATACAAGGCCTTGGTTTCATGTATGGTAGCTCGTAATAGTTAATATAATTGCATGGGGTTAGGGGGTACATCATTAAGAAATTACCTGCTCCAAAATGGTTTAATATGGCCACTATTGGCCTGGGTTATTGCTAACACCACGATTATTTATGCACAAAATTATGGGAATTATTCGTGTTACTTTTTTATATATAAAAAGGCTATTATTCGATACCCAGTCAGTGGACAGCCCATCTGACCCCACATATAAAAACGGTACATAACATAATTTATTTTCCTTTCAAGACTGCTTTTTCGGGCATATAGTTAGTTATTTTAGTTTATCTGTATGTTTAAAGACAATGCGCTGTTTCACCTAGAAAGGTCAACTTTGTAGGAATGTATGTTGTAAGCCATCAAAAGCGGTCAAACGTGGAAGTGAGATGTTGCTAACACCTATCGTGTGCCACAGGCAACGTTGCAGCGGCATTTACAATTGAATGGAGCAATCAGAAAGCAACCAGCTTTGAAGTCAGATCCAGTGTTTTCGAAAGAAACTGGATTAGACCTGGTTTGTTTTAATAGTTGAGTTTGAACGGAGAGAATTCCATCTTACAATGACATACGTCAGATCCTTAGCATTTGTATTTGCAGCTACAACCAAAAACCAATACTCATTTGTTTGTGCTAAATGTAAGATAATGTACAGAAGTGTGCTTATGGTGTAATGCAGATGATAAAAATATGACGATGGCGTGACTTATCTCGCCGAAAGACGTACTGTGACGTTCAATGTCCCCTGTTATTGTAGAGTTCAAAGGGCGTATGACGTACTGTTTCAGATGGAGGTCGCCATGAACTATCGTGTTTGACCTTCGACACAGGCTTCGCTGCTCCGCCTGCTTACAAGACGTCAATATATCATCAGAATGTGCAGATAACTGGGGGGGGGGAACAACTGTGTCTACGGCGAATTTAGGTACGGCCTACCTTCGATTGAGTGATATTCTGTTGCGTAATGCTGGCAAAGGTATCAAACTCAGCCTTTAGATTTTAAATAAGGAAACATGTGTGTCGTTTATGCTGACGTTCCACTTGATCAACGCATGTTCACTAAACAAGAAGGTTATATAATAACAAATAAAGTTAACTGCTAATATTTATGTATAATATGCATACACCATTTAACCATTTTTACTTGTTTGTGACTTGTCAATGTTCTAACATTCTAATTATACAGAATTGTATTTTGTATCCATACAATTCATGATTTAAAACGCACCTAAATTGTAAACACTTATGATTACATAGAGTAAATTCAGCCCTAGGGCCTACTGCATTTACTCAATTAATGAATTGTATTTGTCATTAATTAAGATAAGATAACATAATGCTTTATTGTCTCAACTATGGAGTTGAGAAATTTGTCTCGGGTGAGAACAGAGATGACTTCAATATGTATATAAAACCATAAAACCTTTCGATAAAAACAGCAGATAAATAATAAACAATACATGCGTACACATTACTTATTCTAAAACGCCAAGTAGCACTGGCAGCAGGCAGCATGAATTGAGTTGTTTAATAGATAGTGGCACGAATAAGTGTTGGTATATATTAAGCCTGCACCGAGGAGTTATATAACGTCTGCCAGATGGCAGGAGCTGAAATTCATTACGCAGCACATGTTTAGTATCATAAATAATCTTGACTGACTGTCTTCTTAGTGTCTGTTCAAAAATTTCCTGAAGGGATATCATGGGAGATGTGGAACCTGTGATTTTCATGGCAGTTCTCATCAATCGAGAAAGGTTTGATTTTAACTGAACATTTTATATTGATTTTAATTGATTTACTGTTTGTTTATTTTTTGTTAAATTTGTTATGTATCATTATAATTTATATTAGTTTACATGAGTATTATTTTACGACATTGCAATGTACACATCAAAGCACTACCCCACTATCGTCAGCAGCAACAACAATCAATAATATATTTAAAAGCCAATTTGTGATGTTGCCGTTAACTGTTGTACGGTTTCTTTCAGCGGTACTTCCTCGTCCAGACTCTTCGTTCCGCCCATAATCCTTTACGGCAGGAAGCGATACTCGCTGAGCTTCTGGTTCCGGTTCGACGGGTCCAGCTACAACAGCGGTATCGTCTCGGGAGGACCAACCCATACTTTAAAATATTGGCGGAGATTGTCCAATAGTGTGGTCGTTATGTTTGCTGGCAGTCGCCTTGGCTACTTCACTGCGGTGCGAGTTTTATTATTGCATACAACCTGTATGTTATATTGATTTCTCTCTCCCTCTCTTTCTCTCTCTATCTCTCTCTTTCTCTCTCTCTCTCTCTCTCCCTCTCTACCTCTCCCTCCCTCCTCCTCTCTCTCTCCCTCTCTCTCTCCCTCCCTCCCCCTCTCTCTGTCTGTTTCTTTACCTCTCTCTTTTACCTTATTGGTCTTTTACATGTTTTATGTTTACGTTTTGTCCCCCATTTTATTTTCTATCTACATTGATGAAATGTTAACAAGACTCTGCATGTCTGGTTTCGGCTGTATGATTGGTCATAAGTACTGTGGTGCTGTTGGCTATGCTGATGATATATCTTTGGTAGCTCCATCGATATATGCATTGGACAAAATGTGTGATATATGTCTAAAATTTGCATATGAATATGATTTACAATTCAACCCGGCAAAATGTCAACTTATTAAATATGGCAGTGGTACCGACTGCCCATTTTACTTTGATGGTTTAAAAGTGAAACATAGTAAAAAAGGGTTGCATTTAGGCCACGTTATTGGTCCTGACGCTCACCAGGCTATGGTAAAAGATATGTGTCATGATTTTATATGGCGTGTAAGTGCATTATCTGCTAATTTTGGGTTTTGTAATATAAACATAAAACGTCAATTATATATGTCGTATTGTACATCTTTCTATGGTGTATGTCTGTGGAACTTGCAAAACAAACATCTTGATATGTTTTATACTACGTGGCGCAAAGGTATCAGAAAACTGTTTAATCTACCAGTTTGCACGCATTGTAATATGGTGCCACTTTTAGCAGACTGTTTACCGATTCAAATTCAAATTATGAATCGAATGGTACGATTTATGCAGAGTTGCTTGAAATGCAGTAACTCCAGTTTGAAAATGCTCTCTCATCTAGCCTGTCAAGGTAGTGGGTCATATATGTCTAAAAGTTTTAACTATATCATGTCCAAATTCAAACTTGATGCCATGACATTCTTTCGAATGAAGTCTAATCAGTTTTATGGTATGATTCAAGACCACTACCAGGAGGGGCTGGATGATGAACTAGTATGTCGGGTCTCATTTGCAAAAGATGTATTACATAATATAAATAATGTGGGTAGCTCTTCCTTTTTAGCCATTGACGAGCTGCGCTCATTGCTTACTGTTTTATGTACACAGTAACTTATATACATTGATTTAGTTGAATTGTACAATTTTAGTACGAATAAATGTATTATTATTATTATATCATAACGATTATTACTGTCACGCCAAGCTGATATTGTCATAGTTGGTTTGCATTGTGTGGTCTTATTTCAACACTTTTCAGAAGAAAGACTGGAACCACGTCGTGGTGTCATGGGACGGGCGGTATGCTCGGCTGTTCGTCAACGGGGCACCAAAGGGACATTTTCGCATGGTGAGACCATACAAGTCAGGCTGTCCTATATACTTCGCCGGCATACCGTACGGCAGCGGCCATATTAGATCGTTCAAAGGCTTTGTCGATCAGGTACAATGTTTACTATGTCATATAATCATAGAACACTTATGTTCAGTCAGACGGTACGCGTGGTGATATCATGACACATTATAAGGGAGGTCACGTGTTCTGTTACCTGGAATCAGCCAATTATTTGCAGGAAGTTCACTTTATCAGTTGTATATCGCCAGTCACGTGGCTTGGAATGTGGGAACACAGGAACTTCAAAGATACCTTAGGGTGTCTCTACAAAACTGACAATTAATGGCAATAGCTATTGTCATTTGAATGTTGCGTTTAAAATTTGATTAGGTTGCAGGCACAATTTTCAAAATGCGAACACTCTTTCGAGATTAGTAAACACATTTCGGCGAGTAGCACCCCTTCGCAATAGTATTATTTAAGATAATATTAAGAACAGTTTATCCATTAATGTTAATCAATGAGGATCGGCCATCGCATCTTTGAAATAGCCCACATAGGCCTACGAATCAAACCCGATTTACATGAACTGTTTACATCCAAATTAGTTGACCAAATCGCTTGAAAATGCGCAACGAAATGATGTGTGTATTTGGGCGGGTGTCGCGTCCAGAAACACGAGAGAAAACTGTTTTCCAGTGACGTGTGTTAACACATCTCTTTGTCTGAGTAAGACACTACCTTTACAATGATCTAGGGACGACATAATTGTTGTCCATGAGTAATCGCTATAATGAAGCATCACACATATATCGTAGAGCTAATGTCTGCAAACAGACAGATAAATCTCAGTCATAGTCACCTAATAGTGTTCATGGCAACACGAATGTAGCATATACTGAAGGATGAGGGCACAGTTAACCTTCATGTTGCGTTAAACAAATACAGTAACCAGAAAATTGTGACATTTGAAAAAAAACATTATTGGAAATGATCAGGCATATTAACAGTTACAGTGCTACAATGTATTGGCAGTGAAATGACGCATATTTTGAAGAGTGTAATTTTGCGCCGTTTATATTCACGTATCACACATGAATGCAGATGAACATGGCTGTTTGGGTAAATATTGCATGCCTTTTAAAAGAGCTGATATCACGTGGTTTTTACAAACTTTGATCAGCATATCAATGACATGATGGTGGTGGCTGTAAAGATATTTTATTTGTTTTTCATTGACAATTTTCTTTCAAAGTGACAAAACGTTAACCTGACCTCCAATGGGAAAGTCAATAGTGCTCTCTGCCTTCATTTTGGACACGCCTCTGTTGTAGGTCTGCTTCTACAACATCGGTTTGCGGTGCTGGGATGTGAAACTGCTATACAAAAATCCGTGTATATCGTACTTGGTAAAGAGATGATCTCGTCACCTTTCACGGCACACTTCGTAGACAGTTTACGTTATTAATAAAGTCGTGTCTTCTTTATAAAAATTGTCGCCGTTGTTGATTGTCTAGGGCATAAGTGGCTGAATAATAACATCAACGTATTCCCACCCGTATAGCTGCATGGGCCTAAATCAACTCATATCGCAGCCGAAATCAACCCGTATTGTGAGTTCAACCCGTATTGTGGTGACTTCAACCTGTTTTGAGGCTAGATCAACTCATATTGCGACGAAGTGAATCCGTATATTGTCCGAATTCAACCCATATTACAGAGAGTTCAACCCATACTGCGACGAGTTCAAACCGTACATTGACTAATTCAAACCGTACTGCGGCTAGTTCAAATCGTATTGAGCGAGTTATCAAGAACGTTAGATTATGACGTTTGCTTAATTGCAAATGCTATCCTGCGTTGGCACAAATACGCCATTTAGTCCGAGAGCCCATTTATTTATGTAAACGATGCCAATATGGGGTCAGCACACTGTCACTTTTCCCATTGGCGACCATGTTAATGTTTTGTGTGATTATAAGAAAACGTGACCTATAAAGTTTCTTAAACTTCTCACCTGCTGTTATTATCATCTCATTGACATGCTGGTCGAGTTTAGTCAAAATCTCATATCTCTAGCTCTTGCAAAATGCCTGTACGTATGACACCCGTCAATATTTACAAATGGATGCAGGCAGTAATACGGCTACAGTGTCAACTAGCCAAATTGCTGCCATATACCCTTCCGCTTAGTAAAATCAGCTAAAAAGACACAATTTTACTGTCAACAGCTTCAACGATCACATCTAGAAATCTGACTACTCAAGTGCACTTATGTCAGAGCAAGTGAATATTATAAAAAGTCATTTCTCACAAATATACTGCACTTTGTTTCGTCTGTAATCAAGCAGGAAGTCCAACAGTGTGCTGACCCCAAATAGGTAGGGCAATTTTTGAGAAAATGTTGAAAACAACACACTTTATAGGCACCAATGTTACAAGCACTCTGCAATTTTATTTTTTGTAATCCCTCCAGGTGTTTGTGTTTTATGCACATTTCAAAGGTGCCACCAAACTTGGCAAGGCACCAGAAAAATCAGCACTTCGCTGTTGGACAATTTGTAATCCAGCACAATGTTCTCAAGTGGCACTATGAACTCCTGATAAAGTTTTCCAGAAAGTCAAATATGTGTTTTATCAGAAAATTCAATACAGCCAGTTGTTACGTTACATTCAAATTTGTATTTATTTTTTGACCTTGTGCCATATTTACAAAGGTAAACATCAACAAAAAGTCACCTTAGGGTGTGAATTCCTCAAAGGCCAGACGTCTCAAGCATTTCAATTACATAATATTACACAGCCTAATTAGCAGACATTCAGAAAACAATGCCACTTGCTTGATTGGCCAGAAGGTCCAGTCAGTAGACAGATCTGATAAGAGGCCCCGGCTATGGCTGACTCCAGCTAATCACTGTCCTCAGACTTCATTAGGGTCAATTACAACATCTTCACGTGTGTTTAGTCAGCTGAAGTAAACAAAAAACGATTGATGAATCACCCTGCTGCAATGTTATTGGTTAATTTCCATACGTATTCTCAAATTGAGGCTTAACTACTGGCATACGCACCCCACCCCCCTTATAAGACATGTGTTCCGTCGCTGTGATTTTGACTTGCAGACTGGTGAGAAGTCTGTAATATCCAAAAACGGTTTGTTCCATTCAACTGCAGTTTTGCATACACATATTTTCAGTAATTGTTTCAAGATATTTGAAGTAAAATGCGTCCTCCGTGATTGTGCAATGACTATAGCGTGTTTCCGTTGCTAGGGACTTTAATTGGGGTCAGCACACTGTCACTTTTCCCATTGGCGACCATGTTAATGTTTTGTGTGATTATAAGAAAACGTGACCTATAAAGTTTCTTAAACTTCTCACCTGCTGTTATTATCATATCATTGACATGCTGGTCGAGTTTAGTCAAAATCTCATATCTCTAGCTCTTGCAAAATGCCTGTACGTATGACACCCGTCAATATTTACAAATGGATGCAGGCAGTAATACGGCTACAGTGTCAACTAGCCAAATTGCTGCCAGATACCCTTCCGCTTAGTAAAATCAGCTAAAAAGACACAATTTTACTGTCAACAGCTTCAACGACCACATCTAGAAATCTGACTACTCAAATGCACTTATGTCAGAGCAAGTGAATATTATAAAAAGTCATTTCTCACAAATATACTGCACTTTGTTTCGTCTGTAATCAAGCAGGAAGTCCAACAGTGTGCTGACCCCAAATCAATATGTTTGACCGCATGGATAGCAGGGCCTTCCCCGATATCGGACTGTTTGAGCAACGTCAGTTGTGCATACTGCATTTTAAGAATTCGGCCATTTCTTTGCTGCCTTCGCCTCCATTGGCTTTACTATTTTGACTATTCTTCCCGCATATTCGACATCTTGGCACCGCCAAGTGCGGTACTTCAATTTCATTGTCTCCATCCATGGTGTCAAGTTTGACCTCGATGGCATCGTCGCTCATATTAACCAAACAGTGGTTGAATGTGGCAAGATTGTGACAGCTTGGACCTTTAGTGCCATGTTGGCGTGCCGTTGACACAGACATATATGCGTGTACGTTACCAAATAGTGGTCGTGATCGATAAAAACCGACATTGCAACTTCGGGGGATTGGCTTCTGAACTTTTAATGGAGATTGTCCATGGTATCCATTAGGCAAAATAACCCGCTACCTGACATAAATACCCCACACAGGATAATTCTACCGATAGCACACTGCATTGTTCATAATATTATTATTTACATCAGTCAAATCTACGAAATTACAAAACTTCTCGCCTAGTTGGTTTTTCGCGGCGCTGTGAATGAGAAACTCATTGTAATGACTTACAGTTTGCAGAGATTACCGCTTGAGGCAATGTATTCATGGTTAGTTGAATGGGTAGGTGGGTGGGTGGATGAGTGAATGAGTGAGTGAGTGAGTGAGTGAGTGAGTGAGTGAGTGAGTGAGTGAGTGAGTGAGTGAGTGAGTGAGTGAGTGAGTGAGTGAGTGAGTGAGTGAGTGAGTGAGTGAGTGAGTGAGTGAGTGAGTGAGTGAGTGAGTGAGTGAGTGAGTGAGTGAGTGAGTGAGTGAGTGAGTGAGTGAGTGAGTGAGTGAGTGAGTGAGTGAGTGAGTGAGTGAGTGAGTGAGTGAGTGAGTGAGTGAGTGAGTGAGTGAGTGAGTGAGTGAGTGAGTGAGTGAGTGAGTGAGCAAGCTCAGTGAGGTTGGGTGAGCAAGCAGGTTTGCATGTAATATTTTATATATTTAAGATACTCAGAAAACCACTACTTCCGCCTAACTGGTTATAGCAGGTGTCCCACTGCTACATGGACTACTTACTGGTGATCACAAGAGGGCACCACTAAACAACCATATGGTGAATACATTTGGTGGCGTTATACATTTTGTTTTATGTTTGCAGAATGCGAATAAATTACATATGGTAAACAGCAAGTTACAATACGAATATAGACAATTGTAAATAGTAACTGAATGTTAATATTTCACAATCGAATGCAAAGTCGGCTATCTCAGCAGTTTAATACAATATTATAGAGAACAGCTAGGTGAAATATCATTAATTTATGCAAAGTACAAATGGTGGTTGTCAAGGGAACTTTGTAGAAACATATTAATATCTTTAAAGTGCGATTTCTCATAACTGTCTTTTATGTAAGTACCAAGTTAAAAACCGTGTAACTTTACATAGAATTAAGCTGGAGCAAAATGGTTTGTGTCGTGTCGTTGGAAAGCCCCCTTTTCCTCTTGCATGTGATATTTGTACATAGAAAATGGTGTTTGGTGCAATCAGTCTTATTTCGTGGTGCAGGGCCACACATTAAGAAAGCAACCATGCAATTGTATTTTTAAAAAACATCGCTAGCAACACGCACACACCTCTCGTAGCATTAAGATGCATGATGTATGTAATACGTTCTTTGATGTGTAGGTGAGACGAAGAAGAAGAAGACATTCAGAAAATAATGACTATAGTTTGTATTACGTACGTTAGGCAATAAAGAACTATATTCATTCGTCACTTGTCACAGGTAACACTTGTCCTGCAAAGGCAGACGTAGACAATGTCTACAAAAAATCGGGAAGCCTGCACATATTTTGATGTGTGTACATACAGCGTGCAGCCACTTGCGTGATGCGGGCACGATGAACATAATGCATTACGTGTAGAGCTGTCTGGTTCACCTTCATGTTTCGACAACAGAGTTTTGGTTACGGCAGTTGTGTATGAGATCTGCTCTTCCAGGTAGGTTGGTGGTTCCATACAAACAGACAATATCGAGTAGGAATAATATAAGTGACATACAATTAGGAAGCAGTAAAGTTTGCAGTCATCGCCTATATCCTTATCTGGGCTGAATTTCGTTTATTAATATGTATGTTAGCGAATAAGAATAGCACATGAGCAACTACCATGAACACGGAACAGTTTCTGAACAAATACAAATCTTACGTGGTGAGATCGTGCTGACTGCATGGATGACAGCAGACGATCAGAGGTCTTGATGTATTATCAACTGAAGGAAGGGACTACAAGTAGAGATTCTCTTTCACTTAAATTCAAAAGTAGTATACCGTGCAGCGAAAAATGCAATTTACAAACTGGTGTTGGAAAACCTTTCAATATTCAGTATCAGGAAGATGTACTAGTATATAGCTTACTGTTGTTTATGTAAAGTCATAGACAGGATATACCAGCCTCCTCGTGGAGGCTGGAATTTCATTATTACTGCCACAGAATGAATGAAAAAAGTGAGTGAGTGAGTGAGTGAGTGAGTGGGTGGGTGGGTGGGTGGGTGGGTGAGTGGGTTGGTGAGTGAGTGGGTGAGTGAGTGAGTGAGTGAGTGAGTGGGTGAGTGGGTGAGTGGGTGAGTGGGTGAGTGGGTGAGTGGGTGAGTGAGTGAGTGAGTGAGTGAATGAGTGAGTGAGTGAGTGAGTGAGTGAGTGAGTGAGTGAGTGAGTGAGTGAGTGAGTGAGTGAGTGAGTGAGTGAGTGAGTGAGTGAGTGAGTGAGTGAGTGAGTGAGTGAGTGAGTGAGTGAGTGAGTGAGTGAGTGAGTGAGTGAGTGAGTGAGTGAGTGAGTGTGTAAGTGTGCGTCCTTGTAAGTAAAACAAGGATGCACGTTGAAGAGAGAAGAAACAACGTGTTTGATTGATCGGCTAGATGACCATTTACGGTGTGAATCTATAACTTCACGTCCTTTACAAGACAAGAACCCTGCTGGCGCTAATCTGTTCGTGTTCTAACACAATTCATGATAATAATCACACGATGTGTACGTAAATAACACTATGGCATTTTCACTTGTATGTCCTAGGACTCTAGCATATGGCTCCCTTGATGTTCACTGTCTCACTGTCCGTCTTAGTCTGGCTTGTTAAGGCCAATTTGAGCCGAATCGTTATTTTCCGAATAAAAACATGACAATTGAACCATATGTGTAACATTTCACGGCGAATCCAATCAAAGGAGGCTCCACGTAAGATGTTGTGTCCTTGACCTTGAATTTCAAGGTGAAATGTTACTGAACATGAAATATATCTTTTTGTCAATACCACCACTGTATATGTACGAATGTGTGTGAATAATTATGTATGTATGCATGTATGTGGACATGTATGTATATCTATGACCTAGAATGTCAAGGTCAAATATTTTTGTAAACATCCCTGTTTTTGTTTAGATGATAATAACGATAATGAAGCTCATATTTTTCAGTACTGTTTTTGTACGCTTGCATGCCGCATCCAAATCTGGTGTTGTGTTCTTGACCAAGAATGTCAAGGTTACGTGTCAGTAACCTGGAAATGTCAAGGTCATATGGCAATGATAGGGAAATTTGTATTCCCCAGCAAGACGCAGCACCTCAATCCTGGACAGATTTCCATCTTATGCGGTCTTGTATGGGGGACATCCTAGACCGATCCGGGTGGACTGATCTCCTGGCAGAGTGATTCTTTCCTCACATGTCTAAAACGCGACATGCTCATCAAGTCACTGCAGCTGATTTGGCCGTGCTATAAAAAGAGACCTTTGATGCGGCCAAGAGCGTCGGTCAAGCGGAAGAGAAAGACGCGGATCGAGAAACTTGTGCTCATTTTCGTCAGGACGCATCGAGAGAAGAACTTTGAGCTCTATGTCGCCTGCATGGAACCACTTGTGTTAATGATCTTCAGCCTCGACCACTTGAACTACAGTCGATGGGTCAGCGTGCACCTGGAGAACATGAAGTCATTGCCCCATGCAGCGTTGACGATGTTCACACTAGGCGATTGGGTAATGCCCAAAACGATTCGCCGGTTCTCAGCAATGCCCGTCGACTAGGCGCACGAACAGGCAAATGAAGGCGTGAAGGGGAAAGGAGGCATCATCGGCCTCACTGAAAACGCAGCAGCTCTTCAAAGAAGGTTCCTCGCGGAACCAGAGTTGCCATGATTCCTGTCCTGCAAGAATCTCAAACACAGATATCACCCGCAGCGCAAACAACAACTAGCGAGATGCACTACGAAGAAATCTTGGCTACTCAGCGAAAGTTCCACTCCGATGTGTTTCTATTCGTCGGTGTCATTCGGCAACACAACACGGAATCCCTTCGAGCTTGAGTGCAGCAGTCTGGTTGTGCACCATAGCCAAGCATGCGCTCCAGAGTCCGTGGTGGAGACCATATCGAAGCTGGAGACTGTGGGCCAGTCACAATACGAGGCATTCCGGTTGAATGCCTTACACGAAAGGAGCACAACATTCAGCACCTCGATCAAGAGAAACGGCTTCCCCATGCTAAGAAAACCGAAGCTGGAGAAGAAGAAAGGCACGCAGCTGTCGAACATCAAGTCAGACGCATCACTGTTTGGCAAGTTGTACATTGTAAACCAAATTCGCGATGGCGACCCCGCTGTGTTTTTTGCGCACGGGAACCAACCTTTCCTGCCATCTTTATCACAATTTGGGGAAGTGAGGTTTTGGTACAAAGTCGAACCTGCTGTCTTGTCTTGATGTTCTCGACCAAACCGAGGCTCCTCCATTTGTAGACGCAAAGGTTTTTTACGGATCTGTATTAACCCATGTGTTGACCCTCACAGGCTGCGCAACGTTACAGGAATACGCCGAGCAAATATGTCGCTACCAGCTTGAAAATAACATCCAGGGAGAAGCGCGAACACGGTGGAAGAGTGCCATTTACAAGACAAGCCAAGATTCCGAAGAAATGGTCAGAGTTCCCGCGGGACTCCAAAAACAAGGAGGATCTTTTCAAGTTTCTTGGAGAAACACTCCAGACAGAGCAATGATCATAAGACAAGGTGGTGTGCGTGACAACTGGTGGCAGTGTAGCTGCTCATGGGACAGTCATGGATTAATTGTGTTCCCACGAGGAGGCAGACACGCTTGTAGTGTACCACTCACTACACGCTCTTTAGCACGGGGCGAAGATAGTCATGCTGCGCACTGTAGACACGGTCTGCCTGTCTTGCGCTATCTGCCAGATGGCGCCCTTCCAGTGTACTCGTCTAGTTCGTCTTTCCACCGTTTCGCCGGTCTTCCTCTAGATCGTTTCCCTTCGTAAAGTCTCCAGGTTGTGATACGCGATGTCCATTGGTTATCTCGTAGTAACATAACATACATACACATATATACACACATATATACATACGTACATACACACATGCATGCACATGCACACGCATATATTCATATAAACAAAAACAGCGATGTTTTTGGTGAAAAGAAATTTACCTTGAAAGGTCATGGACATGCACACATACATAATTACATACATACATAATTACACACATACATTCAAACATAAATACAAAACCAGATATGGTATTGAAATGTTTTTAATTTCACGTTCAGTAACATTTGAACTTGAAATTCAATGTCAAGAACACAAAATCTGACGTGGTGCCTCCTCTAATCGGATTCGACGTAACATTTTACATATATCGTCCAATTTTCAAGCTTTTATCCGGCAAATAACCATACTATCCCTTAGACACCCTACTATCTAGACTGTCTTCACACAGAATCCCTGATGACAGTGATGAACGAGTGTGATATATCTTGCGTAGACTGTGTGACTTTGTCTTGTTCCTTGTGTTATATCTCGTCGGCACTACACAAATTGACCCTGTTGCAATACATTTCATTGACATGTCCAACGACTCTGACGTTGTAAATTTACATACGCGTCATGGCTTCAACAATGCGTTTGAAGCATATATCAATCTATAACGTCACTCGCCGCCAAGTGGATGTGACTTTACTGAATAGTTTTCTTCGGCTATAGACACCCACACACACACGCGCGCGTGCATTCACGTACACACACATAAACACACACACGTACACTCACACATACACACACATACATGTATACATACATTCGCAAGTTTGCGTGCCTGCGAACATGCGTACTTGCATACTCGCCTAACCGATTGCATTGCAGCTGCAACAGAGGAATTAATTCTCAACAAACTATTATTCATTTTCCAAGAGTTATCCGGAGCATGTACCATCCACGTTTGTCTTGTTCCTTCTTCCATCTCCTCTCACTTCGAGGTGGTAACTTCGAGAAGCAATGACCATCAGTTATCATCAACAGTAGCTCGTCTGACACGCAGCCCAATGAGTGCGTTGGACGCATGGTGCCTTTGTGGTGGAAAGGCGATTAAGATATGATCTCATAAGTTCGAAAAATTAAAAACGGTGTGCTTTTAGTATTGGTTCAAATCTAAAAATCAAGTATTCTTTCTCGCAGAGGACTATATATGAATGGAACCTAGCATCTGCTGAGTGTGTGGGTGCGAGCAATGTGAATACGTTTAAAACAAAGTCGACATAACCTCAGAAAGCCGGGATACACATAAATAAACAAACATTGGACTCTCAATTGATAAGTCAAAGACTTCCTTGTCCATGTGCACCTGTAGTCAAGTCTCTGGTGGCAATTTTGTTATTTCTTGTTTTCTTACTCCCCCACCTGCGCAACAATAAATGACTTGCGGTTTCTGCGATCGCAAATTGTTCTATTCTGGTAGCGTCCATTTAATAAATAAAAAGTAAGTTCTTATATAGCACAATATCAAGTCTTCAGGACTGTTCAAAGCGCTTTACACTTTACTCCCTGGCAGACCTGTTTAATTGAACACCATCTCGACTTCTCTGGGGGAGCATTCAACCACGCTGCAATTAATGCGCGAAGACTATTCGTACACAAATAACCACCACTGTCTATAGCCAGGCACTCATTCATATAGCTAAGGAGTAAATTGGAGCAATTTAGAGTGAACTAACCTGCCCAAGTTTCGAAACCGCCGCACGGGATTCGAACCCGCGTTCTCTCAGTCGAGTGTCCGGAACTCTTACTGCTGCGTTACTGCGCTCAACAAATTTGTTGGGTGACTGTAGCGATACAGTGTCCCCGCTGTACGAGGCAACGACAACTTATGTGACTATACCTGCCAAATTCCGACTTTAAAAATCCGGTTGATTTGAGATTTATTGTGAGCCTCAGCTTCGTTAGACTTCGGAAGACATGGGGATGTTGGTGTTTATTTTTCGCGGCGACGTTCAACATTTTTAAGCTCACCAGAAACCTCGATTTGCACCCCCTTGAAACTCTCCACAAAACCCAGAAGCTCTTCAAGAACATATATTTGCTCCCCCTTGAGACAGGCCAAAAACCCATTTTCATGCTCTCCGAAAACTTGGATTTGCACCTCCCTGCTTGAGGTCCACAAAAACACCGTCATCACCGAAAATCCGGGAGATTGTATTCTTTTCCTGGAGTACGGAAGATTCACAATATAATCCAGAAGCCTCCCGGAAAATCCGGGAGAGTTTGCAGATATATGTAGCCATTCCCTAGCTGAGCTACATTTTTTTAATACTGAATCTTTTCGGCGTATTCCTTACTACATCTATAAAATGCTATTTGATCCGGTAGCGTCAATTTCCATTAACATATGTTTCATTCGGTAGGTGACTGCAACAATATATTTTCCCAGCGATACCTGGCGGCAACATCCACCACCCACGTAATACGTAACGTGTTTTGCGACTTTCTGTGTGACTACCTTTATTAAATGTTCCATCTTTCTGAATATCGACTTTGTTGGCGCATTCTTGTGCACTGCTTGTATGACAATGTGCGGTGGTATCAACAATCGCTACAGTGGTTTATATGCGGTATGCATATATTATCCCACTCTCGATCTGCAACAACAGGAAAATAATTATTTCCGCGGCGTGTCTCCAGTTTCTTTGCCGGACAAGTGACAAAGATGACATTTTATTAGGTCACTGCCTTTGAACTATTGAAAGGTTATTGAAAGAATAGCATATTTCGCAGGCTACGCCTCTACGTGGGTGTTCTGCTTGTAAATAATAAATAACAAAAGTTGATATTTTAAAATGACATTTGAATTGTATGTTGGTATCCTAATAGCAACTCTGTGTGGATATAAGTAAATGTAGCTTTTAGACAGAACATGTTTATCGCTTCAAATGCAATGCCGATTAATTATCGCGACTGACCTTCTCAGGAAAAGGTTCAGTGCATGATATAAGCGGAAACGAAATCACGCCACTCCACTCGTCTGAGCCCGCACCATACACTTCTGACAACAGTTTTGGATCCACACAACGGTAAGTTGACACCCATTCTTACCTGTTCTAACTTTCTGACAAATGCTATTGCATTCTCGGTCATTGGTTATGTTAATTAAGTTAACATGTTTATTGTAACTTAAGACAAAGCACACGTTTGCAGTGGTGAAGTAAAGGGAATGCATAATTAATAGTTTCCGCAATACGTTGGACGCTCCGAAAATATCGCAATACTTAACGGACGTTTTGCCTATGAGTTTACGTTAGTCTATATGTAGCCACAGTGCTGTTTTAGCTATTAATTTTATGCAGTGCGAAATAGCCTATTAAGCGTCAAATATTATTTGGCCTTCACCACTGTCATGCCCGAGTGATTTTCTATTAGTGCGGGGTAGAAACTCATTTTTAAACGTACAATTACTGTAAAATTACTAGTATTTCCCAGTCATCCTTACGCTGTTATTGTACATAGGTATCTATGGCATGACTTAAATCAAATCCTTGGATCAATTATACGAAATGTAGTGTATAAAGAAAAAGAAGTAATAATACAAAACTGTACTGTACAAAACAATAGTTCGGCCTCATTTAGAATATTGTATACAATCGTGGAGGCCATATCGCAAGGACATAGATATGCTACAAAGAGTACAAAGAAAAGCGACTAAAATTATACACAAACAAAGAGATCTTAGTTATGAAATACGCCTAAAAGAATGTGGTTTGACAACACTAGAGAAGATTGGGGGGGGGGGAGATCAGATAGAAGAGTTTAAAATACTGAATGGTTATGAAAATATTGATAGAAATATGTTTTTCTCAGTTAACAAAGATAGAAGGACATGGGTAGGCTAATAGCGTGAATATGTTTAAAATAACATTGACACGTACCTCAGAAGGGCGGGATAGACGTAAATAAAATGGTTGGACTCTCGATAAGCCAAAAGGCACCATGTCCACCTGCCATCTAGAGTTAATTATTTGGGTGGCAATATTGTTAAATCTTGTTAAATCGTGTTACATAGCATGTAAAACGCATAAGACGCGTATTCACGATGACATTCTATCGATCAACATTTGCCTGTGCGTACATATTGGCGCGTCACTTGTTATTTGGCGAACATGTGACAACCGTAATAACACTGCCTTGAAATGGCATATGGAAGCAAGTGACAACGAAGTGTTCTAGATATATCGGACCAAACCAGTATTTTTGTCTCTCTATTGCACAGTAATCATCAATAATTATATGGACTATTTTACTATTCGAATATTAATAATAATATGAAAAATATTTTGGGCGACATTGTTTATTTTGTTGTTTACTCCATTTTGTCATTTCATTTAGCTATCAATGTACAGGTAAAATCAACCTTGAATAACCTCAAAGTCATAGGTGTATTATGTTGTACACTCCCAGCCATGGTGTTCATTCTCTCACAGTAAAAATGATGTTGCAATACCACGGCAGAATAGCGGAGGTCGGTACCTATGTTTCGAAATAAATGCACGCACTAGCGCGGGAGAAAATTAATATCGGTGGGTTGTGTCGGAGTTTCAGCCCCACATAGCTGTCTGATCATGACATCGGGAAACGCGGGGGAGTGCTGTTGAATATTTGTTGTGGCGACGTTCAACATTTTTGCAGCTCACCAGAATCCTCCAATTGCATCACCCCTGAGGCTCGCCAAAACACTTTTAGTCTCTCCGAAATCCTCGATATACTCAGGCTGAGATTTACTGGGAGGCAAAACCACATGTCTGCCACCAGCGAAATTCCTGGGGGCCCCAACTCCCCGTTCCCGCACCTATGATCTAACAATACTTAGAGCAAAAAAATTGTGACTTAAACTGTATGGTTTCATTATTTACATTACACGCAATTATAATCAAATTGCCCATATTTTATTTTATTTTCGATCTAAACTTATCGCAATACTTAGCATATTTGAAATGCCTATTATTTACACATGACCGAGCCACTAATACCCAGTGCATTTGTTATCATCGATACAAGGCCAGCACAATGAAGTTGTTCCTGTTGGTTCTCTCCGTGGTTGTCTTCGCCAAGCTGTCTGTAACTCAAGGTACGTTTTCTAATAAGGTACATTTGTAAAGTCGAAGCGATCTCCGACAGAAATAAGACATAATGTAATCACGCTTGAATAATTTATGTTGGTTTAGTAATCCCGGAATCAAAGACAACATGATTGATGTTGAACACATGTGCTTGTCGGTAACGATGGATCTTTTAAATTTGGAATGTTTGAATAAATTACAGTATCAAAGGGAGATAGATAATAATATTGCGTAATCACAATTTGTTTACACTACACGATTTTCTTTGTGTACCCGTATATTGTCAATGTGGGAAGCATACAAATGCCAGCTACAAAGTCATTATATCAGGTGCACCTTTGCAAAATGCATGCAGCTGTAATTATATGAGACGCGGTGTAGAAACCCTAGATATCGGACAAAGCCGCATGCCGTTTCCAATTACGTTTGCTTCTACGCCACCGTCGAGTACAATAGTTGTGGACTTTGCAAAGGAACCATGCGATATTTATTTCACACACCTAGTGAGTTTATAAAATTCATATTTGCTGCTTTCTCTATCGAAGCTGTAGGTTGCTATGCGGGTTTAGAACAATGAAACTTTGAATGTGATGACCGCGTCGTGACGTAACAAAATAGCTTCCGTCATAACTGACGTAAGCATCGCGTGACACAGCAATAGGTCCGTCAAGCTATCACAAAATGGATGCCAAACACATGGGGCGTTCGAACATTACATCGTATATTTTGTTTAAATACTGGGAACAATCTGTGTAAAAGCAAGCAAAGTTGATCAAGTGAGAACAAGTTTTATTCAGCAGATGTCATGCCGCACTCGTAATGTAATGCATATATATTACAGTGTAAATGTTGTTGGCTTGACGGAGGTCACATGCATAATTATGATTGTGACGTAGGCAAACAGCGAAGTAATGGATCCATCAAGTCAACGTGTGTTATTGTGAAATCAGACCTGCACGGGTGTACAGCACATAGCGTATTGCACACGTGTGTTTAATAATGTGTTATGTACTCAGGTTATCGGCGCGAAATTACGTGCTTCACGTTCGACAACGGTTTCGAGGGTATGTTCCATGAATGGGTGAAAGTGTCGAATGTTCAGCGTGTTAGCACCGGATGCAAGTACGGCTCATGCGCATTCTTCAACGGCTTGAAATCAGCGCTGGAGATCCCGCGGTTCGCTTCAACGTTCAGGTTTGTCATTTGTTATATATTTTCTCGTTAGGACGAACTCGTGTATTGAGTGCGTGTGGCAATATGTGATACGCTACAAATGTAACCCAATTATGAAATATGAAACACGCAAACAACCGCGTGCACAAACTACCGGAAACGCTAGTTCGTTTTCCTTTGAAATACTGGGAACAATCTGTGTAAAAGCAAGCAAAGTTGTTCAAGTGAGAACAAGTTTTATTCAGCAGATGTCATGCCGCACTCGTAATGTAATGCATATCTATTACAGTGTAAATGTTGTTGGCTTGACGGAGGTCACATGCATAATTATGATTGTGACGTAGGCAAACAGCGAAGTAATGGATCCATCAAGTCAACGTGTGTTATTATGAAATAATAACATGCACAAACTAATAATAATATGCACAAACTACCGGAAACGCTAGTTCGTTGTAAATTATGAAATAGTTGTAAATTATGAAATATGAAACACGCAAACAACCGCGTGCACAAACTACCGGAAACGCTAGTTCGTTTTCCTTTGTCCAGTGAAGCTACTGTACCCACAATGGAAATCTCTACAGAGTATGGGGAGTGAGGACCACCAGTTTTTAGCATTAGTTCAAGATACTTTCCTTTCTCAACATGTGCTAGAACCAACCAGGGTTGAAAATGTGTTAGACATAGTTTTGTCCTCACAGAATGAATTAGTTGACAATGTCAAGATATGTGAACCGCTGGGGAGTAGTGATCACAACCAGATATATTTTACCATCAAAGTAAAACCAGAAAGGAATACTAAAAAGCAATATAGGAGAAATTTCCACAAGGAAGGTATAAGGACATGAGGAAATATTTAGCAAAGATAGACTGGAATAACACACTGAAAAATAAGACAGGAACAGAATGCTGGAATATATTAACGAATGAAATTAACTGCATAGTCGATAAATTTGGACTACAACAGTTATAAAGAAGCACTTAACCAAGCTACAGCTGAAATTATAAATTCAAAGAGAAGTTATGAACAACAATTAGCTAGTAATATAAAACATGACAGCAAGAGTTGTTTATGCGTATGTTCGAAGCAAACATAAAGTTCAGGATAAGGTCGGTCCTCTAGAAGATAGTGAATATAATAGATTCTTTATGGCAGAAGACCTGAATGAGTATTTTAGTTCAGTGTTTACCAGGGAAGATATTAGTTCACTGCCAGTACCAGAGGCTAAGTTCAAGGGGGCAGATTCAGACTATTTAGGACAATTAATTGTAACCCCGGAAATGGTAGCTAAGAAAATAAGGATAATAAATCACCTAGAATTGATGGGATTCCGCCCAAACTACTATTGGAAATGTTAAAACAAATTAGCGTACCGCTTGCAACAGTTTTCAATTTGTCATTAGAAGAGGGAGTGGTTCATTTAGAATGGAAAGAGGCAAACATTATACCGTTATTTAAAAAAGGTTCGAGAAACAAGTCAGAGAACTATAGACCAGTGAGTTTAACATCGGTGATTTGCGAATTATTAGAAAGACTAACTAAAGATCACATGGTGGATTTTATTGCTAAATATAACTTGATAAACCCATCTCAACATGGGTTTTTTAAAGCGAGGTCATGCTTAACAACTATGTTATGTTTTTTTGAAGACATCACTAAGTGGGTAGATGAGGGATCACCAGTAGATATCGTCTACTTAAATTTTCAAAAAGCTATCGACAAAGTACCACATCAAAGATTACTGCTTAAACTAAAGGCCCATTGCATAGGAAATGGTATAATAAACTGGATAGAAAAATGGCTGATTGACAGAAGTCAACGTGTAGTAGTTGATGGGGAGGCTTCAAACTGGAAATCGGTATTGAGTGGGGTACCACAGGGATCAGTACTAGGATCTATATTATTCTTAATATATATCAACGATTCGGATGATGAAATAACAAGCAAGGTGTTGAAATTTGCAGATGATACAAACGTTTTTAGAAGGATTAAAAGTGATGGAGATAAACAACATTTACAAGATGATCTTGATAAGTTGATCAAATAGTCTGAAAAGTGGCAAATGCTGTTCAATTTTGGGAATTGTAATGCCTCCACGCAGGACATGGGAACGAAGAGGTAGAATATACAATCGGGGGTGCTACTATAAAAGAAAAGGTTAACCATTAGTGCTGATATGAAGGTTTCAGAGGAGTGCGGAATTGTAGCTTCAACGAGAAATCAAATCCTTGTATTAATTAGACGAAATATAGCGTATAAGGAAAAAGCACTAATAATATTAGATAAAATAATCGATTTTTTTTTTTCAGTTAAGAAAGATAGAAGGGCTAGAGGACATGAAGTTACATTAGCAAAGGAGCAGTGTAAATTAGATATAAGAAAGTTCTAATTTTCACAAAGGACTGTAAATGAATTGAACAGGTTATCTGCTGATTGTGTGGGTACTAGTAGCGTGAATATGTTTAAAAATAAAATCGACACGTACCTCAGAAGGGCGGAATACATATAGATAAAAAGGTTGGACTATCGATAAGCCAAAGGGCTTCCTTGTCCACCTGCCACCTAGAGTTAATTCTCTGGGTGGCAATCTTGTTAAATTTGAGATCACTGCAGTTTGTCAGCTGGTACCAAGATGAGACTGCAATTAATGTATCCACCATGTGCTATACTGCCTAGCAATAAGGTGTCACAAAATAGTTGACTCACTTATGAATATACCGGACACTAATATTCATCGAATATATGTTGTTGACATTTGTGCTTCAACTGTTTTCCGTTGCAAACAAAACATAGTACAAATTATATGTGTATGGGATAACTATATTCGGGAGAGATTTATTCAAGCCGATGTAACGAAAAGCACATGTTTACGATTGTTGCTTCCGTTTCTTGTTCCGTCACTGATGATTGTATTGTCAAATCACTAATGTAATAACCTGATTGTCAACGCAGTGCTTTCAAGCCATTCTCAATAAGCTTCTGGTACCGAAGAACGAGTGAGATTCCGAACACCCTCGTAAGCAACGGCCAATGCGGCGACAAGCCGTCTATCAAGGTGATGGCGTATTTCCATGGAGACGTTGAAGCCTTTCTTACCACTACATCAGGGACGCATTCTAGGAAAGTGAGGATGGTATGTATAGCTGCGCTGATAACAGTGGAACCTTCAGACGCAGCACACGTATGCGCTACAAGTATGCAAGCTGTGCAGTGTACCATATCATATAAACGGACATTCGTGGGTATACGCACAAGCACGCGCACAAGTATCATGTACACTAAAATGCATTAACACTCGCACATTTGTGCACATATGCTCGAACGTACTCTCAAGCGCACATTCACACACAAGCACACACATGTACACACACCCAGAGACACACACAGTAACAGAGACACAGACACACACACACACACACACACAAACACACACACTCACACACACTCACACTCACACACACACACACATTCACATACACACTCACACCACACACACACTCACACACTCACACACTCACACCACACACACACTCAACACTCTCTCTCTTCTCTCTCTCTCTCCTCTCTCTCTTCTCTCTCTCTCAGATCTCTCTCTCTCTCTCTCTCCTCTCTCTCTCTCTCTCTCTCTCTCCTCTCTCCTCTCTCTCTCTCTCTCTCTCTCTCTCTCTCTCTCTCTCTCCTCTTCTCTCCTCTCTCTCTCTCTCTCTCTCTCTCTCTCTCTCTCTCTCTCTCTCTCTCTCTCTCTCTCTCTCTCTCTCTCTCTCTCTCTCTCTCTCTCTCTCTCTCTCTCTCTCTCTCTCTCTCTCTTACACACACACACACACACACACACACACACACACACACACACACACACACACACACACACACACACACACTCACACAGTCACACCACACACACACACTCCAACTCTCTCTCTCTCTCTCTCTCTCTCTCTCTCTCTCTCTCTCTCTCTCTCCTCTCTCTCTCTCTCTCTCTCTCTCTCTCTCTCTCTCTCTCTCTCTCTCTCTCTCTCCTCTCTCTCTCACTCTCTCTCTCTCTCTCTCTCTCTCTCTCTCTCTCTCTCTCTCTCTCTCTCTCTCTCTCTCTCTCTCTCTCTCTCTCTCTCTCTCTCTCTCTCTCTCTCTCTCCCCTCTCTCTCTCTCTCTCTCTCTCTCTCTCTCTCTCTCTCTCTCTCTCTCTTACACACACACACACACACACACACACACACACACTCAACACTCACACACACACACGCACGCACGCACACATTGCAACGCAAACGAAGACGTAGCTTGTTGTTGTTGACAGAGCACACTTAAGTGGCATCACATGGTAATCACGTATTACAGCAACAAGATGCGGATGTACGTTGATAACAAACTCGTCTCCGAAGGTTACCTGACAGGTGCGTTCATAGGCTCGCTGCGTTTCTTATCAGCACGTGTATAGTGTTTAATAGTGCAGTTAAGTAAAACATCTCCGTGTGGTCACTTCAGTAATACAGCCACCTCGCAATTAAGGTCAACATAGGACAGTACCAACTTATTTCCGTATTCATTACCGTATAGGGAATTAGTCCCGCTAATACGGTCACCTCGCTATTCGGGTCACCTTTGCTCTGTCCCAGCGGTGACCTGAATAGATAGAGAGGTTCAATTAAATAGTATTTGTGAATAGCATTTTAATATATGGCATTTGTTGAGTGATAAGTCTTGTCAATATGTATATGTGTTTGCTCTTTGTGTATTGTATTGCATTTTGTTGTTCTACCACGCCCGCCCGCCCGCACGCACGCACGCACGCACGCACGCACGCACGCACGCGCCCGCACACACGTATGCACAGACACACACACACACACACACACACACACACACACACACACACACACACACACACACACACACACACACACACACACACACACACACTCAGTCACTCACTCAGTCACGCATATATGCTCGTATATACACGCACGCACGCACATACGAACAGACCCGCCAAACACATACATACCCTGTTCATCCAATTCCATAATGCAAACACTACCATATTTATATACAGGACAGTTGTACAACAGTCGCTGTTCACTCTCAATCGGCGCCAAACCCGTGAACTCTTCACCCATCATCGGCTACTACAGGGGCTACATTGACCAGGTCAGTAGTGATGATATGTCCAGTAACATCGATACTGATCGTCTTTTGAATTTTCTACCAAGGGGTCTCTTTTGATATGTAGTATTTCTGGAATGTCCGGTCGTTCGCTAATAATTGCATATATGCAATATGTGGCTGCGCCTTATAAGTGTACCATGAGATTTTGATTTTGTAGGAGTTATAACTGTCTAACACCGCTATTATTTGACAGAGGAAATTGCAAGTACATTTGGATTGCTGTTCAACGGACGATTTTATACATATGCAGCATATCTGTGAGTTTTAAATGTGTATTTATGAACTGTTATTTTAATTGATATGCTGTGCCAGTGATTACCCGTGCGTGACGACAATCGGCGACATTACCAACGAGCCTGCAGAACCAGTGTGCAGCTCTGCCGTCACGCTTCAGTGATTGTTACCCACTATGACCACGCCTGACCAAGCCAGCTACACATACACAGCTTGTCATCTATATCAACTGGCTCAACGGGCACGTTCCAATTCTTCACGCTTGAATGCCAGTGCTTGGAACATTTTACGTGAACTTGTCATTGCGTCAAGACGACCAACGAAGCGTGGATGCCGAGGTGGAAGTAATCAACTACATATCTCCACAGTGATCGGTTATCGACCACCCAACAACTACGAGTGCACATCTTTACAAGTACATGACAACCTGATTTCCGTTACTATTTTCTCAAATCCACTATGCTATCCGACTACACAAGCCTCCTTATGCCTTATCAATTCAAGATATGTTCGCAACAAAACGGCCGACATCTTAGACCACGATTGCGACGTTGTTGCCATTACCGAAACATGGCTTTCTAACAAAGTATCCGACCTCCAGGTAACGAGGGCTCTCACACCACCTGGTTATAAACTCATTCACCATCCTAGATCAAGTTATCGTCGTGGCAGCATTGCGATACTGCATAAAGATTCCATCAAAACAACAGCAGTGAAAACTGTCAACAACATTCGGTCCTTCGAAGCGATGAGCGCTAAATTAACATCACACGGGAAAAGTATAATCTTGCTTGTTGTCTATCACCCACCGCGAACTAAGAAGAACGGATAATCGGTTGTCGATTTCTTCAATGACTTCGCAGTTATTCTTGATACGTATGCGACACTATCTGATGAACTTGTTATAGTTGGCGATTTTAATTTTCACTTTCACGTTAACACTGACGTTCACATGAAACGTTTCCGTGACATGTTGCACTGCCATGACACGACGCAGTATATGCAACAACCAACGCATCAAGAAGGCCATATTTTAGACCTTGTGATAGCCCGCACTAACTCCTGTGTGGCTGACACGTTGGTCGCTGAGCTTATTTCTGATCACCATGCACAGCGTGGTGATCAGAAATGGCTCACCATCCGACCTGATGCGCCGTGGGTCGATGACGAAATTCTATCAGCCAAGAAGGAGAGGCGCCGGAAGGAGTGAAGATGGAGAGTGTCCAGGTTGACCATCGACAGAGAAATCTTCATCAACCAGAGAGAACGAGTGAAGAAGATGTTGTACACTGCCAGAGCCACATTTTATACCAACAAAATCAACGAACAGGCTGGCAACCCCTATATTTCGGATAGTTGGTTTTCTGCTGCATACCTCCCTGCACTGCCCGACAACCACCTCGGACACTTGCTTGACAACTTCAGCAATTATTTCACGGACAAAATTGACATTATCAGACGCGATCTTGATACCCACGACAAACACACATTGCTGCGCCCGGACGAAACCTGTGTTATCTTGTCACATCTATCATCGATCCTGCCGAACACGACACATGAGATCAAGTTGGTCGGCAAGTCGGCTTATAAATTGTGCAAGTTGGATCCGATTCCGATTTAGCTGCTGAAAGCCAACATATCTAATTTGGCACCATTCATTGCCGACATTGTGAACTTATCGATTACGATAGTCTTTCCTTCTGCCTTTAAAAAGGCTGTCGTAACCCCTCTTTTGATGAAAGCAACACTGAACCAAAATGACCTAAAGAACTATCGTCCAGTGTCGAACTTGTCTTTTGTGTCAAAAATTGCAGAGAAGGTCGTTGCTGCCCGTTTCTCCAAACAACTATCTGACAACGAACTCTATGAGCAAATGCAATCTACTTATCGTCCGCACCACAGCACTGAGACTGCATTGCTGATGGTATGCAACGGTCTGCTTTGTATATTGGATGAGAGCAAGGCTGCCATACTTGTGCTACTAGATCTCTCAGCAGCATTCGACACAATCGACCACGGGATCATGTAATCACGCCTCAGAGATCGTTTTGGAGTAACTGGAACATATCTTGCATGGTTTGATTCCTATTTGGCGAAGTCGGAGTATTCAAGTGCACGGAAGAGAATCAGCGGAAAGTTCTGTGACGTTCGGAGTCCCGCAAGGTTCCGATCTCGGCCCGTTCATGTTCATTTGTTACACGGCACCACTCGGAGATATCGCACGTCGGCATGGAATCAACATGCATTTATATGCTAATGATACCCAACTCTACATCGCTTTCAGTCCTCTCTCAGAGGAAGATGCAACCCAAGCTGTGAAGCGCATACAAGCATGTGTCGCTGAAATACAAACTTGGATGCTCATGAATAAACTCAAACTCAATGCTGACAAAACAGAGGCTATTGTGATATTTTCGCTGCACATCAAGAACAAACTGTCCATGCCGCACATAGAACTTACCAATAACATCGTGCCTACTTCCACTGTGGTCAGGAACATTGGTGTTTTCTTCGATGATGCCCTAAACAGCCATGTACAGTACATGTGTCGTGTAGCATATTTCCATCTACACGGTATTGGAAGAATGAATTCGAAATCTTCTAGATAGGAAAACGACAGAGATGATGGTGCATACCTACGTGACGTCTCGTCTTGACAATGGCCTGCTTTATGGGATTTCTGACCATCTCCTCACCAGACTCCAGAGTGTGCAAATTCTGCAGCTCGTCTCATAACCAGAACTAAGAAGAACGACCACATCACTCCTGTTCTAATTGCGCTTTATTGGTTGCCGATTAAACATCGAGTTAGCAGGTCCGCCGTATATGACTGCGTCATGCATAGCCCATTCGCACGTTACGCTCCGCCGACGCTCACCTGCTCGAGGTGCCGCGCTTTGTACTCAAGGCGACGAAGCTTTTTCACTCGCAGCGCCACGCCTCTGGAACAATCTGCCCCTTGCCATGCGTGCTACAGACTGCCTCATCGTGTTCAAGAAGCAACTGAAGACACTTCCTTAAGTAATGTAGGAAACGCACGCAAACTACAAACTAGCACTGTACATTGTTTTTATTATAGTGTCCTTGTGATGCACTGCATTATGTGCGTATGAGTGAATCAATGTCTTGCATTTGCAATATAGTATGAACTGACGATTGTGCATTTTGTGTATTTAGATGTGTCTATACAGAACTCCACTGAGACCCAGCGACGTCGAGAAGCTCTTCAACAATCCGTCCATCACAAACTTGCCGTAGTCGCAAATACATATACTCTGACATGTGCACACTCTGCGCGAATGTGACGACAGGCCGTGTTTAGCAAATGAACACTTCCTGTTAAATGTACTATAACAACGCGATGATTAAATAGCGTTGTACCAACACACACTGATCAAGATATATGCAGACGAATGTGTATCCTATTTACTGTATACTGCATGAACTAAAGCAGCTATTCTCATTTGCACCAGGAAGGATATGTGTTATGATAATGATGTGCGTTTAGACGATGAATATACAGTGTATTACGTGTTATAATATTGTTGCAGGTAAAATATTTGTGTCAATATTAAAGTGAATGGCCAAGATTCTTTGTAAAAGAAGTCAACAATCAAATATTACTTTCTATTAACAGATATAGTAAAATTCGTAAAGGTATGTCAAGATTTTAGAATTGTGTGAATGATATATATAGTGGCGTCTTCTATTGGACTGAAATAAAATACCTGTACACTTGTTAGTACTGCTTTGTTTTCTATTCCAAGTTACTAATCACTGGGTGTAAAGGTCGCTGGACGGCACCACTTGCCACACTGCGTCTGTCAATGTGCTACCCGAGTAGAAAATATATACCGGCAATAAGGCCAAGTATTTTTCCCTATTAAAACCATATGGAAGATAATTACAGTTACATTTAATTAGACAATTTAGTAAACCTGTTGATCAGACTCGTAGGTGCAAACTGGAGTAGCCTTCTAGTCATCCTTGATTACAACTTGAGCCTACGGAAATCAATTCCGTTGCCTGGGGTTTTTTTTCGTTCCGGAACCGGAGCTAGAAGGCCAACTACCGTTCCTTGACACTCGTGTAGCGGATGACGACTACTACACAGTGACAACACACACACACACACACACACACACGCATGCACGCACGCACACACATAAACACACACGCGCACACACACACACACGCACGCACACACACACACAAACACACACACACGCACACATACACACACACGCACATACACACACATACACAACCGCAAATGAATATAAAGCCGACGAAACAGCACACATCAGAGCAACACTCACTCTTCAACCAGCGATTCAATGCCGGTCGCATCTCCCTCCACCTTTACTGCTGGAAGGAGCTCGCGACCTGAAGCGAGCGTCTGCTTTGAGATTGAGCAGCATCCAGAGTCAACAACTACAGAGAGCGGATGTTCAACATCACCATGAAAAAGATGCCAAGTGACAAAAAGCAGACCAATCACACCACGTAACTGACCACGATTGTCCTGGTGGAACACGGGAGTGTGGACATACCACAAACCCAACAACACCATAGCATCTACAGCGGTGAATCCCAAGGACAAAATATCCAAGAACAACATGCGCAGGTGATCTACAGAATAGAAGGTCCACCCTATCATCAGACCTACGTAGGCGTAACCAGCAGATCACAGGGGCCAGACTGAAACACACGAAACGCCAAGTGAACGAGGGCCATAACATCACAGCCAAATGCACCACTCTGCTGGCAAGAGATAACTTCTCGCGAAGAAAGATCAGATGTCCGCTGATTATCAACAAAGCAGACCAGTTGAGTTAACCTTTCTCATCTTTCTCCGCCTTCTCCCTGTGCGGGGTGGCGGGTCTTGCAGAGTGTCTTCCACTTCTCCCTTTCCCGGGCTCATTCTTCCTCCATCTGACATGCCTTTAAATCTTTCCTCATTGTGTCCTGCCATCTCAACTTGGGCCTACCTCTCGCTCGTTTCCCTTCTATCTTCATCTCCATGGCGGCTCTTATGTCTTCTCTTTCTTTCCTTCTTTATATATGACCAAGCCACTCCAGCCTTCCTCTCCTCATGATGACATGAGGAGAAGAAACAGCTTCTTTCAAGATGTCCTCGTTCCTCCGGTGCTCCTGGAGGCTTACACCCATTGCCCATCTAATCATTCTCATCTCCGTTGTCTTTCATCTCTTGTCAGTAGTGGCCACGCTTCACAGCCGTAGAGAAGTGTCGGCGTAATTACCGTGTTGTACAACAGGACTTTTATCTTATGCGACACCTTCTTATCACATAGACCACCTAGACCACCCCTTTGACATTCGGCTCTCAACTTCCTTACTGACACCCCCCTCCCTGTCTATGACAGAGCCAAGGGACTTAAAGGTCTGTACAGTTGGGATGTGTACCTTTTCCTGAGAACCATACTTTTTCATCTTCACCGGCTCGGTGTATCCCACTGGCGGAAGATGTTCGGATTTCGTTCTGCTGATCTTTAGCCCACATCTCTCCATTCTTTCTCTCCATTTGTCCAATCTCTCTTGTATCCTACCTCCGTCTGAATCACACAACACCAGGTCATCCGCTGGTGTAATCCAACTTCAATCTTGATTTCCTCTGTCTTTCCAGCATTTGTCATGATGCTTGCCGTACACCCTTCATACATGTCATTTAGGATGTTAATATAGTATTCTGGTATGCTCTTCTTTCGGAGGCTGTACCAGATCAGCTCTCTAGAAACTCTGTCAAATGCCTTTTCCAGGTCCACAAACACCATATGTAGACCTTTTCTGAAATCCCTGTGTCTCTCTTGGAGCATCCTGAGGCAAAACAGCAGTTGCACTGTCCACTTTCCCGGTTGGAATCCATACTGTCTTTCATTTATCTCCACCAGCCCAATCAACCTCCTCTCTATCACCCTCTCCCAGAGCTTCAGAGTTTGATCCCCCGGAAGTTGTTTCAATTTAAAGGGTCTCCTTTCTGCTTATAGATTGGTGTCCGCACCTCCTCAGGTTTTATTTCTTCAATTGAGTGAGTAATGCCCCTTCTTTGTCTTTAACAAAGGCTACCCTTCCTATGTCCGCTGATCACCTCTTCCTAGTGTTTGCCAGCCGGTATATATTTAGTTTTCCTTCTTTCCCCTTCAGTTCCTCATTCAACTGTCCGTGCGTCTTATCCTTGGCTACTGCAACTGCCCGCTTGCTTTCTTTGTTTGTTTCCGTGTATCTCACCTGATCTTCTTCGTCTCTTGATGCCTGCAATTTCTTGTACATCTTTCTTTTCTCTGCGACAACCTCCTGCACTTTCTCATCCCACCATCATGACTCCTTCTCAACATATCTGCCTGGTGTTGATTGTTCAAGTTCCTCTTTTGCAAGCTGCATTATATTTGGGTACATCTCTGTCTATGTTGTGGTCCTTTCGTCAGTCTGCGAAGCAGTCAGGTGTTCCTTAACCTTGCAAATGAATGGATCTCTTACTTCCTCCTCCTTCAATTTCAACCATGTTATTTTTTTTGTTCTTTTCCTTAGTGTCGTCCTCCTTCTAGCTACTTTCATGTCCACCAATAGTGTCGTGTGCTGCATTGCTATAGAATCTCCGGGAATCACCTTGCAGTTTGTCAGACCTCTCATGTTGTCTTTCCTTGTCAAGATGTAGTCAATCACTGTTTAGGTTCCTCCACGGCTGTATGTCAGCAAGTGCTCTCTCCTCTTCTGGAAGAAGGTATTTGCTATGGCCATGTCAAACGCTTCTGCCAGGTGTAATACGCTATATCCCTCCTTATTTCTGTCTCCCACAGATAATCCTCCATGCCATCTTCCAAACCCCATCCTATCTTCTTCAATGTGGTTATTTATGTCTCCTGCTAGCTACAGGTACTCCCTAGTTGGTAATCCTATCAGCAGTGCCTCAAGTTGGTTCCAGAATGACTCTTTAACCAAATCTTCACATACCACTTGTGAAGCTTATGCTGTCACTATGTTCCACACTACCTCTGCCAGTACCAGATTGGCATTCTGAAATCGGTAAAATTACCGAAGCCGAATATTACCAAGAATGAAAGGCAAACACTAACAGAACTGAGGAAAGAAAAGAACATACTGCTTCTGCTAGCAGACAAGGGAAAGCAACAATAGTAACTGTACAAGTACCTGTACCCTAAAGTTGAGAATGTACCAAGGATACAATATACTCTTAACATTCACAAGCCAGACAACTCACTCAGACCAATTGTGGATTGCATAGTCCATAGTGTTCAACTTATCTAAATCGCTGGCGGATCTTCTAGGAACCATCGCAGGGAAGGCCACAGACAACATCAAGAATCCCAAGCACTTAGCTAATGAAATGGCACATGTTATGATAGAACAAGATGATATGTGTTCCTGTCACGTGATATAGTGTCTCTATTCACAAACACCCCAATCGATGAGACACTGCTTATCACCAAGTGTGGGTGACATTATGGAGCTATTACAGTTCATTGTCACAACAACATACTTCAACTTCAGGGGAACAATTTACCAACAGAAGTTCGGCACCGCGATAGGACGCCCAGTGTCATCTGTGATAGCCCATCTATTTATGGAATGGCTGGAACAACCAGCCATCACCACAGCTCCAGTAACACATCAGCCCAGACTATGGAAGCGATACGTGGATGACGTAATGGAAATCGTGAGAACGGGGTATCAACAACAACTGACAGTTCACCTTAACACCATTGACGCAACAAGTAACATTAAGGTTACGTACGAACAAGAGAGTGAGGGGTCACTGCCGTTCCTAGACACAGTGATGGTACGGTAAGAGGTTGGAACGGTCAAAGTACTAGCGTATCGAAAGAAAACCCACACCGAGCAGTATCTGAACTGTAGTTCACACCATCCGCGACATAAGAAACTGGGTGTCATCAAAATATTGCTAGACACATGCAACAACATCTTACCTGAGCCAGAGGACAGAAAGAAAGAATTGGGGCACATCATCAAAGCACTAAAGCAGTGCGGATACCCAAGTTGGACCATAAGGAAGATGAGGGAACAACAACAAAACCAGAGGGGAAAGACAAAGGATAGAAAGAACACAGACAAGTCCAGAGGTATAGTCACCTTACCGTACATCCAAGGAGTGACAGAATCGGTGCAACGCGTACTAAAACAACATGGTATAGCGTCAACAATCAGATCACACCTAAACATCAGAAAAATATTAGTACACCCAAAAGACAAAGTAGAAGACAGCAAGAAGACTAGCTGCGAATACCAAATCCCCTGCAAGACCTGCAACACCACGTACATTGGGGAAACGCGGAGAACATTCGACAAGAGGCTACAAGAAAATAAGAAAGAAGTTGAAACTATTACAACCAGACGTTTCACTCGAACAAAAGGAAAGGCTCCACAAACATCGATCACAAGTCGGTGATAACTGACCATGCAGACAGAAACAACGGTGTAATAGGCTGTGAGGGTGTCAGAGTGGATGCCAGAGAAACAGATAGGTGTGCGCGGTAGATTAAGGAGTTCATCATCAGAAAATCAACACCTACGACGACTAGAGACGAGGGGGATACCGACTGAGCCTGCTCGCCACACCATCTAGCGAGCAGAGGAAGAACAGTTCCTGGCGAAGGACGCCGAAAGCGAATGAAACATCGATTGCGTGTCGAAATTGTCTAGTTGTGAAATAAGACAGACAGTGTTGTTATTTAATATAAAATAGAGTTGTGACTGACTGACTTTGGGGCTTTGTAGGTCATAGTAATGATGTTTTTGTGTTGGGTAAAACATGTTCAAACCCTGCCGGTGTTCACAGTATCTAAACATTACTGGTTGTGCACATGTACTGGAAATCAGTTTTGAGTGGGGTTCCACAGGGATCAGTACTGAGACCTGTATTATTCTCAACGATTTGGACGATAATATAATAAGTAAGGTGTTGAAATTTGCGGATGATACAAGTGTTAAAGTTGTGTTGATACAAGGATTAAACAAGATGATCTTGACAGGTTGATCAAAATGTAATAGTCTGAAAAGTGGCAAATGTTGTTCAACTTTCGGAAATATAAATGCCTCCACACAGGACGAAGGAGTACAATATACAATGGGGGTACTGTACTAAGTACTACTGTAAAAGAAAAGGACTTAGGATTAACCAGTACTGCTGATATGAAGGTTTCAGAGCAGTGCGGAATTGCAACTTCAAAGGGAAATCAAATCCTTGGATTAATTAGGCGAAATATAGCGTATCAGGAAAAAGAACTAATAATACCGCTGCACAAAACAATAGTTAGGCGTCATTTAGAATATTGTATACAAACGTGGGGCCATATCGCAAGGACATAGATATGCTTGAAAGAGTACAGAGGTGAGCGACTAAAATTATACAAAAACGGAGAGATCTTAATTACGAAATGCGCCTAACAGAACGTGGTTTAACAACACTAGATACCAGGAGACTGAGAGGAGATCAGAGAGAAGTGTTTAAACTATTGAATGGTTATGAAAATATTAATAGAAATATTATGTTCTCAGTTCAGAAAGATAAAAGGACTAGAGGACATTACGTTACATTAGTAAAGGAGCAATGTAAATTAGATATAAGAAAGTTCTCATTTTCACAAAGGACTGTAAATAAATGGAACATATTATTTGCTGATTGTGTGGATGTTAGTAACGTGAATGTTTAAAAATAAAATTAACACATGCCTCAGAAGGGCGGGATACACGTATATAAAAAGGGTTGGACTCTCTTTAAGCCAAAAGGCTTACTTGTCCACCTGTCATCTACAGGGGTGTGTAGAGTTAATTTTCGGGGTGGCAATCGTGTTAAATATTGTTAAATGTACACTTATTACATCCAATAATTTCTGGCATTTTTCTAATATAACTGGATTACATGAATAGTTTAATTCCATCTATGTTGCTGTTCGAAACTGTAGAGAAAATAGCATGTTAACAAATTAAAGACAAGTGAGTTTAACAGTCACGTGTGTGTGATTTATTAGAACAGTTAATACAATATGGTGGATTCCCTTGTTACCAAGCAAACACATTATATAAATATGTGTATAACATGTTAAAAAGATCAAATAATTATCATGGCAAAAACATGTTTCACTAATATTTTCTATATGTCAATTTAAGACAATTTCCATAATGATGTTTTAAGATATATAATGTAACATTTTATAGTGGTTGCTTTAAAATAAATTATCATTAACATTAATTCAATATTTTATTATGAGACATCACAGCAAACGCAATTTCCCCAAAATTAAAAAACACCATAATGATGTTTTAAGCTATAATGTAACATTTTATAGTGGTTGCTTTAAAATATCATTAACATTAATTCAATATTTTATTATGAGACATCACAGCAAACGCAATACTGTTTCAAGAACACCAGAAATATGTTTCCTCAAATACCATGGAAGTTTTGTAGTAACTTCACCGAGCTCTGTGTACTATAGAGTACCCAAAATAACCCTTGCGTGAAAAACGCCGTTACACGTGCACTGGCCGTTGGCGTCGGAACGTGGAGAATATCCAGGGGCCGAGGCTTTTCAAGAACCTCCGACCGAACCTCCTTCAGACTCGCAAAATACTCAAACTTCTAACTACACTGCTGCACTTCGTACAAGGCCCGTTTTATGACAAAGCAAACACTGTTTTGACTTTGTTATTGAGAAAACAAACACGTTATGGTCCAACATGAGATTATGGTAACCGAAAATTTGAAATTGTGTTATCCAACCACCAAAAGACACGTTATTTCAAACAGAAACACCCAATAGAAATTTGCGATCTTTTACTTTCTGATCTAACCATGAAAACGACCACCTACAGCCGCTAAACTTCTCACATATCTTGCATACATATACACACAGTACGCTACAAAACAAATATTTTACATTCCTATCACAAACAAATTTCGCAAAACAAAGTAAAACTCGACTTCTACGGCGGCGACTATTTGTTCCTCCGCGGTTACCATAAATCGATATTGTGTTGAGGCATCGCTACATAAATGAGCTTCAAAGAAATTCCGTACAGTGACGCTATCATTACTGCATGTTTGCGCGCGATATAAATATATATAATATATCGTTAATGTATGGAAAATAGGGTGGTAGAAAAATACAAAGTTGTTAACGGTTTGGTCGCATTCTAAAATAATATTAATATCGTAGTGCTTTTCTTATCAATATCACCATATATGCATAGTAGCAATCTCTTTTGGGGAAGTGTTGGTTGGCTGTGAGAAGAGCCGTTGTTTTCTTCTTGGCTCTTAAAAGAGCCATTGTTTTTGTTCTCTGTTCGTCCTCTACACGGGGTACAGCTGGGCGACGTGGTTCACGATGTGGTGAAATGCTGCATCCCCGCACCGCCTTCGCCAAATAAACTCTTGGAGGTAGGTGTCAAGCAGCGGCCCATTCTTCCTCGTTCCCGACATCCTCTTGAACTTCCGTTTCACCTGCGTCCACACGCCCTCAATGGTGGTCGTGTGGAGTGTCGCATCGTTGGGGTCCACGTAGAGCTGGCTGTGACTTATGGTCTTATGCGTGTACCAAGTTGCTGTAAGGTGCCGTATGCACGCCACTCGTCGGTTATGATCGTCGAACCAGGCATCCCTCTGTTGATCCGGGACAAGGAAAATCGTCCCACGATCAGCTCTGTCGACGCCGCCAAGCACCCATACCCCGTCGATGTGACGTCCGCGGTTGAATTTTTTCTTTTTCCGAACTTGCATTCGTTTATTTCAACTTGCGGCCTACCACCGATGCGTACCGGGTTGATCTGGATGTGTTGAGCACATACGCCGCCGCATAAAGCTATTCCAGTGTACCAGGGTTTTCCCTGAGTTCGGACTGCATGGTGGGATACCCGACGCCATCCATGCTCCACCAGTACATAAATTGTGCCAGATTGTGTAGCGAGACGTGGCTTTTTGCGAAAAAGCGACAATGCCGTAAGGAAATGCGTCTTCGGCATGCCTGGTTGGGACAGCGCCATGCGTAGCCATCGGCCAGTCACCTCCAAACCACATGCCACGCCGGACAGTCGAGGTTTGCTGCAAACAGGCAATGCGCTTGCAACCAGGTGACTGTCCTCCCGGTCGATCTTGTCGCAATGACCAAACTTCTCAAATGGAAGCGGTGCAAATTCACAATTTTACTTGGGCCATCTCAAAGAGAATCGAAATCGATATAAAGTAGGAGTCAGAAACATCACCTTATATACCAATAAGCTCATGAGAAATTTAGTTTTTTTACAATATTAATTATTATTACATATCTGATGGTGGCATTATATTTCATTCATAAAATAATAAGTTGTATAAATTTTCACACAATAAGATTATATCAATTTTACAGTAACCGCGGAGCAACGGATAGTCGCCGCCGTAGAAGTCGAGTTTTACTTCAGTTTCTTTAGTGAAATTTGTTCGTGATAGGAATGTAAAATAATGTTTTGTAACGTAGTGTGTGTATATGTATGCAAGATATGTGAGGATAAGTTTGACGGCTGTATGTGGTTGCCTTCGTGGTTAGGTCAGAACATAAAATATCAAAAAATTTCCCAAAGCCCATTCCAATAACGTGACATCGGGACTCTAGTTTAGGGCCTGGTCGGCATAAAACCGAACCGATGTCACCGAATCAGTCGGCGATGCAGTAGCAGCTTATACACAAGAAAGATGCCCAAACAACTAAGCAGAATAACATTAGCGGCGTTCGCTTGGGCCATTTTGCTCAGCATGCACTGCGTGTAATAACTGGTGTGTACACCACGTTGATCACCCATGTCGAATTCATCGCCACTCGCGATATTTTCGCCCACGTATAACGTACGGTTGGCAATCCTGGCAATATCGTTGACGATCCGGTGGACACGACCCAGCCAGAGTTTGCTCAACTCCTGAGGAATGGTTCCTTCGACGCAGAACACAATGAATATCTGCGTGGCATAGTTGACGAACCAGCTGATGTCGTCGAGCAGCTCAACGCCTACGTCGACGAATAGCTCAACGAGGTAGATGACGACGACGCCGACTGTCGTTGCCAGGATCGTGAAGGTGATCATTATCAACAGGAGAACCAGGCAAACGCTCGTCATGAAGTAGTGACTGCTTCTTTGACCGGGCGCGTATCGTCGATCGCGGAGGAACTGGACGATGCCCCGTTGACCGCCTGGGAGGGGCGACTGACCAATGCGGGTCTTCCTCTCCAACTTAGTACGGGAAGAAACTTCGTCTGGGAACAGTCGTTTTATATCCTCGTCGAACTCTGAAAGTAAACATGTCGTACTCAATTCAAATTCTTGTGCAAATTGTTATGAACATTTCCTTTTATTCAGATGTTGTACAATGAAAAACACTTATGTTTTCTCGATTAGTTTGGTTTGACAAAGAAAGGGTAATTGGCCTATCCATCAGGTGACCGGTTGCCTAGCAAAACCTCCGTCAAGCAATCAAAAATCCATGCCGAACATGTGGTCGGTTTGGACATTCCGTCGTATATTGTGTTGAAAATCTGGTCCCAAAAGTGTTTCCTTATAACAGAAACATAAGGCAAGGTTTTTAAGGTAACAAAGTAGATAAAGAGATAGACAGACCAACTGTAAAAATACTGGGAGACGAGCTGGAAAAAGTTACATACTTTAAATATCTAGGGTCAGTCGTGGAAGAGACAGGAGGCATGGAAATGGAGATCAAATAGAGAGTGAGTGCAGCTTGGAGAAATTGGAAGAAATCCAGTGGATTGTTGTGCGACAGGAGGATGCTAGTGAAATTGAAGGGGAAGATCTATAAACCAGTAGTCAGGCCAGCAAAGCTGTACGGGGCAGAGACCTGGGCAACAACGAAAGGACAAGAAGCAAGAATAGAGACGAATGAGACGAGGATGCTGAGGTGGATGTGTGGAGTAACAAAGAAAGATAAGATCCAAAACGAATATATTACAGGAGCAACGACAGTGACACAAGCATCCAAAAAGATAACAAAGAAACGACTGAAATGGTACGGGCATGTGATGAGAAGGGAAGAGGAGCACATAGTGAGAGGAGTGTTAAATGCAGAGATACCAGGAAGAAGGAGGAGAGGACGACCAAAGACAAGATGGAGAGACACATGCAGAAGAGACATGGAAATCGTGGGTCTGAGTGCAGATGTGGTGATGGACAGGGCGACACGGAGAAAAAAAATTACCAGCCATACCGACAACCCCAGACAACGGGAAAAGTCAGAAAAGAAGATGTCACGCAGCAGTAGTAATGTAATTCGTACATGTATATAACCGTTATCAACATCAACGTTGGCAAAGGCAAAGCTTGACTGAAGTCACGTGCAAATTTGATTTGATTGTAACAGAGGCCAACCTCGATGTACTTGACACATCAATTGCGGGAATATACATATACGATATTAGAATACAATGTGGTGCGTGGAAACAAACTACCCACATATGGCTTTTGATCCCTAATGTGCAATAATATTTAACTACATGATAAACAATAATGGTGCATGTGCATTGTGTTTGCATGAAAGTGAGAATGCGCGTATGCCATGTGTGAAAGTGAGTATGTGCGTATGTCATGTGTGAAAGTGAGTATGTGCGTATGCCATGTGTGAAAGTGAGTATGTGCGTATGCCATGTGTGAAAGTGAGTATGTGCGTATGTCATGCGTATTTTTGGGAACTGTACATTCCCTTGTTCTGGTTCTGGACCCACCCACGACTTGTCTGCATGTTTGTGTTTGCCAGTGTTTGTGCATGGGCGCATGCGTGTGGTACAACCTCGTTTTAGATTATCAAACCTAAGTTTAAGCAAGTGAGTTGCTAAAAAGATCAGGGGGGAATAGTGTCATTTCGTAGACAGACCACTGCTGCAGGATGGAGAATATGCTAAATGGAAACTATTCATTCTTATAATTATACAACTGGAATCCATGCCCAATATATTGCCAGTTTCACATTTATACAACAGAGTGAACAATGACAACTGAATAAGATTGACTTCAAACAGGGTTCAAACGGAAAAACTTGGCAAGTCGTAACTTCTTGTGACGTCCCTGTTGTAGACGGTAGGGAGGCGTGATCAATATTATGATACTATACCTGGCCGATCACTGCACAGGGACCCCAACAGTCCTAAAGCTAAGATAAGTAGGGAAACATATAGGGATGCAGCATGCCAAAATACCTCCGAGTGACGTCACATTTAGGAATTGCTGTGCCGAAACCATTCGAATCTGTATGACAAAACTCATCCTTCTATGTACTTATGGAACTACTTCTAATAATTTCCGCTAGGCACTATTTTCATTGTTTTGCTGCATGCCACATCCACACGCCATTTCCGTACATATGGAATCCTAGCTTAAATCCGGCGCTGCCACGCGTACATACCGTGATGGACGATGCAACGTTCTATAATGCTGCGACAGAGGGGACACCTGGTGTCTACCACACTGGCCGCACACAACCTGCGCAGACAGGAAGAGCAGAAGACATGTCCGCATGGCTCACAGACATGGGGTTCATGGAAGAAGCAGAGGCACACGGCACACGTGAGTTGATCAACGACCTCCTGGGAAGGACCGGGCACCTCCGCCTAAAAGACACCAACATACAGACCTATCACAGTGGGTCTTATGTCACAAAATTGTGAAACTTACCTTTAAAAGGTAAAGGTAGGTTCTTATATAGCACAGTATCCAGTCCTTTGGACTGCTCAAGGTGCTTTACACTTTAGTTCCTGGCAGACATGTTCAATCAAACACCTGCAATTAATGCGCAGACTTCGTACAAAAATGTCCACCAATGTCTAAAGCCAGATACTCATTCACACAGTTGAATGAATTGGAGCAATGTAGAGTGAACAAACGTGTCCAAGGTTCGACATGGCAGCACAGGGTTCAAACCTGGGTTCTCTCAATTGAGAGTCCGATGCTCAAGCCACTGCACCATTGTGCTCCACTAACTTTGTAACATTTTGGATTCCACATATCATGAGCTTTTAAAACTATACCTCATCTGTTGAAATCTTTTCAGTAGAACTTTTTTATTTATAGCTAAAATTGAGGCAAACTTTAAAAAAGCAATGTTTGAAGAAACAAGGTTATTTTTACTCAGTCATTTTTTTAATCTATGGGTTCGTAAATGCATGTATTTTATCAGTTTTGGATTGTTTGCTGAAAAAAAAAAAATGGACTTTGAAAGATGAGATTATCACTATAAGTTGCACATTTCTGCCAAAACCCCAAAACTGATGGACATGACCCAGACAGCTATTTTGGCACGTGTCCAGAATAGACTCAGTTCCACTTAACACCTGGCTCACTGGGGCCGGTGACAAAGTGTCTAAATATCAGTTCTCATACAACAACTTTGGACTGCTAATGTTGTTATGGAGTACATTGTAAAGCAATGTGCTTTACAATGTACTCCATAACAGTCCTGTTCAATCATCTCGACTTCTCTGAGAAGCATTCAGCCACACAGCAATTACTGTCCAAAGACTATTCTTACATAAATGTCTAACACTTGTCTATCATCATCATTGGATCGGTTGGCCAGGGCTGGAGAAGAAGAACCATTTCCATAAGGGTCTATGGTTCATTACAACTAGAAAAAATGTTACTGCCTAAAATGTCTACCAATGTAACTTACTTTATCATGGTAATTTTCATGATTTTATTACTCTATTGTAAAGCAAAGGCATACCTGACTGTCCTGAGAGACGGTTTCCAGGAATTCAGGGTCAGACACCTGAGACGCAAGGACGGAAAACTGGTTGTCGTCACTGAAGAGACAGTCAACGCTGCCACCTGTCTCTGTCACCCGTGCTGTGCCCTCTTCATCTGGCTGAACACGCGATTCAATGTTATGGTCTTTCGCTGGATATGCTGGAAGTGATCGACTGGTATGACCACTCACTGCTGATAGAAGAAGTGATCTATTACCATGGTCTGTCACCACTGATATTGCATTGTGTGGATTGTGTGAGCTGTGCAATATGCAAGCCTTGCCATATTGAAGATGTTCTGTTGTTCCACGTCTATGTACCTCCATTAAATCTGAGCCTCCAGATTGTACTAAGTGCCTACTGTCTCGTGTATCAATGTCCTTGTTACAGTTACACTGAGCAGTGCAAGTCAGTTTTGGCCTTTTCTCAGTCGATGTCATCCTGGTGCTGACCGGATCGACACGGTTTCTGGCAATGTGAATGACCGGAGTCAAGTGTTGACCGCACGGACATCTGCGGCGGGCGATGAAGTCAAATGCACCCAATCGACCATTGCATTTTGGACAGTTCAACCTGCCTTTCGTGAAAAGTGACTGAAATAAAGTCGACGGATAACTCAAGAGAACAGTTCAAGTGTTTCATATATCATCCAGCAATCATTAGTTGTGGCACGGTGCATGGACAAGACCCCTTCCGGGCAAACGTCCCTTGGACAAAAGTCCCTCTGGACATAGGCCCCTTACAGACACAAGTCCCTCGGATAAAAGCCCCACAATCTATATAAAATATGTACAAACACATATATATATCCAAATGTAGGAAATAAAGTAACGGGAAAAAAACTTTAAATTGTGAGGCTACAAATACAATAATGTATAAATAAATTTGGGTGAACAATTGCAAAACGTTGCCTCTGCGGCTACTGATGAAGACACCTTGCCATCGACTGCTGGCTCATCAATAGCCTTTTTTGTATATAGTTTTTAAATAAAATAATGTGACTTTATTATATCTTTTTGTCCAGAGGGGCTTCTTCCCGCATTAATGTTACACTTAGAAAGTACACATAGTAATGATATGTAATCTTCCTTTTTTAAAACAATGAATGACCCAGACTTTTGCATTTGACCCTTTATGTAGCACTGTAACACATGTTTTTAATCACCACAATTATAATTGATTTTTTTAAACTTTATAATTGATTTCTCTCTGTAATTATAGTTATTTTTGAAGCAATGTAATTGTACTTGATTTTTACAGTTGAGTGTTGTAATTAGAAACGTTCAATACTAGTATACCCAGGTAGTACTTGGTACTATTGACAATATGTGTAATACATTAATTAAGCCAATTATTAAACATATTTTTATATAAAAATTATACCTAACCTTACCTTTTCAATGGCATCATTTACCCAACTTGGAGCAGACTCTTCCCCAAGATACCACAGTGTTCTCTGACAGTGTCCAACATCTACAATAAAAACATGTTGCACTGACCTTGACACTACATTGTACAGAGATCTGCACAAAACAACACAGAATAGAAGTAACAATAATAATAATAAAGTACTTACTTTGCATAAATTACATAAATTGAAATTGCTCTTGGATGCTTTACATACATTCATACTAGTATTTTATATAAAAAAGAAAAACTTTTACATGTAAAAGATTATATTTACACATTTATAGTTAGTAATACAATAATTTTTTTTTAACTGATCATAAAACTGCTAATAAAATAAATATACTAAGACATTCTAAAAAAAATACTTTAAATACAATTTATTTAAATACATTTGATAGTAAGAAGAACATAAATATGCTAAAAAGCTGATATAATTACACAATATCTAATTAATGCACATAAAAAGTCCCCATTGGTGAATAATTAAAAAACTTGTTTAAAAGGATGTCATTATAAGTGTTTTAAACATTTGTAGTGGTAAATTGTTCCAAAGAACGTTTCAACAAACAGTAAAATGGCGATCACCATGGGTGACAGTCTGTGAAGCCGGCATGAACAAGTGTAAAGTCCTGAAGGATTGGTTGGATTGTCTCAGTGTTGGATTGATGGTTTCGCCCAATCATTTTGGTCCCTATGTCAAAGGATTTGCGATGACTCACTTCACAGAAATCTGTGGTGGTATTAAAATCGGCTAGGGTCATTTCAGCACACTCTTGTTGCTGGAATTCTAAGCGGTGTTTCAACCAACATAATTACATGTAGTGCTTCAATTTAAAGCAATTATTTAAATTATTATTGCACACATATACAAAAGCATATATTCACACACTTGTTGATAGAACAATAGTTATTTAAAGTAACCCAGTGGCAAGGTGTTTTATATAATTAAGATTAATAATGATACAAATGGAAGTAAAATTTCAGTAAATTTTAATTTATATATAAGATCGAGAAGAGGAATTTATATAGCATCCCCCTTAACACAAATAAGTCGTTTTCATACAAGTCTGTAGAAATGTTTGCAAAATATATCCATATTGTAACTTCCTACGACTTATGTATTTCATGTTATGCAAACAAACTGTTAGATTAATTGGTTTTAGTGAAATACTTGCAATTTTTGTACGAAAAATAACTGTCGTGTGTAAACACTGCGATCACCATTAAGCATCCTGGTGATTATTAACCAATGAAAGACAGATGTTGACATATCTGCCTTGGAAGTCGCATTCATTCTCATAATTCATACAGAGAAGCACTGGCTCTAGTGGCCAGATTTCGCGAGATTCAGGGAACACATTATGGAAATGAATGGATAATGACCTGCTGACTATAGACCTATACATATGACATGTCGCAATGGTTCAGACCGTAAGGTATATTTTGGAGGTTTGGAGTTATATTGAGCAATGATCATGTAAATTAAAGGGCAACATGTCAATTTTATAATATGACATCAGTGTCATCCATGTACATTAATCCAATGCAGTGACTGCAAAAACAGTTGATTTGGATCATAGACCAAACCCAACATGGGCCAAAACATCCGATAGTCGTCAATAAAGATTAATTAATATAAGGACTTTACAGTTCTGTTTTTGGCTTTTGCCCTCTTGAGTCTTCGCAGCTTTTCTCCATCTCTCCCCCTCTCCAATATCCCTTCCATTGCTGTGCCTTGCCCTGGGTCTGGGAAAAGGTAATTTTGTTTTCCTAACACATGCAGGAGCTTAATCTCTGTTTTCATTGTTTATAACAATGAAGGGAACATTCAAAATAAAGAACCTATTAATCGTAAGTGACGTGTAGACTGTCCTGCCACACTGATGACCTGTACAAATAATGGCATGATGGGCTGCTACATTTCTAAAATACCAATGGGCCTGTCGATCGGAGGAACCAGGGTTCGAATCCTGGTCGGTGGTTCGATTCCTGTATTGGTCGCTGTGTTAAAAGTTGAAACTTGGCCAGTTTAATTCAATCTATGTTGCTTGTGTCTTTTGGAAGAGACACTATAAGCCGTTGGTCCCTTCTTGCTTCTATTATGATTATCTATATCATAATCATATCATATCATATGGCATGAATGATGATCATGATATGGTGTCGCCATGGACATGGTGTCTATAGACTGTACTAGTCTATGCCTGGTGAAGTAAGATCCCACGCAGGAAAACGAAAAAACTGTCGTGTGCTCTACTCACTGTCACTGAGCTGGGATCTCAAACTCCCAAATGCCAGAATAATAGGCCAGGCTAAACCTAAAATAACAAGGCAAACAAGCTGTATTACTATTAGTGTATAAATTCAGGAAGTAACCTGCGGTAGCAGTAGACGTAGTAGCAGCTGTCAAGGGTAGATCAGTGCTGTTATCGCACAAGTCAGACGCATTGTTAGCCGTGCATCGAACGACTGAAAGATGTGTCGCACCGAAAACAACCTGTCGACATTTTCTACACTTAAACGACGTGACTTCGTCCTTCTTGGCGTCCATTGTTTAGTCTGGCAGGACGCCCATTATCGCCCGATCTCGGACAGATTATGTAAATCCGGCATGCCTAATACGAGGACAAGTAGCCGAAGTCTGCAATTGCGTAATCTGTTCAGAAGCTTCTATCATAGCATCATTGTTTTGAAATATAAGTAGCGTAAGGTTTGCTTGCATATACTGTTGCGATACGCTTGCCCGTGTACATATTATGTATTTAGTATGTTTTACTAAATCTAAACACACAACGGTGAACTATTTTGTTTTGGTTGTTTGTTTTTCAATATCAATCCGCACACTAGGCTTGCCTGTAGAACCCGACAATGACCTTAATTCCCCAGACTCCGTAGTATGGCGCCACTATTTCTCGCTCTCGTAAAATTCGATCCGTCAGATGCCGCCACCATTTATCAATCACTAGAGCGTCTGGAATCTAAAAATAATTCACTTTCTATTGTGACGAATTTACTTAATCAGTTAAATGGCATTACTTGCATTTTCATGTATACACAAATAGCCAACAAAATGGGTGGTCATATATGAACTAAGTCTTTTGCGAAGTAATTACAGCGTGGCTGAATATTTCTTAATCAGGAAAGAAAGACAGTGTAGAAATGAACAGGACTGCCATAGAATATGTCTATGGCTTATATTCTTTTGAACTCTATAAATTTTTTGCTAAGAGTGAAGCATTAAAATCAGAATTATGCTTCAAATACATTGACATAAGCCCAACAATAAAACAAAATTAGTATTTAGTAGTGTACATAGTCATAGTACTTATAATATCCTGACTGTGGCTGAAGGAAACCGATCACACAGTTCAAAGAATGCTGGTTGAAACTAAATGTCTTAGAACCTACTGTAGATTGCAGCAAAAATGTCCTGATGAAAAAGTTAAATATTGTTGCACCATAGCATAGCGTTTTTGCTTAGGTAAATGTTAATATATATCATATTATAACAAACGTTCATGATAAATCATGGCATATGTGCAATGGTGAAATGTAAACAATTATATACCATTGTCTGCCATGCTTTATGATGATATATCATGGTAGTTCATTGTATAATTGTTATAAGTGTGCAGAGAAGTGGAGATTCTAACGGATAAGTCATCTGATAATTTTACTTGCAACTTAGGTAATATATATTATTTATAGGCCCTGCTAAAATGAAAGTATTGTATTAATATTATCACTGCCAAACTTATGTTGGGGTTCATGTAATATTGCAATTAAACATTTCAAATATAAACACATAAAGTAAATGTTTATGCTTGTGCAAGAATCACGCAATATGTGCATGTGATCTATATAAGAATGTAAAAATAACATACGAGTGTGCAGAATTTATTGACGTCACATTTTACCCGATTTGTATCCATGCCGTACAGATGTATGGACAATTCCATATTTAATATGGAATGACTTCCATAGCAGAATGCGTCCCCAATGTTACAATGATCCATTGATAAAATAAAACTTTGTTGCAATGCATACAAAAATAATTTTGCCATGTTTATAGGTTTTACTTAAATTTAGCGGCTCCTGTGTCTGCAAACGCAATGAGGCAGTCAAAGCACTCCACTCAGATATGTTCTTTGCTAGAGTTCTGACGTCGCTCCATCGTTTGTTGACCAGCTGTAGGTCGCGATCAACTGTCTGGCGCCAGTTCATTTTTGGTTGTCTTCTCCTTCTTTGGTCACCTGGTGTCCACCACACTACTTGTTGGGCAGCCCTGGTAGGCGGGAGCCTCGTGACATGTCCGAGCCAGATCATTTGTCTTCAACATATAGTTGATGATGCCACAGGTTGTCCTGGTCGTATCCGGACATTTGTATTCATTGATTATTTTCGCTCCAGTGAATACCCAGGATCTTACGCAGACATTTAGTATCGAATGCGTCAATTGTGTTTTATTGGCTTGTTTTTAGTTGCCATGTTTCACATCTATACAGGAGGGTTGGTATAACGTTTGAGTTATAGAAACGGATTTTGTATCTCAAGGTAAATTTCTTGTTGTTCCAAATTTTCCTCAGCCCGTTGAACGCTGCTGACGCTTTCCCCACTCTGCAGTTTAGTTCGCGATCGATGATTCCTTGGTTGTTGGTGGAGCTGCCAAGGTATGTGAAGTTTTCGACTTGTTCTACTTTTTTCTGGTTGATCAAAACATATGTGGGTGTTTGGTGCTCCCCGTCATCATGTTTTTGTCTTCAATTCACTGATTGCGAGTCCCAGACCATATGCTGACTGATTCCACGAGACGCTGCAGGCCCAGGGTGGTGTCTGAGATGGCGGAAATTTCATAAGCAAAGTCTGACAAACGTTCCTCCTTCACCCACACAATCCTTTCATTGATTCTGGTTGCCACCTGCATGACCCAATCGATGGTTACGGCAAAGGGAAGGAGGGGAAAGACGCAGCCTTGTCTGACACCAGTCATCACATGGAACCAGTCGCTGTAGCCATCTTCTGTTTTTACACAACACATTTTTAAAAGGGTTGGACTCTCGATAAAACAAAAGGTTTCCTTTACCACCTGCCATCTAGAGTTAATTCTCTGCGTGGCAATCTTATTAAATCTTGCTCAATCTCGAGTTTTCATATATCTTCTCAATTGCTAATACAATCTTTCGTTGGATTCCGTATATGCTTATGACTTTCCACCATAGGGGTCTGTGGATGCTGTCGAACGCTTTGGTGAAGTCTACGAAACTGATTGCGAGGGGTAACAGGTACGTATTCTTGACATTTCTCAATAATGCGTCTAAATGTAAATATTTGCTCAGCACAAGAGCTTTCGGCCTAAAGCCTGCTTGTTCCTCATGCAGTTCGCCATCTACCACATCTCGCATTCGGTTCAATATCATCTGGCAGTACATTTTCCATGGTATTGACAGCATTGTCACACCTCTGCAGTTATCACATTCAGATACATTTCCTTTCTTGGGGATACAGACAACAACACCATATCTTTCCAGTCCTCAGGAATGGTGCCAGAATCCCAGTTCTGGTTGCATAGTCCGCACGTTCAATGTACAATTGTTTCACCATATAATAATTGCTAGTGGTTCTATAGTTGTTTCCAGCACTTATCAACGTTCTATTAACTGACTAGTCTGTATATATTGTGATTACAATGTAATGGTCTTATGAGGTCTCAGTCAACTAGTCAGCCTTTTTCAGAACCTTATCGCCAGACCCACCTTCATATGCTGGCACCGAGGGTGGTCATTGCCAGGGTGCTTGCCGTCCCAAATTGAGACGGGACCGACATTAACGTGATCTCCAAGTCACAAGGGATACACAGTCACCAATGTTTACACCAAATATCATGCTTGCCTGGCCGGGTTTTGAACTCAGAGTGCTGGCATGCCAGGCAGATGTGCTAACCACTATGCTACCCGCGCTCCCATTTCAGCTGTGATTCCGTCCATGCCAGGTGACTTGTTTGTCTTGAACGTTGCAATGGCCTTCCTTACTTCAACCTCCGTGAACTCCTCTCTGTTTATTGAGAGCACGGTCTGTGGGTTGTAAATATGGGCTGGTTTGTTAGGTGCAGGTCTATTGAGAACCTCTTTTTCTATCTGAGCTAACGAAACCACCCAGTGTCCACCAACACTGGTGTCTACCGACACTCCCTCTCTTCTAGTTTTAATTTATTTTGAGTATAATGTCTGTCATCTTATCTTCTTTTATTTTGTATGGCTGCTATTTAAGAAAGCCCACATTAATAAAAAGTAGTTTTAAGCCAGATGTGTTTTTTTACTGTATTTATGAAATATCTCCCAACGCTAATATCAACTAGCGGTTAAGAACACAAAGGCTGAATGAACCTTTTAAAAATTAAGCACATGGAATAAACATATCCATTTGTATTCAAATTTGACATGGTTCCATGGGGAATATGGTTATTGGAAAGAAGTTACATCAAAACGTGCCTGCACCGATTGTTTATGATATGGGTGTCCACCAACACCAAGGGAGGGGTTTCTATATACCTGTCTTACCAATAGTGCACGTTGCCAGGTGGTGTCAAAAGATTTCAGGTAGCAAATAAACATATTAGAGATATCATATATAAATTACTTGTATCTTTTTCAATCAGTTCTGAAATAAAATCACGACTGGCATGAAATAATGTTTTGTTTCATGTTTCAGAGACTTTGTCATTAATATACTTGTCATTGTTGGAAAGAAAGATAGTGTTAACATAATTTGTTTGTGGGTCATATAAATAGATTGTTGTTTTTAAAATAATATCAACAGGTATCGACTTAGTAGCACTATATAAAACTACCGGGGTAGTTGGTATTCTATTTTGCAGAGAGCCACGCTGGTGTCAATGGACACACCTACACAAAGAACAAATTACTGCCATAGCCATGGTAATTTAGATAGTCGATATATTTGTGAAAATTTCTAGGACATTACAGGCAAGTATATGTACAACCAGAAAAAATGAAAGTGCAGTGTTTTCTGAAAGTTTATTTCTGGGCTATGCAAGCTGAGGTGGTACTCATTTCTGTAGAATAGGCCATATACAGTATATACATATATTCTGAATATATGCATGTATATGTACATTTTCAGAAACAGACAAACAAATGAAAATAACATCAGCACCCTCCTTCAAGAGATTCATGGAATTGTGCAACAATGGAGTTCTAATGACCTTTCATAATAAGAATGGCAATCCTTGAGATTATTAATAATTACATGTTGAAAATTAAAAAGTAAAATACACCAATTTGGCCAACATCAACCAATATAAATAAAAATGATATAAGCAAATCTAATAAATCAGCCAATATATACAGATAAAATATATAAATTTATCAAAGTATTAATTGTTGTGCACTAAAAAGCCAAACAAATTATAAACACATCATGGTCACATTATACACGTTGCTTACATTTTGACATTTCTTACTAGGCACTACAGCTTAGCCTGTATTTAAGATTGTTTACAAATAAAACATTTGCCAACTTCGTATACACAGTAACAAATAAGTGCTGGCAGAGTGGCTGTCACATCAGGTACAATATCTAGTATCACAGCGTTCATCGAGGCAAGATGGCTGAATCTGAAGTAAAACTGCAATAAAGTACAAATGTCTAAACTGAGAGGAGTATTTACCCGTCATGGGTGGTTACATTCACCCACCAGGAGATAACAACGGTTGATTTATAAAAGGCCTCCCCAACTGACCTGTTTGGAGGTCAGCAATTTACACTAGTGCACATGTGCAAACATGGAATTGTGGGAAGCTTACATTCAAAATGTAAATATAAACAGAAGAATGTGGCAAACATTGCTTGTTTGCATTGTGACTGGACTGCTGATTTATGTAATCTATATATTTGTACTTGTCAGTGTTCGGTTAAATTGAATTTTGTGCTATGCAGAAGAACACTGTTTTACCCCGGAAACTTTGAGTAGACCCGAAATAAATCGATCTCTGAAAAGGTCAATGATGTAAGTGGTGCAAAAACAGACCAGCCAATCAAACGCTGAGAATCATTGCAGCCTGTATCTGCATGTGTGGTTGCCTGGCAACAATGCATGATTCAATATTCCCATGATGCAACACAAAGGACGGACACAAACCGGTGGATATCATGTGGTGCTAGTAATTTGTAGGATAGTGCAATGACGCCATATTCTGCCACCAGTGTAAGATGCTATGTTCCTTGCCTAAGACAGAGCATACCATAATGACCGGACGTATTGGGACACTTAAAAGTAATTAAATATTGTCAGTTGTCCCAAAACATAAGGTACACAAAAGTAATTATCAGATTCACTGCCCGAATACTTGGACACGAACAAATCATGACGTAATGTTGTCCATATTTTATTACCCTGGTGTTAACCTGGATTTGTAACTTCACCATGGTTACCTCATCTAATACCCTGCTACTAACTATTTTTTGAGTGGCTGAATGGCCGCATATTCCGTGAAACAAATGTAAGGACAACATCCTCTGCCTTGTGAAATGTTTAGTCTGTCTGGTACCGGTTTCCCACACTTGTTCAAAGATTATTTACTGAGTGACAGGTTGTACCATGTTTGACCGCAGTATCGCCCATACCCGCATTACCGCCTACCCCCATACTGGCCACATACAGAAACACATTTGTTATTAAAGCATAGAAGATAAACTTGCAGAAATGCAACAAAACGTAATGTAATCCCCATTGAACTACCTCTGGTAGTAACAAGGTGTCGTGCTTTACACTGTTAGTAACTAATTTCTTGGTGGATGAATGTCCATATATGCAGATTAAAATGTCAACTATATGTGAAACGATGTGCAAGTCTTGGGACAATGCAGACAGTCGAGAGTTCACGCAGTTTTGTACATTACAGCCAAACATTGGGGGACTGCAACTATTTTAGATGCATATTGTGATACTTACTAAATGTATAAAGGCCAGCTGGTAGCTGAGAGAAGGGTGAAACATCATTGCTGGTGCTGCAGTAATTTACATCACCCAAGTCTGTGTCATTTAATATGCTTTATTGATACACTGTTTTTTTGTTTACGCGTCTGCATTGGGGAAAAAAGTGGGTATGCTCTCGTCAGAAATAGGAATAATTGGTGTCCCAATACATAGGGACAAAAAAATTACATTTACAAAGGTGTCCCAAAACTTACGGTAGAGAAGAATCCTTATTTTTCTAGATTTTTATGGTGTTCCAAAACATACGGTCATTACGGTATTTACATGTGAATGTTGAACGACCACCATACAGTGGAAGTCTGAAACAAAGTTCTTGCTAACCTCCTATTTATCTGAGTATTTGACCTATGCATCATGTGACCTTTGCCTAACAACAAGGTACATCAAATCATCAAAAATGGATGCTAAATAAGTGATGGGTGATAGATTCAATTCATGTGTTTTCATCAAATATCAATGACATTTTTCCATAAAATATCAATTCAGTGTTTTAACAAATTTTTGACATCACTGAGCTGTCCTTCTGTTGAACAAATAGTCATATGACCATCACTGAATTGACATACATGTGAATTCTGTGTGGTGCACACCTGCATGACAGCTAATAGAAACACATGAGGCTCGCAAACAAACACCTACGATTATCTACAACCACTGGTTTGTCACGCATGCTCATGGCTGAAGTATTTGCATGAGTCGCTGTTTTGGTGTCTTTTTGACTGACGCACTAGTAGTTGCATGTTATCTGATATATGCCATATCCCATAACACAAAAGCCCTGTTCAAAACGCAAAAGAAGCTATGTATCCTATGCCACTGAGACAACAAAATATCAGGAAATCTGTAAGAATTACGGGTATACCATACAGTTGGCACATGTGATGAAAATGCACTAGAGAAAATAAATGCAGAGGAGGTGATCATTGGATGACGAGGATTGCCAGATGTCTTCCTGCTCACTGCCACGTCGACCGAGGCAGGAACATTGTCTCCTCTTGAGCATTGGCACCGTTCATGTTAGAACACAAGTCCCGAGCTTCTCTGAAGCACAAGAGATCATGTAACATTATCCCATTTCTGACACCAATAAATGTTATGTTAAAGTATCAGCACAAACATAGATGACCAAATCTTTAATTCTGCCTAAACAGCATCCACTACTAGATGTTCTTCTTTGGGCATTGTATCGAGTTCACTTGTTGTTAACATGCCAATCAAAACATACTTCACCCACTGCGGAATATTTGTGCAGAACAAAGCACAGTGTTCAGGGAAGAGATACAAGAAATAAAGATACTTCCTCAGCAGGTTTAACTCTGGAATCTGGTTCTTGGAAGTCCAATAACTTAATAAAAAATGTGTATATTTTTTAAGTTGCATTCTGAGATCGTCAACATTTTAAATACAAATCTCCAATTAATCAACATGCCCTATACAGTACATTTCACATTACTCACCTCAACTCCATATAAACCTTTTTTATTAGATTATATTCGTGGGCCATGCATTTATTACTCCACTGGCTGAACTGTGATTTTGCAAATGCATAATTTATTAAATAACATATGAAATGCCAAATTGACATACATGGTAGCAACAATGATCAAATAAGTAAATGTTATTCATGCTGTACATACAATTTCTTTAAAATAGTTTTAAATGGTAGTTTAACTCAGAACGCAACTTTAAATGTTCGAAAGAATTGGCTTTGACCGCTATATTTGCCAGAGCTAATTGCCAAGCCGACAGCTAACATTCAACCAACTGAATATGTTGGTCACATGGCTTTTGCGAGAGCAAAGAAAGTCAACAACATCAACACAGAAACAAGAGTATACACACGATGACGTTTCTTTTGAAAATTACTTGAACTGATTCTACATGCAGAATTAAATAATTTTGTTTAATGATTTATCAAAACTACACTGAAAAAGTTACACAATCTTGCAAGGATGTATCAGTGTCTTACTGGATAGGTTTGCTTTTTCACAAAACGAATATGAAATTACATGAGTGAAAAATCAAAAGTGAGGAGGCAGTTTTAATTCAGTCATAAAACTATGCAGATTTATTTAATTACTCTGTAGACAAAATACTGACGCACAGTTATTACTGAGGTATGGTTGTTATTACTGAGTTCATAACGGATGTTAAATGGGTGTAAGTCGATTGTTTATAATGCAAATCGATTGTCAATACAAAGAGCACCAAGGAGTTGGGGACATTTGTGACCTGCCACAGCGAACCGGGTATTAAGTTCCACAGGTCTATTCTGCACGTGAGCTAAAAATAGAAATGCACACCTGATAACCTCATCTTTCAATGTCCAGTTTACTTTCTCAATGGTAATAGAAAATTGATAAAATACATACAGTTGTAAACTCATGTATTAAAAACCAATGGACAATGCGAGTTAAAATGACTTCGTTTCTCAAAACGTGTTTTAAAGTTTGCTACCATTTTCGCAATAAATAAAAACTACCGAAGATATTTCAACAAATGAGCTATCGTTTTAAAGCTCGTGATTTGGGTAATCCAAAAAATACAAAACTTCATATCTAAATTTTGCGACTAAATGCTACGTTCCGATGGGCTCGTTTATATTGTAAACACAACTTGGTGAACTCAAAAGTTCACGAGCAGCCCATGTTTGCCACTTGTAAATTTATGCAACTGGGTCAAGGGTTTCCTGGTCTGGTATATATGACAAATATGAGTGATTGCCTGATTGGAATGCAGCATTAGTACCCACTTTGCTGATGCAGGTAACATTTTTTGAAACTTGGGATGGACGGATTTTTGTAATGTAATAATAATTATATTATGTAGAAATAACTACCTGTTATTTCCTGAATGTCATCACAGATGGGCCAGTGAATTTTAACTGATGGTTAGATCGGCCACTTTGCGGCGCTGCAGGTTGGACGAATCTCTGCGGCATTTGTCGTGACTGCGGCGTTGGAATCTTCACGCCGTGGGGTCGAGGCGGATTCTGACGGTTGTTGGCATCATATAGTATCTCGGCTGTTAGTCAAACGAAGTACCAGATGGCATTTAATTGAATCAGTGTAACATACCAGAGTGTGTGTGTGTGTGTGTGTGTGTGTGTGTGTGTGTGTGTGTGTGTGTGTGTGTGAGTGTGAGTGTGTGTGTGTGTGCGTGCGTGCGCGCGCGCGTGCGTGCGTGCGTGCATGCATGTGGTGTGTGTGAGTACACACAGATGAGTATACATGCGGATGTATGATTCGTGCTTTGCTAAAGAATCACCATTGTGAGAAAGCAGTCATCCTAATACACATAAAACTGGGCAGTTGCACATAAGGTTAACTTGAAGATTAATAACCAGATCGACATTCTGGATTGTCTGTCTTGAGTTTTGTGGTGCAGTGTAACCCACTATTAAGGTCACCCTTGGACTGGGCCAAAGTGACCAGAATAGCAAGGTGGCCATATTAGAGGGACTAATTTTCTATACATTACTCTATATGGAAATAATCTGGGACTGTCCCAGATTGACCTTAATTGTAAGGTGGCTTTATTACAGAGGTGACCATAAGGTAAGGCTCAACTGTACTAGCAGTATCTTTGGAATTATACAAACATGATCTATCTGTGTGGTAGGGTCAATACTAAGGTTCGGATGGTTTTGACTGAATCTTGTGGTTATATTTCTATACGCCCCAAGTTCTGGTTGTGCAATGGTAACATTGGTGACAAATGTGACCGTGTTCTTTGTAGGATACAACAGTAAATGTAACCAGTACGCCGCATTTTGTGTAAGTCGCAACCAAAATCTTGCACATGACGTTTGTCGAGCTGTACCTTTGCCAACAGTGTTGATAACGGTTATATACATAAATTACATTACCACTGCTGCGTGACATCTCATAAATCAAACATTCCTGTTGTCACTTCAGAAGCGTTGCCTTATGTTTTTGTCATAAAGAAATATTTGTGGCCAGGATTTCAAAAAAATATACGATGGAATGGACAAATGCACCATGTGTTCGGAATCCATTTTTTATGGCTTGATGGAGCTTTTGCTAGGCAACAGGTCACATGATGGATAGATGAATTGTACATAACATACCAGGCCTTGTCGTTCCTGTACGTTTCTCGTTAATAAACTTGACAATGTCAGTGTCTGGATCACACCTTTCCACCCTCAGCCTTACCTCCTCATTGTTCTAAACAGAACGAGAAAAACAATCGAGACATAACAAATGTCTTAGTTTAAAAAAGTCTACAATTCACCATTTCTGTTCCACTGGTCTACCATTAGGGATCAACTCAGAATGACAATGTCCGATATTAAATGGGGTCAGAGGCAGTTTCGTCTGGTGTCGGACATCAATATTTTACGCTTTGGGCTGATACTGTTAATATATTTATATCATCATATTACTGTTTACAAACTTGTCTGAGGAGGGGGCAGGGGGCAGGGGGCAGGGGGCAGGGGGCAGGGGGCTGAGACCAGATGAAAGTAATTTAATCTGATATCGGACATCGACATTCTGAGATGATCTCTTAGATCCTGCTAAAAAGAATTCTAATCAGATGGAAAATAAACATCTTTATACTCGTGGGCAGTACGAGTCAACCAAGAAGACCCGGAGACTATTTTTCTAAGACAACGTGCAAATAAGGAAAATCCATCATTACAAATTTAAAGAGCTTTTCTTTAAATGCAAAAAGCTGCTGCCGAATCATAGTGGACACTATTTCAGTGACACACCGGTGAAAGTGTGCCAGTGGCCTGAGGTGGTGTTGACAGTTTTCAGTACACAAGATCACTGGTAAGAAGTGAAGTCAAATTAAAAGAGAAATTTGGGCATATGAGCTCATAAGGTTGGTAGTGGAATAGTCCCCAGGGCTCAAATACACCTGTGGCTGTTTGGAAGCTTAGGCAATTTTGTTTACCCCATTTTCATTGTGATTGTCGGAAAAGTTCTTAAACAGCACAGTATCCAGTCCTTATGACTGCTCAAAGTGCTTTACACATTACTCCCCGACAGATCTCGACTTCTCTGGGAAGCATTCAGAAGGTACACTAAAAGCTGTAGATCTCGTGCCAGGTGATGTACAAGTTAAGAAATGGGATTACAATGTAACTTGTTACGGACACAATATCTTTAACATGGTCGGATAAGTATGACATAGGAAGAAAGAGTGAATATATGACTATGATATTAAAACTCTGCTTTGATCTAATAAATATATTTACGCACTTCGTCATTTCGGATGTAGGTTTGAGACTGCACATTGAGATGTGCCCACAATTCATTGCGTAGGAACTCGATCCGTTGTTCTTCAAGTTTCTCGAATACCTACAAGCAGAAGACAACACTTACAGCTAGGTGGCAGCACTGGCGTTGTTGTAGCCCTCTGGTGGAGTTTAAACTAAACTTTCATGAATATTTAATTATGTTACAAATAAGGTATTTGGTGACAGACTGAGGTAATGTTTGGATGTCTTTCTTGATCGATTCGTTGACAACCCACTTCCCCTAAATAAACAGACACAAGCACAGCAACAAACCACTTGTTTACTGTGGCGCCATCTGGAGAGTTGAGCACTACTCAATTACCTCTGGTAGGAGAATGCCTCTCTGGAAAAGCAGAGCATATCGAAAAGTATATAACACTACATTACGATTATGATGTACGGCAGCATCACGTGATGAATTGTTGTTGTTCTCCTCGTCGTTCCCCGTCTTCAGGGGTGAGGCTAGCATGGATACGTCGACATTTAAAAAATAAGCCCTGCATATCAAAATTACATAACTAACTCCTGGGAAGGAAATAAAACAGAAAGAGGTGGGTGACCTTGACACCTCAGGGGGTCGCATTTACAATGACACAAAATTAGCATATTAATATATAGATATTATCTCCTCAGAACTAGGAGAAAGGCCCTCCAGAGAAGCCATGAATATCAAAACACATAAGTAACTAACACTAAATACCCCTTTGTGTCTTTCAAGTACATCACCAATTGGTAAACGAGAGGTAAATGGTCCACAGAAGTGACAGAACATAGACAGAGGCGAGTGGAATTCAGCGGTGTGATGGAGATGCACTTACATAGATAACAAATAATTTAATAATATATAGATTTATCATCTCAGAACTCCCAAGGTGGCTCTAGCACACAGTGGGAGATCCCCCCTGTGCGAGATTTCATGATATGGTGTTTTTAAAGAGGTTTCATTAATATGGTTCTAATGGTGTTGCCATCAACCAAGTGTATTTCACCTGAATTCCTTTACATCTGACCTGAGCCCCCAAAAAAGTGAAGTATTTTCAGGTTTGGGGCTTTATTTAGTTTACTTACATCTACAAATCGTTAAACTATATTATACAATTGTAAGACAATAAATCAAGCTAAAACCTTGAAAATCAACTCAAAATATTGCGAAACCTAGTAAAAGAAATGCGGAAGCTTATTATTTGGAAGTGGGAGATTGTGAAATTGTTCGAAAAATAACCAAAACATGAGAGAACAATCACCGTGTTGGGCAAATAGGAAGGTGTTTCACTTTACCTTTAGTGACAGATAATCAGTCAATCAAAGTTAACAACAAATTCACTATCCGTACCTTTCCTTAAACACAGAAATCAATTAATATTAATTTTAGGGCTGGGGCACATTCCTTGTAATGGTTGGGGCCATCCAGCCATGGAGGTGGATCCATCCAACCATGGGGGTGGGGCCATCAACCCATGGGGGTGGGACCAGCCACCCATGCAGAACACTCACATTGCATGCAGCTATCATATTTGTCTCCCACTGCATCCGTATTTGATTCAATCTTGCCAGGTTGTCCTTGTAAGTGTGGTCTACAGGTAAAAAGGATATTTAAATCCCTATCTCTAATACTGTCTTCCGCTTACCAATATGGCAGTAGGCTCTGGACAATAAATTACAATTGCAAAATGTAAATAATAATAATATATTTATCTGATATAGCGCCAGATCCAATTTTAAAGTGTTCATGGTACTTTACAGCGTATATACAAGACAAATACAGTTTTATAAAATTGCTAAATAAACAAACATTCTTTACCAAAAAGTATTCAAGCTACCTTAAATAAAAATACTATATAGATATATGTATTTATGTATGTTTTAATAAACAGATAATGTACCGGTAATAATGATATATTAATTTAATATATACAAGTTAATTTTAAAAATGCATAAATATGTTTGGGATGCTTCTAAAAATATTAACTAACATTAATAAAATACAAATAAATAGAGTAAATAAATAAGTATACTAAAATAATTAGAGCTCAATAGGGCTAACATTATGTTGAAATAAGAAAATGTAAATACATATCATGTAACTAATGTATACGTAGAAATCATTACAACTAGTGATGTAAATGCAGTGGAAAACGTAACACAACTGTAACAAAACCTTATTTGAATAATGTTTTACATTAATCCTGAAGTGGAGAAATTACAAAACAATTTAATTGTGTGATGCAATTACAAATAAAGGATTCGAGGGCATGAACGCGATATATTTATTTTGTTGGTTTTGACAAAAAATCACTTTTGCGTTTCATCGACAAAATTTGAAATAAAAAACTTGTATACAAAAAGAGAATGATAACAAAGGCTGAAATCCCTTTTTTCAGATTTGCTATACAAAATTTAAATGTTGGTGTTTATTGTATTGTGAAAATAAATACTAATTTGTGCTTTGTTGTTGGTATAAATTTGATATTGTACTGCTCAGCATATGGTTAAACAAATGTTTCATCCCTGTTTTGGCAACATTTCAGAAATCATGTTTATCACCATTCAAATGTAACTTAACCCTGGAATTCACATTTTAACCAATGGTATTGAATTTCATCCATGCCTTTTTGCCAATGTCAGTGTTTTTTTAAGTAAGCAAAATAACAAACATACCCAGGTTGTCAGCTTCTTCTTCCGCCTTTACCTGTTTGTTGTACAACTACAAAGAAGATCAAAGACACATTTTTATGTAAAACAAAACTACACAACAACCATATATCCACAAGAAATTAAAGGTACAGCTTAAACTAGTTTATTTCATAATTAATTCCCCATAGTTCAGTTATTAAATAAGGTGGCAATGATATCATGTTATCGGTAAGACTGATGAATTATGGCTAGCCATAGAAAGATAAAAACGATGGGAACACTGAGAAAAGAGTTTGGATCAGGGGTTTAGCCAGAGACCCATCTGCCCATCTTCAAGACTGGCAGACAACTGGCCAAGACAGATAATTACAATTGACAAGACTGGTGGAATTTAAAAGGGGCCAGCTAGCCACTAGATTAAGTAATAGTTCCAAGTCTAGGGGTCCATATTAATTACTATCATTTGCATAACTGGTAATGAAAAAATGAAATGGATCCTTATTAATTAAATAAATGGCACAAATGACAATGGTTTGTCGTTGAAAAACTAAGCTGGCTGATTCAAGATTGAAAGACATTTGTTTCTTGCACAGGATTCAAACCCGGGTTCTCTCGGTCGAGAGTCCGTAGCTGTATTCACTGCTACTGCTCTCCACTCTTTGTACATGTATCTGTATCTAAAGTGTATGTAATGGTATGCATGTCCTTAGTACATAATATAGGTAATTGAGTGTACATTCCTAAAAGATTATGATGGAAGGAATCTACCACCAAACCACCCAACTAGTGCAACACTCAGGTGACCACAGTTAGTCCCATCAATAAGGTTAAATATATAGCAAGTTTACTGCAGGCAAATGATTTGCATGGCATGGTATTTTGGTATCCACATGAATCATCATCAGTCACATAGTATTTATGCCTTTTTTGTTGAAATCTGTATTTTTACTTACAATACTGTATAAATACATCTACATTTTTGAAACTGTGAAAGTCACTATACTGTCTGGCAATTAGTTCTTGCTTGCTCAGTTTTACCAAAAAACTAATTGTGACTTTTTACATTTTCTATAATTTACTGTTTTGATGTTTACATGTGTTTTGATATACATCTGCCGCGTTCTGAATCAAACTAGTAACTATGAATGAATGAATGAATGAATGAATGAATGAATGAATGAATGAATGAATGAATGAAGTCAATGAATGTTTATTCAAAAAACATTGGCAACCACAATATATATATATAATACATATATATATATATATATATATATATATACATACAATACAAACAAGTTGAAGTATAATACAAGTGAGAATGTACACTGTACAATGTTTGAACTATAGTTAGTGAAGCCACAAACTATTGCCTGGCACCAATTACCTTAGCTTCTAACTGCAGCATGGTGTACACTATACAGGTGCAACGGTAAAACTTAGGTTACATTTTGACCATTATTATAATTACAATACAGGTTCTAATCGATTAATCAAAAGCTGTTGTTGTAATCATAATCAGACTATCAGTTGGAATTGCTTAAAGTATGTTTCTCGGTTTTTATATTAATGAATATAACTTGCAAAAAATTCCCAAGATGGCACGATGTAGACATAGTAGGCAGGTTCCAGGATTATTAATTTGCTAAGATTTCAATATAAGATTTTTGCAATGCAAGTTATTATAACATTGTGAACAACCAATGAACATCCATCTAACCCTAAAACCAGTAAGAACCATTAACCAACATCCATCTAACCCTAAAACCAGTAAGAACCCTTAATCAACATCCATCTAACCCTAAAACCAGTAAGAACCCATAACCAACATCCATCTGACCCTAAAACCAGTAAGAACCCATAACCAACATCCATCTGACTCTAAGACCAGTAGGAACCCTTAACCAACATCCATCTGACCTTAAAACCAGTAAGAACCCTAAACCAACATCCATCTGACCCTAAAACCAATAAGAACACTTAACCAACATCCATCTGACCCTAAAACCAGTAAGAACCCTTAACCAACATCCATCTGACCCTAAAACCAGTAAGAACCCTTAACCAACATCCATCTGACCCTAAAACCTGTAAGAACCCTTAACCAACATCCATCTGACCCTAAAACCAGTAAAAACCCTTAACCAACATCCATCTAACCCTAAAACCAGTAAGAACCCTTAACCAACATCCATCTGACCCTAAAACCAGTAAGAACCCATAATCAACATCCATCTAACCCTAAAACCAGTAAGAACCCTTAATCAATAGGAAATGTCATAGGCCATTTAGTAATCTGGCTTGATTCTATTACTTGTGGAGTTCTGCGTATACATAAAAGCTGTCATAATATTAAACATATTAAAATGTATAATCATGCATTTTGTCTTAATTGTCATAAATATCTTGCAAGTGCAACTGACTATAATCATAAAATGATTTCTTTTATATACATTTGTTCTAGAATTTCTAGTATTAGGGTATAAAAAATGATGACCAGAAAAGGTTAGTTTAAGCGTCCTTATATTTACTAAGGTATAGACACCGTCACCAGGATAACATATACAAGAATCATACAATACAATATTCAAATAATTATTTTTAACTTTGTCAACTTAAACGTAAAAATTACGGGTGCAGTGACCATAACCGTAAACAAACTCATGTGTATAAAGGTTAAGTTAACTTATGAATATGAATATTAAGTAGGTTTATGAATGTTAAGTGATAATAGTTAGTAGATCTACCAGTAATCATCACAACATAAATAAACTACTTCTCAGTCAATTATGTATTATTTCATTTTAGCATCAGCTAAAATTAAACAATCATATTTTACCCATTGAGCGTAAGCATGAAGAACTGTTGAAATGCGGAATGATATCATGAATTCTGTTTTAACAAGCATACACTTTGGAGAATGATAAGGGTTTTTTTCAAATAATTATAAGTTTTGATTCATGACATCGGGAGACTTTTTTATTATTTCACACCAATCGTGTAAATAATAATGGCATCCAGTGAGAAAGTGTGTCACTTCAAGTTGGAAAGTTTTTATCAACCACTTGTGGTTATCACGTGTCTGAAAATATATCTGAGAAAAGTTGCCATTGATAAAGTACGGAAAAATCAGTATCACAGATTTGTTTATCCACTTTAAAGACGTACCACATGTTTTGCGGAAAAAAAAACTCATCATGGAAGATCGCTATGGCATTGCAGGCTAATTAGAGCATGTACGTTTAATAGGTCAAATACAGGTATATATTTCAATGCAGAAATTCACAAACTAATATTTTGCATTGACAGGTTACAATTGAATGTGTTAGGTTTAATACTCTCTTTACACTACAAGTTTTCATGGTACATATATATTTAATATTTATTTTACAGTGATTCTTGTCTGCATCAACTTGATCCTTTAACTTACTGTATGTGTTCTATTCAGCATACAGTATGTTTAACAAATATTTGAGATGAGAAAATATATCAAATTTTTCGTTCCGATAAGCATACAAGAGTGTACACCAATTTTATAGGGTTCCCATCTCAGCAGATGTAACTGACAAGTGATTTATGCATCCACATATGAGTAACAACACTGTAGTCTGATCATTTTTGTTAAAATTTCAATAGTTTGTTATCACTGAGCTTTGAATCTAGTGTAACATTGTCAGAAATCATATCACAACGAGGGATTCAACAGACAAGGTTGGCACTGGAGATAACTATCACGTTGTCAGATGTTGCTAAAAAGGGGGGTGATGCTAATTAGGACATGTCTGCTTAATACAACAAATATTGCATGTTTTATTGTATTATTATTAAAATGGTATTAGATGCACTTCCGCGTGGCAGACATGATGTGATTCACACCTGTTTCACTTGTGCCATTCCAAAAAATGTACCATGACAGTTCTTTTTTAGTAAAATTAATCGATATATAAATAAATAAAATAAACAAATAATTAAATTTAAAAAGTAGACGTTAAAAACAATTGTTAAAAAGTTGATCGAAATTGCACTAATAATAAATATCTAAATAAATAAATAATGTCAAGGGTAATTTCCATGGATGCATTCCCATTTGTATTAATATATTCGCTTTAATTATTTATACCTCTGAGCTCAGATTCCTGGGGAAATAAGCACTATAGAAGTTTATTATTATTATATCATTACCACATAGATATTTGACCACTGACCTTGCTCATGTCCGCTGGATTCCCTCTTGTCTGTCCTGAGCTAGTCGCTGACTTCACCTGCATCTTAATCTGCTCAGCATCCGACGATGCTTTTTCAAAGACTTTCTTTGACTGCAAGAAGTCAACAAATAGAACATTGATTAAGTTTTAAAAATAGTCTGATCGTTTTTATATTAAAACCATGTTATCTATATGTAGGATAAACCAGTGTTCCACCTTGACTGGGTTATGATGTTGCTTTTACAATGTCTTAGCCCAGTCTACCTTGAATAGGAGTAGATTTGTGGCCTCTGGACAGTGGCACTTTAGGTCCGACAGAGAACAGTGTTCAACAGCTGAAAAGTGTGTCAGTTGCTCCGTAGTACTCTGCTAATTGGGGTGATTGATTCCTGACGGAACGTCCACATAGTTTGTTGAGATGTCCGCCAGGATAACACGATTCTGGCAGTGACGCAGTAGTCAGCTGATGCCTTCATCGCTATTCCGACATCCTGCTGCTGATTTACTCAAGGGACCTGGTATGGTGACTGGCAGGGTGTGTGCCACACAACAGTGCATCATGCACAGCTTTTAATAAAATATACAATTCACAACAATACAAATATTAATAATAAATAATAATTTAAATTATATTATTTATATGTAGTACAAGGTACCTGCTTAAAAGGATGGTTGGGTTTTCTTAAATACAGTACAAAACAGAACAGAGTTTGTAAAAATGAAACGGCGAATAGAAATTAAAATATTGCTGTCGCAACAAACGTACGTCTTGTGTTTTCTTCAGCTGGTCTAGCTTTTTTGTGATGCAGGCTTTGACATTGCTCTCCTCCTACAAGAAACATCAGCACTGTTAGAACAATCAGGATGAGCAATACGTAATGCAGGGCATTGCACGAGAAATTACACAATGTCTGTGTTATGCAATTAATCAAATAATAATCAATATAAACTAAAAAATATGTTAATAAACAAATCCTATATGCAGTAATAAGCAATGCGCAGACAATAAATTAATAATGCCACAAATCACAGACAGGTAATTTAAGACGATGGTGTCACACTCTTATTTGTTCACCCATATAAATTTGTGTGACATGATAAGACCAGACTAGAAATGATGTAATTCAATTTGATAATTATCGGACATAATGGAACAGAGAATAGAGGGAGTCATGATGGACAGATCAATTTCAAATAAGCTGAAAGGGAATGAGAGCATATGCTACACTGGCATGCCTTTATGGTCTGCACAGTGGACCTGACAGAATAACAACAGAAGCTGCAAGTTTGTGAGAGCTAGGTTAGAAAATAACAAGAATAAAGACGGTGGACAGAAGAAGGATGAACGACCTGAGGAAACAGGTTTGTATGCAATGCAGCCTAAAACAAAGACTGGTGAGAAGCCGGATGAGATGGGCAGGCCACTTGGCAAGGATGGATGCAGGCAAACTTACAAAAAGAGAGCAGAGGCAGAACAACACCAAGTATGCAGGAGAAGGGGAAGGCAACAACTGAGATGGGAGGACTGTATGAGAAGGGACACGAGACGGGCGGGTGAGGATTAAAAGATGTTGACAGGAGGCTGTTGGCAGGAAGTTATGGAGAGAAAGAACAGAGGGAGTGGTTCAACAGTATTACACCTGATCCTCACCCATGTGCAGGGAACATGGAAGAAGAACAGAATGGAAAATAGTAAATATAAAGTTATTAAACAAAAGTGACAACAGAAAAACCAGTCACATTTCATTTCAACTGTCTAAGGATTCTTAAAATTAGATGGCCGGTAGTAATCTTCAACAAAAATACTGAGAAATTAACAGCAGAAGAGAGAATCAGGAGAGAAGTAGAAAGAAGTAGATGGAAATGGATCGGGCACGAGTTAGGAAGCATGACAACAACCACTTTCTGACAGCACTGACGTGGATGCTGGAAGGAATTAGAAACATGGGTTGCCCCAAAACAACATGGAGAACCATAGTAGAAAAAGAACAAAAACAACTGGGATGGAGAACGTAGAGTGAAGCAAGACAAGTAGCTATTGACAGGGCAAGATGTCTGAGTTGCACTGCCGCCTTGGGGGCCACAAGGCCCAAAGAGGATAGGTAGATGTAAGGTAATAAACTTGTGCACCTTCTTGAAGTCTTTCTTCTGGGTTTCCTTGAATTCCCCCACTCTGGTCGCAGCCTCGTTAATCGCCCTACTGAGTTCATTATGCTCCTGTGATATCTTGTCAAGGTGTGACTTCATCGAGTCCCACGATACTCTTAGACCTCTACAGAGTAAACATTATACAATATTATTTGTGTTTAAAGGTGAAGGTAAGTTCTCATATAGCTTAGTATCCAATCCTCAGGACTGCTCAAAGCATGTTATATTTTACTCCCTGGCAAATCTGTTCAATGGTACACCATCTCAACTTCTCTGGGAAGTATCCAGTCAGGCTGCAATTAATGCACGAAGACTATTTGTACACAAATATCACCACTGTCTATAGCCAGGTACTCATAGAGCAGAATGAACTTGTCCAAAGTTTGACCTGGCAGCACAGGATTCATACCTGCGTTCTCTTGTTCGAGAGTCCGAAGCTCTACCAACTGTGCCACTGTGTTCCACACAAATTACACATTTATATTTTAATAATTTGCCTACATGAATTTAAATTATAATCAAAACTTAATATAGAAAAGGAGAAAGCAGAAGTTTAATATTTAATAATTACAAAATGCATTCCCTTTTCATGATAATAGTAATAATAGTAGGCTGTGTAGCTATTTAACTACATGACAAATAGAATTATAATGACACAAAAATTAAAAATAATAAATATAATATTATAGTATATAATATAATCCTTGCAAACCAGGGCTGTTTGCCATACAAAACTAGCCCTGGCAGATCTCCTACGGGAAGTGTGGATGTTAGCTGAGTCAAACTAGTAATTGACTTTGCCAGTCGCAACTGCGTCACCCGTGAGAACAGCACAAATACCCGCCCCAGTTTGAAGGCGGATAAACGACTACGGGGAATCCCAATATATAATGACCCGTTCGCCCATTAGCACGAGCAGCTGAGCAATATTATGTATTCGAATAATTGCTTCTGCTTCCTAAACATTGCATGTGACACGAGCCACGGTTGGATATACTAAAAAAATTCATTACACGCAATTTTTAAAAATCCAAATGTTTGGCCCACTGGAAGTTTACCAATAAAGACTGCACTGGACGGGAGATAAATACATGCACAGCCCTTTGCACAACATTTTACTATGCAAGGCTAAACATTGCCGTGTCATGATGTCACTCTCTGCCACAAGAACTGCATGCAAATGAGAACATTAGACAGTTCAGATAACTACTGAAAGCATTTCTGTTCTTGAACTAATATAATTAGGTTTAATTTAACATTTGTATTATTTATGCATACAGTTTTAATGAATTTTTGGCCAGTGTCCCTTAGTGATTTTAGTAGGTACGCGATATATTTAATGTCATTTATTCTGTATTTGTAGCTTTTTTATCGAGTCTTTTTAGCTTCTCAGCACTTTTATTAATCACTACTTTTTCATTTCATTTTCAACCATAATTTTACTACATATGTTTTTTATTACAAAAATTGTACATTTTGATTTAACTTTTACTGTATTTTGTAAACATCCATTAGCCCCAGATTTTATCTAGTGTTTAAATAACATTTGATTATTTTGTCATACTGACCCCATTTCTGTACTTCCGGCCGGTGTGCGAGACAACTTGTGCAGCTCTTTGCTGTAGTTCTCCTCGATCCGTGCTCTGAAACAGAAAATCTGATGCTCTAACACTTTGTGATCAAAATTTATGATCCTCGAAATCCTAAATGCCATTAGAAATGATGCAAACTTAGCCACATAATGAGCCACATGACGAGCCACATGACGAGCCACATGATGAGCCACATGACGAGCCACATGACGAGCCACATGACGAGCCACATGACGAGCCACATGACGAGCCACATGATGAGCCACATGACGAGCCACATGACGAGCCACATGACGAGCCACATGACGAGCCACATGACGAGCCACATGACGAGCCACATGACGAGCCACATGATGAGCCACATGATGAGCCACATGATGAGCCACATGACGAGCCACATGACGAGCCACATGACGAGCCACATGACGAGCCACATGATGAGCCACATGATGAGCCACATGACGAGCCACATGACGAGCCACATGACACTCAGCAAGATGAGCAAGTGATAAATCGGATGATTGATTAGTGCAAGTGAGAATGATCGCTCTCCTAACAAATTCTGTTCTGCCTGTGCAAATGTATAAATCTAATAATCGTGTAGTGCCAAATAAGGTGCATATAGGGTGCCATTTGTCGTTAAATGAATAAGCATCCTGGGCACTCAGTAGTAGGTAAGGTCTTATGTAGTGCGGGGTTCAGTCATTAGGACTGATCAGAGCACTTTACACTTTACTCCCTGGCAGACATGTTGATTCAAACACCATCTCATGTTCTGTGGGAAGCATTCAGCCACTCTGAAATAACTGCGCAAAGACTAACCACCCAATATTTCCAAGTTGAACAGGTATTATCCACTATGACCAAGGCCAGATCTAGATGTGTTAGCTTGTTTGTAAAACAAATTATTTCATTTGAGTGAGATCATTGGACAAATTAGTAGTTTTAGCAGATGCAATCAAAATTATATTTAAACAGTACAGAAGTGGCCCAACTACACATTCTACAGCACATATTTATTTATAATGTTGCAAATTACCAAACTGAGTCAATTCAATCATTTCTATGATTTTAACAATCTAATAAATATCTTGTGAGGCTGACAGAAGCCTCACCAAGCTGAATAGTGTGTGGAAAGTGGGTAGGGATCCCAAACTGTCCCAGCTTAAGCCCCTCCCCTAATGTTCCCATTCTGGATGCAACCCCTCAGCCTTTGGTAATCTAATTACTGATTATAATAATAAGATAACTTCTATTGCACCTAAATCCTTGAAAACCAAGCTCTGATGGCTAACACCAAATTCCACAGCACCAAGATCTTTAGGAACCTGAGTTGAGATACACAATAAATGCATTGTTGGGTAATCTCATAATCTGTACAGTGCGCAATGTTAAAGTTACCAACAGGTAGATGAATGACAAGAAACCATTGAAAACTGCACATGTTGAATTTACAATACACTAAAGATCAAGCCAGTGGCCATACTGTGTTTCAAGAAACCAAAATGTTGTTTTTTAATAAAGTGACGACAAGATGTCATGAAGCATTGAATATAAAACTGAAATCACCAAATTTGTACAAATCTGAATGTAGAACTCTGAAATTTTCAAACAAATCTTAGAATGATTCACAGTAATTAGCTGGGTGCATGTCCTGGAGGATAATAGGGAACTCACACCACAAGCCCTCAGAAAACAATCACCTGTAATAGCTGTGACTCAGCACTCAAGAAAACAATAACAACAATAAATTCAGCCACTTCTTGCACAATGTTTGTTTACAAGGGATATGACCTCAATACCTGAAGTCACGATGTCTGTTTATAAGGGATATGACCTCAATACATGAAGTCACAATGTCTGTTTATAAGGGATATGACCTCAATTCCTGAAGTCACGATGTCTGTTTACAAGGGATATGACCTCAATTCCTGAAGTCACCATGTCTGTTCACAAGAGACATGACCCCAATACCTGAAGTCACCATGTCTGTTTACAAGGGATATGACCTAAATACCTGAAGTCACGACACCGTTCAACAGAAAGACACATGAAACCACAAACTCCGTGGTCCAAAAATATGATAATCAATCTTAATTATATAAAAAAATCAATCTTTAATTGTCTCTTCTGAAAGACACAAGCACGTGAATTACGCACAGAAAGAAGAACCTGAAATAGGAACACAAATGGGCTCAGGACTAGTGTTTTCTACCGTATACTGGTGAACTGGTTTTTCTAAACAGTTTTGAAACCTTTTTTTAATTCAGCCAAACTGGCATTCCGTAGAGTATGTGTACACACATCGTTAACTAATAATGCTTAAATATTCTCAGACAACGAAAAGTCACCGAATGTCAACCAAAATTCAAGAGAAACCATGCACATTGCATGACATTGCATCTAGAGGACAACCAAACAACGAACGGGCTTCGAACTGTATGTAATGGTGCTATAGGCCTATAATTTGTCCTTCATTTTGTTTGAATATCTTCTATGCAAACTTAATTTCTCATTTGTGAAGTTAATAATGTTTCGAACCATTGATTCTGTGGATTATCAAGCAATTTCGCATATAACGACTGTACTAAATCTATGGAATGTACGCCACCCTCTGTCCGAGGGCGTATCTAAGCGGCTGGCAAGCGGCACCCATCAGCACACGACAGCCTAGCATAGTTTTACCCATTTAACAGAAATACACACACTCTTCAGACTGGTACATGCATAGTTTTACCCCTTTAACAGAAATACACACACTCTTCAGACTGGTACGTGCATAGTTTTATGCCTTTAACAGAAATACACACACTCTTCAGACTGGTACGTGCATAGTTTTACCCCTTTAACAGAAATACACACTCTTCAGACTGGTACGTGCATAGTTTTACCCCTTTAACATAAATACACACACTCTTCAGACTGGTACATGCCTAGTTTTGTATAAACTTACATTTATGTCTGGTTGAATAAACTGATTCATATATTCTGAACAACTGTTGTACATTCATTGGTAACAAATAGTGAAATGCCTTAAACATTATTAGAGCAGTTTTTAATTTGACTAAATCTGGTACTTTAAGAATATGCAGATTGTAAAATAGTATATTAGTATGGTCAAGTCTATTTGGTACCACAAAGTAATTTTATAACCCTTTTCTGTAATAAAACTAAACATTGAACATTTGTAGCATATGTGTTACTCCAAACTTCCACCCAATACATAATATTAGGCATGAAAAGAGAATAGTACAAAATATGTATACAACGCTTATTAATCAAGAAACTGGCTCTGAACATAATAGCATAGCTCTTTGACAGTTCAGATCTTACTGAAAAAAGAAAAAAAATTCCAGTTTAACTTGTCATCAATCATTACACCTAAAAATGTTGTGGCATTTACTTTATTGATTATTTCTTTATTTATTTTTACAGAAATATCAGCAGTCAACTTGCGATTTCCAAAAATCATGTAATTAGTTTTAGTTACATTAAGAGATAATCGATTAACAGAAAACCACACCTGGAGTTGCTCTAGTCCATTATTTATCATCCGAACAAGTTCATTTAAGTCCCTATCAGAACATAATATGTTTGTATCATCGGCAAATAAAATAAACTTAAACACCTTTGATACTTCACAAATGTCATTAATGTACATAATAAATAACTTTGGTCACAAAATGGAACCCTGTGGAACACCACACGATACACTTAGTATTTCTGAATCACAATTATTAAAATTGACAAATAGTTTTACGCAAGGCACCAACACAACACCAGGTAGAATGAAAATGGCCAGGATTTATTTCTGACATTTTAAACGTGAAAACATGCAATATTTACAACAAATGTGGGCCAATGGAGGTCCTCATACATTGCGTCGTTTACCTAAACATCACACGACAAGAGGCCCACATTATGGGTATGAACAATAATATACGGAAATTAAACAATGATCCACGAATCACGTGGTACAATGATTATATAAATATATCAGTATTGTAGCTAATAAGGTTTTATATAATATCCAGAGAGGTGGGGCCATTCCGCCCCTATAACGATACCAGTTTTATTCGGAAGAACCTAAATATGGTAGGTGGGGAGGGAGGCGGAATTCAATTTCGTTATCGGGAACTCGAATACGGGAAACTTGTTCGGATACGTCCGCTCACTTGAGAACCTAGATCGTTGTGTGCTGCAATTTCCCCGCGCACAAGTTACGCGGTCTTTCTGCGCTATGCTGATTGGCTGGGAGTTGACCTTGTATTACTATGCAGTTGTCATGCAACAGCTGCGGCTGTATGGGTAATCTACATATCGGACCCTGACCTGGTTAAAGTCCACCTCACCCACAAAGGGTGGTTCATATCAGTAGTGATGCCACCTCACGTAAAGATCAGTATGAAATCTAATTTCATACCTAAATTTCTATTTTCTAAATAACTGTGTATCCATTTATGTGCGACACCATACACACTATAGCAGTGTATTTATTTACTCAGTATATCATGATCAACAGTGTCAAAGTCTTTCTTTAGGTCAACAAACACCCCAATAACATAATTGTTGTTTTCTAGTGAGTTTGTAATTTCTTCTACCAAATCTAAAAGAGTTGTTGACATATTATACCTAAAACCACACTGACTTGGACTGAATATATCATACTGACAGTTAGAGGAAACAAAAAAGTTTTTAGACATTATGTAGTAAATTTCTTTATATTTCTAGATTATTCAAATACATTAATTTTGGCATGACTTTATAAGCACACATTTGATTCTGTGGAAACTTGTTATTTATGCGTAAAACATTAAAGAGAATCTGTGGCAGAATAGTTTGATGTCATGATTGTGGCCGCCCTATAGGCTATGGATGTCGATGATATGATGAAGATGAACGTGTCTCATCAACAACAAATGCTGTCCCTGTGCTGCGTGTTCCTGTTTGTCAGTGTGACAGGGTAAATGTGTGACGGATGAAGTGCTTACAATAGGCGCCTTCTGTCAGTTTATGACCCACAATTTCTGCCATTTATGTCACTTTACTTTAGGGCTATATAAAACATTTCCAGGTTTCTCATCAGAACTTTATTAAAAGGTAAATGAGGGGTGCAATTTATGGTAAATATGTCTATGTTGATAGTGATGGTGGTACTAACAACTATCAAAGCAACTCATCATCAACAATTAACGACTTAAAAGTCTTAACATGTCTATTGAATGTATTTCTTACAAGTAGGCACATTCCTTTGATTTGGTGTGAAATACAGTTTTCTCTTTTTTTGCGCAGAATTATTGCATGCATATTTAATCAAAGGATAATTATATTTCAAAATAAAGTTTTGTGGAAGCTATTTTTAAATTCTTGTACTGATAAGAAACCAGGAATTATTTTTGAAAAGTAAAGTAAAATTATTTCATTTGACCTTATTGTGAGATCAAATGTTTAATATTTTACACATTTTATAGATACTAGGCATTGTACAATGCGGTACCTTCAGTGAAGAAATTAAATATTTGTACGTTAATATTCCAGATGCTGTCAGAAAGAATGAAGTGGCAACACTGCCACTGACTACAACATCAGGAGAACATTCGAAAGTACTCCAAGACTGCCTCTGACGGGAATGGTGTTAGACAGCACTGGATGAAAAATGCAGCTGGATGTAGCAGAAAAGAGTTTATGGACAATAATAATTAAGCAGCCTTTTTATAAAATATTTGAGTTGTCATGTGCCGCATGAATCAATGGACACTAATTGCAACTTTGCTTTTTGATTTTCTTGTATTAAATTATGTGTTTTATTATGCGCAGTGGAGTTGTTTGCGTATTTCATTTTAGTTTATAATAATTCGGTGGGATTCTCGACACCCGTTCTCTTTCTGAAACAGTTTCCATTTGTTATCTTCCTAAATAATACATTACTATATTATTTTACTGTTTTGAACTTCCAAATTCCAGTTAATCCCAATAAATTGATGAATGAGTATCAATGTTCATTTTAACATTAAAGTGACAATGCATGATGATTACTATTGAAATGTTCAAGTTATAAGAACAATACACATAAGTGTATACATGTGAATAATTTGGTCTTATTACTTGAAAACACACACATATACACACATTTAGCAAAATTAGGCACAGTCGGCATATGAGCGGCTAACCATCGGCACAATATTGGCATCCGACTATAGCCTGTCACTGAGCTGGGATCTCAAACTCCCAAATGCCAGAATAATCAATCTGATGATTGTGGACATTTACTGGGAGAAGAATTTGACAGAATGTCGTACAATGCAGGCATAGACATAGTACGTAGGCCAGGCTAAACTTAAAATAGTAAAACAGTAAAGAAACCAGCTGTATTGTAGGTCTAGAATAAACATCACGACAGAACATTCATTGCTGTGAACAATATATAGTGTCCTAGAACTATGTGGTTGCCATGAGGATCCATGAACCCCACATTGGAAAACCCTAGCTGACTCTATGTCACCCTAATTGCAGCACCTGGACACAAGTTTCCAGCAGGTGAAATCAGATAAGAAAACTTGCCTGACCTGCCTTTCAGAGTTCATTTGCTGATAGCCATATGTACTCCCCCCCCCCCGTTCTAGATAACTTTGTGGTGTGTGTACCGGGTATCTGCACACTATATACACATTGTAATTCCCTGTCAAGTTCCACCTGCATCGACAGCTTTTGCAAAGTTCCAGTATCCTTTTGACTACAAAATCACCATCTATTTATGAATCACTTCCTGTTAGCATTCACATCAGTTGCGTTCACGTGTGTCATCCTGGCCGAACTAAACTTGAATGTACGTAGAGGACTGCAAGGCCTGCTCTCTGTGTCTTAGCACCATTGTCATGCAGATCATTTGTCTTCTAACTTATCTCTCCGATGTGAATTAGTTCTAAATACTTGGTAACCATAAATAATTATTAAAAATTTGTTTTCTAATCCAGAGTGACATGCGTGTAAATGGCGCCATGTTTATTTTAAAAACGGAAATGAATGATCTCATAGTACAGTACAGTAAAAAAGTACAAACTACATATTATTTCCACCATGTGGCGTCATCATTTTGTCATTTTAACTTTAAGGATATTTCGTAAGCGTACTGTACACTAAAAATAAAAAGAATGATTATGGTATTTCAGAAAACATGATGATAGTTACAGTATTTAGAGATATTGTATGTTTACGCTTCCAAGCGGGCCTTTCTCCTATCTGCAAGAATCGCATGGTCGATCGCAAGACATCCTCGTGCACCAGGGGTCGCTGCTGCTGATTACGTCAGTGCCAGCCAGCAATACACCATGGCTGATCGCTTTGCAAAACCCTGAATTTAAAGGGAATAAAAACACCTATTGCTTGAATTCATGTTATATTACATCCTGCTATCTATTTCCACGTCCACCAAGCCAACAAAAATTCAATTAATTAGAAATTCCACATTTTATGCTGTGCATCTGGACATTTTCGAATATGCATATTTTTGGCGCGCTTTTCGGGATACCGAGATGTGTCGTCACTTATGACTCAAACTTGCAGTTTGAGTCATAAGACCGACCCTTTCCATGCATTCAGAGCATGTTTACAAGGATAGCTTTTGGGTCGAAACGAGCGTCAGAATGAGTTATTGTGCAATATTCCGACGTAATACAAACACTAGTCATCATAGAGGAACAAGCAGTTATCTTACGGTTCCACATGAATCAAATTTTATTCAAAACAACGAATGCGAATGGGCCTACAAGTTGACTAGGTTTCGCCGAGCTTGGGCTCGTTTTCAGAATAATTATATCGAATGCAACCAACGGGAGATAATCTACACCAATAAACATACATAGCAAACATATATTGTATCCAGCTACAGAAAGTAACGTGTATAATCTCATATTATCACTAGAATATCGATATATGAAGGAGTTGTACAATTAATTGTAACAACTTAAATCAGTCAGAGAGTTTCCGCTTGTGCCGCTAGCTCAGTGGGTAGGCGTGTTGGTTTCTTGTCATTCTTTTTACAATCGGGCGATGCCGGTTCAATCCTGACAGCATGCAAACCATTGATTTTCTTTACACTTTTTTTGTTTATGTTTTCACGAAGTAATATAAACCAAATCATGTTATACTATAATGCACGGTTTGTAAATAAGTTGTAGGCCCATTCGCATTCGTTGTTTTGAATAAAATTTGATTCATGTGGAACCGTAAGATAACTGCTTGTTCCTCTATGATGACTAGTGTGACGTCATAACACCACATGATGGCCTAGCTCATTAAAATTAAATTTTCCACGGGAATCGCTTCACAGACAGGCTTAAAATCAAATTTATGCTACAACTGTATTTTTCTGTATTTGTTTAATGTTGTCAAATGTTACATACAATGTTAAACTTTGTGTACACATGGAAAAAGGATTTTAGCTAATGCCTTATTTTTATTTCCTTTAAGCTCAGCAATTGAAATCGCTCACTAGATCAGTGGATGTTGGCAGGTCAGGTGATCATAATAAAACTAATTTCAACTAACCGTGGCTCGTGTTACATGCAATGTTTAGGAAGTAGAAGCAATTATTAGAATACACAATACCACTCAGCTGCTCGTGCTAATGGGCGAACGGGTCATTATATATTGGGATTCCCAGAAGTAATTTATCCATCTTCAAATTGGGGCGGGTATTTGCACTGTTCTGACGGGTGACGCAGTCGCGACTGGTGAAGTCAATTACTAGTTTGACTCAGCTAACTTCCGCACTTTGCGTAGCGGAACAGCCAGGGCTAGTTTTCATGGCAAACCATGGCTGTTTGCCATGTCGCAAGACACCATTGGAAGTCAAGATAAAAATGCTCCCACTGCAGTCAGTGCAGTGGTGACAACTGATGCTTGTGTTTTGCTGCACCAAGAGTGTGTGAAAGCTAGTAACATTTACACTGCTACTGAAAATAACAGTGTGTTGTATAACTCCACGGACACCATGAATCACTGTTAAGTTCTTGTCATTGGAATTTTAATAATGTAACATCACAGGTGGATCCAGGAGGAACCTGGAACCCCCTAGACCTTTAGAATTTGGCCACTCTATGCATGAGCATCAATATATATATATATATATTATATATATATATTATATATATATATTATATATATATATATATACATACATACATAAATATATACATGTACAGTTATCCATTAAAAGCCTATCATATCTATGACAAGTTTTGCTCATACAATACAACTGATTTTGTTAACCATTGTTTCACGTCGTTGCCACAGTCCACAGACACACAGAACACACTTGACACACTTTGGAAAAAACACTGTAAAGGTGAGTCTACGTTGTAACTTATAGTCTGAGTCACTTAACCGGATCATAGCTAATGCATTGTGCATTCAAAATCACTCAACAATAACACGATTTCCATTTCTACCGAATCATTCAACCGTGCCACATTGTACCAGTATGAGTCAGCCGTGATAACATGTCAGTACAAGGGTGATACACTGTAATTCATTGGACTGCCGCACGACACTAAAAGTTGGTCTCTCCTACAAGATATCTAAACGAGAGACTAATGACCACTCCCTGCCTCATGGAATGTATGCCAAAGGAAATAAAGGTTTCCTCACCAATGGTGTAATTCATTATAGGCTCACTAAATCTATAGATGGAAAATTTTGGAGTTGCTCTGAAAACAGATCACTCCCATGTTAGCCCAAGCAACAAACTGGGCGACTTGGATTAAAACCTTATATATATATACAGGTATATAAATATATATATATATATATAACTACACGTCTCATACAACAGTGTGATATATTTAGGTATACTGCATATGCAGACAAACGCAGGCCAAAACATGTATGATTAACGTGATTTTTCAACTATTCACAAAGCTTATGCTGTGTACCTTTAAGGTAAAATAACTTGAAATATGTGCGACAACGGTACAAATTATGAACAGCTGTAATTTAACTGTGTGGCAGTTTTTGTTGAAACCATATGAATGACATGTACATATTGTGCATTGGAAAGATTTTAAAGATTAGTAAAAGATATTACATGGAAATAAAGTATATCCGCTATCTACTAAGTAAGTAGTGCCCCAAAATGAAATACGTCAAGTTTTTTATTTGTTTGATGACATTTTATATTGGCTGTGAAACCGTAGGTATACATATATTTTGTAGCCATACGTATGCAGAACTAACCAGGCTGTGGTTTAAAGCAATGAAAACTCTGCAAACTGTCAGTCATTACAACGAGTTTCGCATTCACAGTGCTGCGAGAAACCTACTAGGTGAGAAGTTTTGCAATTTCATAGATTTGAATGATGTAAATACTATTAACAAAGCAAGGTGATGTCTGTAGAGCGATTCTGTATGGGATACTTATGTCAGATAGTGGGTTATTTCACGATATATCTAATAACAATAATAATATATTTTATTTGGTATAGCGCCACATCCAGTATTGTTCGTGGTGCTTCACAACATATTAAAATACATAAAAATGGTAGAATTGCAATAAATATGTATATCTATATTAATTAAAAATAAATATTAGTGGTAAAGAATAAAATAAATAAATACATACATACTGAATAATGTAGAATTTATAAATAAACAAGTAAATAAATAACAGTTATTCATCAAAATTAAATAATATTAATAATAATCAATCTAGCACAATAACTATATATAATTAATAATAATAAATCATTTAGTAAAACATCTGATATAAAATAGTTTACGTGAGGAATAATGAATAATCATTATACGAATACGATAACTAATTAAAATTGGTTTTAGTAGAGGGCAGTGTGCATGTAGAATGGCACTAATATGAAACACAAAAGAAATGTGTCTTCAGGCGACATTTGAAGCTGGCGAGAGTGTCACAGGTTTTAACAACACTTGATAAAGTGTTCCATAGGGACGCAGCAGCTACAGCGAATGAGCCGTCCCCAGCCTTGATAGTGTTCGCTTCATTTCCAACATGTTACTGCCCGCAGAGCGCAGTGCTCTTGCACGAGTTCACACAGGTACACGGGCGCGTCATTGTGCATGGCTTTGTACGTGAGTACCAGTATCTTGTAATCTACTCTGCATGCAACAGGCAGCCAATGAAGTTCGCGTAACAGTGGCGTGGCGCTGTCATTACATGGATGACGCAGGATCAGTCTGGCAGCCGAGTTGTGTATTCGTTGCAGACGTGCGATGTTAACTGTACAAGAGTGCGTTGCAGTAGTCAATCCGCGATGTGATGATGGCATTGACTACGCGTTCCTTTGTTGGTTTGGGTAAAAAACGGCTAATCTGATTGATGTGGCGGAGATAGAATGAGCATGCGCTGACAGTTTGCGACACTTGCTTTTTCATATCTAGGTGCCTGTCAATGAAGACACCGAGACTTTGAACACATCTTGAAGCTGTAATTATACAACCACCAACGCGAATCACAGTGCCATCAACGATTGCATCTGCAGACTTGGGGACAATCAGAAGATACTGTGTGTTGCCGTCGTTCATGCACATAGAATTCCATGTCATCCAGTTCTTTATTTAACCCAAACAGTCCTCCATTTGCTGAACCGCAGCCGTTAAAGCGGATCGATTCAGGTCGAAATGTGAGTAGATCTGTAAGTCGTCAGCATAGTGGTGGAAGAAGAGTCCATGGGCTCGAATAATGTCACCGATAGGTTGGACATATAATGCAAAGAGCAGTGGTCCAAGGACGGAGCCTTGCGGGACACCTGTCGTTAGAGTAGTAATACTCGACGATCTGCATGTGTAATACGTGTGGTGGTGGCACTGGATGATAAACAGTGATGTTTAGGTAGATATGAATAGCACAGGAGAAGCTAAAAGGGTTACATACGTACGGATTCTGTATACGTACGGTTACAAACTTACAATATATATACAATTACGTCAATTAGGCCTGATTGGCTGTTCCATCATGGAACTTTAACAATAGTACATTCATCTTTAAACTATACAGGTAGATATAATGCCAGTCTTGTTGGTAACTTAGAATAAGTACATATGTATAAGTTATCTCGGATTTAGTTTGCAGTCATTGGCATGCACTGTTACTATTCGTGTGCATGTGTGTGCAATCATTATTTCAGAGTTTACCAATCGCTGGGAAACGTGTACCAGACTACTGCACAGAAGGCAGCAATTGTGCACAGGGTTCGCAAGTGGTGGCTTCTAAAGAATGATGATCAGGAATTCCATAAAATGGAGGCAGAGCATGCCCGTGAGAATAGAAAGATTGTCCCTCCTATTCAAGCAGGAACCTGGAACCCCCTAGACCTTTAGAATTTGGCCACTCTATGCATGAGCATCAATATATATATATATATATATATTATATATATATATTATATATATATATTATATATATATATATATATATATACATACATACATAAATATATACATGTACAGTTATCCATTAAAAGCCTCTCATATCTATGACAAGTTTTGCTCATACAATACAACTGATTTTGTTAACCATTGTTTCACGTCGTTGCCACAGTCCACAGACACACAGAACACACAGAACACACTTGACACACTTTGGAAAAAACACTGTAAAGGTGAGTCTACGTTGTAACTTATAGTCTGAGTCACTTAACCGGATCATAGCTAATGCATTGTGCATTCAAAATCACTCAACAATAACACGATTTCCATTTCTACCGAATCATTCAACCGTGCCACATTGTACCAGTATGAGTCAGCCGTGATAACATGTCAGTACAAGGGTGATACACTGTAATTCATTGGACTGCCGCACGACACTAAAAGTTGGTCTCTCCTACAAGATATCTAAACGAGAGACTAATGACCACTCCCTGCCACATGGAATGTATGCCAAAGGAAATAAAGGTTTCCTCACCAATGGTGTAATTCATTATAGGCTCACTAAATCTATAGATGGAAAATTTTGGAGTTGCTCTGAAAACAGATCACTCCCATGTTAGCCCAAGCAACAAACTGGGCGACTTGGATTAAAACCTTATATATATATACAGGTATATAAATATATATATATATATATAACTACACGTCTCATACAACAGTGTGATATATTTAGGTATACTGCATATGCAGACAAACGCAGGCCAAAACATGTATGATTAACGTGATTTTTCAACTATTCACAAAGCTTATGCTGTGTACCTTTAAGGTAAAATAACTTGAAATATGTGCGACAACGGTACAAATTATGAACAGCTGTAATTTAACTGTGTGGCAGTTTTTGTTGAAACCATATGAATGACATGTACATATTGTGCATTGGAAAGATTTTAAAGATTAGTAAAAGATATTACATGGAAATAAAGTATATCCGCTATCTACTAAGTAAGTAGTGCCCCAAAATGAAATACGTCAAGTTTTTTATTTGTTTGATGACATTTTATATTGGCTGTGAAACCGTAGGTATACATATATTTTGTAGCCATACGTATGCAGAACTAACCAGGCTGTGGTTTAAAGCAATGAAAACTCTGCAAACTGTCAGTCATTACAACGAGTTTCGCACTCACAGTGCTGCGAGAAACCTACTACCGGTAGGTGAGAAGTTTTGCAATTTCATAGATTTGAATGATGTAAATACTATTAACAAAGCAAGGTGATGTCTGTAGAGCGATTCTGTATGGGATACTTATGTCAGATAGTGGGTTATTTCACGATATATCTAATAACAATAATAATATATTTTATTTGGTATAGCGCCACATCCAGTATTGTTCGTGGTGCTTCACAACATATTAAAATACATAAAAATGGTAGAATTGCAATAAATATGTATATCTATATTAATTAAAAATAAATATTAGTGGTAAAGAATAAAATAAATAAATACATACATACTGAATAATGTAGAATTTATAAATAAACAAGTAAATAAATAGCAGTTATTCATCAAAATTAAATAATATTAATAATAATCAATCTAGCACAATAATTATATATAATTAATAATAATAAATCATTTAGTAAAACATCTGATATAAAATAGTTTACGTGAGGAATAATGAATAATCATTATACGAATACGATAACTAATTAAAATTGGTTTTAGTAGAGGGCAGTGTGCATGTAGAATGGCACTAATATGAAACACAAAAGAAATGTGTCTTCAGGCGACATTTGAAGCTGGCGAGAGTGTCACAGGTTTTAACAACACTTGATAAAGTGTTCCATAGGGACGCAGCAGCTACAGCGAATGAGCCGTCCCCAGCCTTGATAGTGTTCGCTTCATTTCCAACATGTTACTGCCCGCAGAGCGCAGTGCTCTTGCACGAGTTCACACAGGTACACGGGCGCGTCATTGTGCATGGCTTTGTACGTGAGTACCAGTATCTTGTAATCTACTCTGCATGCAACAGGCAGCCAATGAAGTTCGCGTAACAGTGGCGTGGCGCTGTCATTACATGGATGACGCAGGATCAGTCTGGCAGCCGAGTTGTGTATTCGTTGCAGACGTGCGATGTTAACTGTACAAGAGTGCGTTGCAGTAGTCAATCCGCGATGTGATGATGGCATTGACTACGCGTTCCTTTGTTGGTTTGGGTAAAAAACGGCTAATCTGATTGATATGGCGGAGATAGAATGAGCATGCGCTGACAGTTTGCGACACTTGCTTTTTCATATCTAGGTGCCTGTCAATGAAGACACCGAGACTTTGAACACATCTTGAAGCTGTAATTATACAACCACCAACGCGAATCACAGTGCCATCAACGATTGCATCTGCAGACTTGGGGACAATCAGAAGATACTGTGTGTTGCCGTCGTTCATGCACATAGAATTCCATGTCATCCAGTTCTTTATTTAACCCAAACAGTCCTCCATTTGCTGAACCGCAGCCGTTAAAGCGGATCGATTCAGGTCGAAATGTGAGTAGATCTGTAAGTCGTCAGCATAGTGGTGGAAGAAGAGTCCATGGGCTCGAATAATGTCACCGATAGGTTGGACATATAATGCAAAGAGCAGTGGTCCAAGGACGGAGCCTTGCGGGACACCTGTCGTTAGAGTAGTAATACTCGACGATCTGCATGTGTAATACGTGTGGTGGTGGCACTGGATGATAAACAGTGATGTTTAGGTAGATATGAATAGCACAGGAGAAGCTAAAAGGGTTACATACGTACGGATTCTGTATACGTACGGTTACAAACTTACAATATATATACAATTACGTCAATTAGGCCTGATTGGCTGTTCCATCATGGAACTTTAACAATAGTACATTCATCTTTAAACTATACAGGTAGATATAATGCCAGTCTTGTTGGTAACTTAGAATAAGTACATATGTATAAGTTATCTCGGATTTAGTTTGCAGTCATTGGCATGCACTGTTACTATTCGTGTGCATGTGTGTGCAATCATTATTTCAGAGTTTACCAATCGCTGGGAAACGTGTACCAGACTACTGCACAGAAGGCAGCAATTGTGCACAGGGTTCGCAAGTGATGGCTTCTAAAGAATGATGATCAGGAATTCCATAAAATGGAGGCAGAGCATGCCCGTGAGAATAGAAAGATTGTCCCTCCTATTCAAGCAGACAAGAAGTCTGCATACCTCGCGAGAAAGAGGCGAAACCTGGCAGCTTACCGTGCAAGGATGCAGGCGCATGACAGGACTCCCTCAAAGTCTCCCTCAGTTAGAAAATTGCTGCGACTTCAGGGACTCGAAGCTGAGGTGGCTTCTCTCCTCCCACGCAAACGGGCATAACGTCCGTTACTGACATTGACGGACCAGCAAGAGTGGTGGAGAAGATGCCTTTCAGCAGAGACAACAAGGCAAGGCAACTAAAAAGAGCGTTGAAAGCCAGGAATGATGAGGTGAAAAGACTGAAGGCCAAGCTCAAGCGGAGCTCCCCACTGACGTCATTACACACATCAACAGTAGTATCAACTCCACAGCGAGCGGCAGTAGGATGGTTGGAGCAAGTGCATGTGACACCTAGACCAGAGCGTGTGAAAGCATTGTTGCCGTTCACTGAAACATGTTTGAAGAAAGCACCGATGAAGGTAAAGAAGATGATTTTTAATCAAAAGACACACAGGCGCACAAGGGGTATATCGAAAGTGCTGAGCAAGAAGATTAGTCTGTCACTTGACTACTTGTGCAACAGGAGAAAGCAAACAAACATATGTTAATTTATCACAAAATCGGACATCGAAGAAGGATCAGACAAAGGGCAATTTTGGCTAACGGATACCATGGACAATCTCCATCAAAAGTTTAGAAGCCACTACCCCAAAGTTGCAATGTCACGAGCAGTTTTCTGCCCATCACGGCCACCTTTCATATGATTGATAAAGTACATGCAGAGGCATCAATGTCTTGTGTCAGCGACACGCTAACATGGCACTAAAGGTCGAAGCTATCAAAATCTTGCCACAATCACCCACTGTTTTGGTTAATATGAGTGATGATGCCATTATGGAAGGAGGCAATGAAATATAGTATCGCACTTGTCTACTATGACATGAAACAGGTCACAGTCCCTCCGATGATGGTACACTATAAAAACAACAAGGACACACTGATCACCAAAAGCTATGTTGGCATATCAAGCGTGACGACACACTCTGTATTAACCATGTTCACATTCATCAAGACCTTGTTGAAGGAACTCAAGGAAATCATTCCCACATTGACGACTATTCATTTTGTAAGTGACTCACCATCGTCACAGTACCGGAATAATTCCATCTGTGGTGGAGCCTCAAAAAGAAGGCAGATAACCGCGTAAAGAGCGGTAAAGTAAACTTTAGACAAGCACCGTGAACAGCATTACCCGGTAATTGCCGTCGATACAATAATATTATTGCCCATTGTAAATTTTGTAAAGTCTTGCAGCATAAAGTGCAATCAGTTAACATCTAAACAAATAATGTCCATCCGTACATCTACTTGATATGCATGTTTTTAAAAACATGTATATATGTACTAAATATTGCAATTGGGGCACATTATAAATGAAAAAAAAAAAACTGTTTTAAGGCATATTTATGCATATTTTTTTATTATCAGATATACCTCCATCACCAAGGCTCACAAGTAGTACAATCATTACAAATTTATGTATGCCTCCAAATCACAAACTTTGAAGAAAATTACAAAGCTAAGTTGTAGTCTTACATGTAAAGATTATGTTATTTGTTTGTGTGTAATATAATGTAATGTAGCTGCTGCTGATGGTCATTGCAGCATTACGTGTATCAGGAGTTTAACAAATGTGCTAGTGTTTTGAACATTTATTTATTTATGCATCATGGCCACACATTAATTTAGTCCACATTTTTGTTTTTGGGACCCCGTTTTTTCAGACTCATCTGTTCCAGGACCCTGTTTTGTAAAATCCTAACGCGAACACTGTCATATATATATATATATATATATATCTGGCTATAAACATATCATATATATATATATATATATATATATCTGGCTATAAACATACCATATATATATATATATATATACATATACATATATATGTCTAATTATATGACTAAACAGCTTTTGTGCAATAACAGTAACATCCAGAGAAATGATGCAATAAAAAGCATGTATGTAGATTTGTTTTGGAAGACAAAACATTTACAGACAAGAATGGTGGTTTGGTCCAAGAATCAGAGGGATACATAATTTGTTTATAGTATATTAGTACCACTAACATCAAAACAATATCCAGTGACTATGTGTGACTTCCTGTAAAAAACATACAATAAACCCGATCTATTTAGGCTAAATAGAAAGAACCTAGCCTGTTAACAGGGAGAAGAACACATCAATGTTTCTTTTACCTTTGCCTGAGAAAATCCTCAAAATCTTTACACATCTGTCGGCCATCTTTAAATTTCTTTACCAAAACTTCAAATCCAGTGGATCCTTTGAAGTCAATATCCTGCAACATCATCAATAATAGTTTTCAATATGTATCCATACTAAAAAAGAGAACAGTGCATGTTCAGCATATTAAAAATAGCATCCAAAGACCAAGTATTGGGTCTGGGAATCTACTTGAGAGGCGTAATTACTAGTGATATCAGTCGGATCACTGAATTCATTAAGTCAGCTTCATTACAATACTAAGGCATTAGAAATCATAAAAATCCACATATTATTCAAGTGCACTCCAAATAACTCAAACTCAGTTAAATAAATTTTTGCTTTTAAAAGTTGACTCTTCCTTTTCCTCAGTCCCGAGTGTCTTTGTATCTCATATGGCAAAAATAATCAACGTATGTCGATTTATCTTAAGTTGACATTTCAGTTAAGTTGACTCAATATCAGTCACTTGCTCATATCTCTTTCTTTGGTTAACTCGAATTTTGTAAATTTATACTATTACACATTGAAATTTCTTCCCACGCACAGATATAGCTATGATTACACATCACTGCTTCTCACACAGAGTTATTTGTGTGTATTTTAGTGTGTGTATCAGGGAAGCACAGACTTCATGCAAAACGACGACAACACACAAAACGCCATGACATTGATCCAGATAAGTAGAAGTGTTTTCATGGGTCCCTGTATATTTGACTTATCCATATTGCACTATATGTTGAAGGATGCCTAGCCTTAATTTAATTACTTACCTATTCCTCAGCACTTGATTACTTTAAAGCAACCTAATCTGTTCCATTACCTGAAATAATCTTCCCAAGCCAGGAGTAGTAAAAGTATTAACAGGAAGTACGCTAAATATGTTTGTACTATGTCCCAGTTATGGTAACTTGATGTTGGACATGCCTGATTGGTTCCAACAATCAAGACTGGTAACTTACCATGTTAGACATGCCTGACTGGTTCCAACAACCAAGACTGGTAACTTACCGCGTTGGACATGCCTGATTGGTTCCCACAATCAAGACTGGTAACTTACCTGTCTTGACTGTTGGAACCAATCAGGCAAGTCCAACATCAAGTGCACGAACTTGCAGCTAGCTGTGCCTCCCTGCAGTATAGCTGATGTTTGCTATTTGAATGTTGAAACATTCAAATTGTAAAAGAGGTTTATGGTTTACTCTAATTTTGCCCCCCCCATTACTCCTAAACTACTCTCTCTGGAACCGCCCCTGGTATATCAATATGGCAAGTAATAACACACAAGACTACTGTATGGAATCAATTTGCGTGGAATGTCAATGTTTGAAATTTGCAGCTGGATAGGTATACCTGTAGGCCGACTGGCTGCATCCCTGCGTGCCATGGGGCATTGCTGATTACATCAGTTTCAGTACCCCCTGTCAAATCGCCCTGCGAAACGCTAAAGAGTAAAGTTAAGCTCAATCAATCAATGATATCAATTGCCAGTGTTCAGCTCGTTTTCGTTTCAGCCAGTAAGTTTGCCCATGTTATGTGTATAATGGTCAGGAAGGAAAAGTCATTATTTGAACATACAATACCACTCATCCGATCGTCAGAATCTGGCTTCGTCTTTGCTTTGGGTGCGGGTTGGGAGGGTGTGTACTCTGTAAGTCTGTTCTCATGGGTAATACAGTTGCGACCAGTGGAGTTTATTACCGGTACTAGTTTGATTTAGCTGACTTCCATACATCGCGTAGGACTTCTGCCTGACCCAGAGGTAGAACTTTACTAATACTAGGGTACGTAGTCACCACCCTGGCTTGCGAATTTGCTTGGGTGTAGACGTAGTTTAGACTGTAGACGTAGTACTCTAGACTAGACACGGTAGTAATTCACTCACCCAGAAAAACTCCGCAAAATGTTGTTTTCTTGTCATCTTGATACAGTAATAACATCAATGGCGACTAGCTGTATTCCAGACTGATAAAAATGAAACAGAATGAGTACTGTGTACTGTCAGAGGCGCTCGGGTTTCGAGCGCACTGCTTGGAAGTTGGAGTCCAACGTTGGAGCTGCTCCCCGGATAAACAGGAAGTTGATTTCTGCAAGAACCAGGAAGTAAGTGTCAAATTACATGAGGACGAGTGTTTATATAACAAGCGTATTAAAACTACATAATCACTAGTATATTTCATAACGATGTATGCAGGAAATTATTAATTTATATTAAATACATGTTTCAATAATAGTTGCCGTACATGCGTGATGTGATTTGAATACTAATAGTCGCTAGGAGGCGCCCCAAATAATCATTATCCGTTATGTGTCGCCATCGTCGGTCGCTTGGGGCTACCTACTTCCACGTTCAAATGCATCCCAGGTAGCCACACGATATTGGCCCAACGTCAGTTTATGTCGGCACCGATATCGGCCCAATATTGGCATGTGACAAATTCAAAGCGAGATAGCCCACATCGGCCCAAACTAGGATTTGCACATAGGATCCATCTCGGTTCGATATTGCCTTTTATTGGCAATTATCGCTATACATATTGGCTGCACCTAGAGCCAGGCAATATATTGGTTCTACCTAGGCAATATACCTGGGGCCACTCTTGGCTGTGCGTGGGTTAATTGGTGGGTATCAGAAATGCAATCCACTTTACATGTACAATTAGGATGCTCTGATGCAAATGTATCGCATTGAAATAGGATATTTTTCAAACGAGCATCTTTATACAGTATTTCCCAGCCAGCACGCCACCCTCGGCCCGAGGGCGAATCTTAGCGGCTGGGAAGCGGCATTCGTCGGCACACGACAGCCGCCTGCCAGCCGCTCCCTAGCCGCCGTTGACCCAGTGACAGAGTCCGTTAGTTATTTGTCAGCAGTCGGGCCTGCCTCGGCTGGAGCACTGGGGTAGTGACATTTGACACTACGGTGTACCGCCATTTTTTAACAAACAGTTAGAGGAAACAGTAAAAGCAGAGCTCCTGGGGAAAATTTACGTTTTTTGACATTCTGTTATAAATCTTTGTATATTTCTAGATTATTCAAATACATTAATTTGGGCATGGCTTTATAAACACGCATTTGATTGTGTGGAAACTTGTTATTTATGGGTAAAACATTAAATATAATGTGGAGCAGAATAACCTGATGTCATGATTGTGGCCGCCATATATAGGCTATGGATGACGGCGATATGATGAAGATCAACGGATCTCAACAACAACAAATGCTGTCCCTGTGCTGCATGTTCCTGTTTGTTAGTGTGACAGGGTAACTGTGTGATAGATGAAGTGCTTACACTAGGCGCATTCTGTCAGTTTATGACCCATAATTTCTGCCATTTATGTCACTTTACTTTAGGGCTATATAAAACATTTCCAGGTTTCTCATCAGAACTTTATTAAAAGGTAAATGAGGGGTGCAATTTATGGTAAATATGTCTATGTTGATAGTGATGGTGGTACTAACAACTATCAAAGCAACTCATCATCAACAATTAACGACTTAAAAGTCTTAACATGTCTATTGAATGTATTTCTTACAAGTAGGCACATTCCTTTGGTTTGGTGTGAAATACAGTTTTCTCTTTTTTTGCGCAGAATTATTGCATGCATATTTAATCAAAGGATAATTATATTTCAAAATAAAGTTTTGTGGAAGCTATTTTTAAATTCTTGTGCTGATAAGAAACCAGGAATTATTTTATAAGAGTAAAGTAAAATTATTTCATTTGACCTTATTGTGAGATCAAATGTTTAATATTTTACACATTTTATAGATACTAGGCATTGTACAAAGCGGTACCTTCAGTGAAGAAATTTAATATTTGTACGTTAATATTCCAGATGCTGTCAGAAAGAATGAAGTAGCAACATTGTCACTGACTACAACATCAGGAGAACATTCAAAAGTACTCCAAGACTGCCTCTGACGGGAATGGTGTTAGACAGCACTGGATGAAAAATGCAGCTGGATGTAGCAGAGAAGAGTTTATGGACAATAATAATTAAGCAGCCTTTTTATAAAATATCTGAGTAGTCATGTGCCGCATGAATCAATGGACACTAATTGCAACTTTGCTTTTTGATTTTCTTGTATTAAATTATGTGTTTTATTATGCGCATTGGAGTTGTTTGCGTATTTCATTTTAGTGTATAATAACTGGATGGGATTCTCGACACCCATTCTCTTTTTGAAGCAGTTTCCATTTGCTATCTTCCTAAATAATACATTACTATATTATTTTACTGTTTTGAACTTCCAAATTCCAGTTAATCCCAATAAATTTATGAATGAGTATCAATGTTCATTTTAACATTAAAGTGACAATGCATGATGATTACTATTGAAATGTTCAAGTTATAAGACCAATACACATAAGTGTATGTGTATAATTTGGTCTTATTACTTGAAAACACACACAATACACACATTTACCAAAATTAGGCACAGTCGGCATACCATCGGCAGAGTATCGGCGTCCGACTATGAGCCGCCCTCGGCCCGAAGGCGAGCCGCCGGACAAAAAATCCCTCGCCCCGCAGGCGGATGCCGACAGCGGGCCGATGACTTTGCCGCTGTCGGCCCGCTGTAGTTGTGCTATCTGGGTTCATGCTCATTTCCAAACAATTCCTGAAAAAAAATAAAAGTTGGACAATATCAATACATGAAGCAGTGTACATTATCTCAAATGGAAAGGGTGTGTGTGTGTGTGTGTGTTTGTGTGTGTGTGTGTGTGTGTGTGTGTGTGTGTGTGTGTGTGTGTGTGTGTGTGTGTGTGTGTGTGTGTGTGTGTGTGTGTGTGTGTGTGTGTGTGTGTGTGTGTGTGTGTGTGTGTGTGTGTGTGTGTGTGTGTGTGTGTGTGTGTGTGTGTGTTGGGACTTAGAGAGCCACTTTCAATATCATCACTGATACCACTGCTTGTCAGTTTATAACAGGAAGAAACCTGCAAAACTTGTAGCACTTATAAATAGTTCTGCAGTAAACTTGAACTCCGGTTGGTACTGACATACCATGGATGATAACTGCATGTAGACATCACGTATCCTATCATGACCGCATTCAAATAGATTTCCTTCAGTTTAAACAATCCATTGTGGAAAAGGAAATATGCAATAATTTGATTTTTTATTACAGATTTTATTTTCTTCCGACATTTGTGTGGTTTCTGATGCTCTTCTTTTGACCATCCCTCCATTCCTGTCCTTGACCTCAGTAAACCACTTGGATATACATTCCTGAATGGCCTTGTCTGTGGCGTCCTTCGTTTCCTCGTTTTTTCTAATGCTTTCTGCAATTAAAATGAAAGGAAACACTACGATACCATTCACAAAATAATGTCACGGATAACGCCACAAAATAATTTTTTTATTAAACTATATGACATCAACGTTTTTAAAATATCGATGCTTCTCACTGTGATGTGTTCTTAAAGAGACAACTTACACAGGATACGATTTCGTTTCATTTTTGCACTTCCACCAAGTGCAGCTTATATGGTAGATCAAACTGCACCGCAAAAATATTGGCTGCACCATATAAACTTGCACAATAGCTATACCAATGTTTAGTCTACTTTTAATTAAGTAAAATTACATTTTTATGAGGCTTAAAATATTGATCATGTTAATTCCGTAAAATAAACTGATAAAGCTGATAAGCGTTAAGTGTACCTTATTATTATCCTTGACTACTTCCAAATGTCCTTCGTCTAACAAGTGTAGAACATGCGGGCGAAGTTTCAATGGTATTATCACTCTGATTCCCAACATCAGACATCCTTCTTGCAGGGAAAATTAATTCCGTCGCGTGTAGTAAGGAGCGATTTCCTTGTTACCTTTGTAGGCCCAACCGTCATTGGTTAGAGTATATACTTTCGACAGAACTTGGTCATTTTGGGTTTTAAGTCTTACTTGAGCACTAGACACTGGAATTGCGTCAAACTGAGATATGTGGAAGGCTTCCACAGGATCAATGACCTCTTCATCCTGGTCGTAGGTTTCCTTCATAGGAAGACGTGATAACGCATCCGCGTTCGCATGACTGGAAGTATTCCGAAACTTTATGTCATAGTCCATACCAGACAACAACAATACGTAGCGCTGCAGTCTTATAGATGTCATCGTCGGTACTCCCTTGCTTGGACCGAGAATTGATAGCAAAGGCTGATGGTCCGTCACTAATGTGAAGCGGCGACCATATAGATATGAGTGGAATTTCTTCACTCCCCAAATCAACGCAAGTGCTTCTTTGTCAATCTGGGCATAGTTACGTTCTGCTGATGTCAGTGAACGTGATACGAATCCGACTGGTCTGTCAGTTCCATCTGCAATTGTGTGAGACAAGACTGCGCCAATTCCGTAAGCTGATGCGTCACATTCCAGCTTTATTTGCAATTGCTTTGTTTCCGAGAATGCCTTATCGCACTGTACAGTCCATCGCCATTTCCTGCCTGTCTCCAACATCTGGTTTAGTGGCCATACTATTGTGGATAGATTTGGCAGAAACCGGTGATAGTAGTTAAGCATGGCTAGGTATGCCCTCGGCTGGGATACATATATTCTTCGGTCTGAGCGCATTGACTACAGCGTCGATCTTCTCAGGCATTTTGTGGAGTCCCTCTTTGTTGATTCTTTGTCCGCATTATGTGATTTCGTACTTGAAGAATTCACATTTCGTTATCTCAGCTCTGCGACTGTAGTCGCGTAAACGTTCGAGGACTCGGCGCACGTTCACTACGTGTTCCTGGTCAGTCTTCCCAGTAATGATGATGTTACAGGGTATACGAATGTATATAGCTGCACAACTTTATTTGGATCATAGAACAACAAACCCAAGGAACGTCCAAACCGGAAACCGGAAGTCCATCAACCACATTAAGGGTGCGACACAGAGTATTAAAAAGGCTGAATGTACCAGCCGCTACATGACCCCCAACACAAAGGGGGTGCAAGACTTGCAGACCTATCGCACCAGAGCGTTCTGAATGTGTCGTTCTGGAAGTCTGTCTTGTTGCCCCGATCTCGCTTGATTGGTAGCAGGATCATGTGCCGTCACTGTGGTAGGCCAAACGGCCGCAGGACGTCCACGAGGAGGTCGCTTGGCTACCTCAACCGGTTTCACCGGATCGAGAAACGCAGGCTTGAGACGATCGATGGCAACTCTGTCGTGTCGATTGCCGAAATCGAGAAGAAACGTCTTCTCGCCGTGTGTTAAGACTTTGTAGGGCCCCTCGTATGGTGGCGTCAGAGGCGGGCGGTGGCTGTCTCGACGGACAAAAACGTAACCACTGGTCCCGAGTGTAGCTGGCACAGATGACGGTCTTATGCCATGCGGAATGGGAGGTCGAGGCGCCAGCCCGCGAACTGTCTCACGGAGTCGTGGAAGGAAGTGTGTTACCTCCTGCGTTCCTTGGTCATGTGGTAAGAAATCATCTGGAACAGTCAGTGGGGCTTCGTAAACCATATCAGCTGAGGAACATTCCAGATCCTCGTTAGGTGCAGTGCGAATACCAAGCAGGACCAGTGGCAGTTCATCGATCCAGTTAGGACCATTGAGGCGGCCGTGAGAGCAGATTTGAGATGACGGTGAAACCTTTCCACTAGTCCATTGGCCTGAGGATGGTCAAATGCAGACGGGTGTCGATGCACTTTGGTCGCCTGACAACGCGGCCTGCTTCTTAAGATATGGCCACACAAACTTGTCCGCGACCATCTCGATTGCCTCTCTCACGAGATAGGGATTCGTGGTGAGAGAGGCAATCGACACCATCGAAAATTGTACGCTGCCAGGTGTCAGGAACGAGAGGCCTGGGTCGTCCGGTGGAGATATCACAACAGATGGACTCACCGTTGGAGTCAAGTGGAATGTCACGGATTACGAGACCAGTGATGGTTGTGCTAACGGAGGTAATCCCTTCGTCTGCTCGCTAAGCTGCTGCCACGGCTTTGTAGTCCACCCCAGGATGTGGTGAGGTGATTGCTGATATTTCAGCTCTGGATAAAGTGTCTGCAGCCGTATTGGTCTTGCCCTCGATGTGGCGAACATTTGTGGTGAATTCTGAGATGTAGGCCAACTGTCTTTGTTGCCTCGGAGACCACGGATCGCTTGCTTTGTCTACTGTCTTTGTATAATTGTCGGGTCCCGCTTTCCCGCTTTTCTGTGACAATGTCCCGCTTTTTTGTACATTTCGCCTCCGAAAAAATCGACGATAAAATGTATTTGTTTATAGTGCGCTGCTAGTTGTATGAACGTATCTGTGGTCGCGAACGAACGTTTTTTTCGCGCGCTAGCACGTGACTTCGCTATCGGCGGTTGACTGAAATATACGGCCAAGAATTGGTCACAATGAATCCCTATCTTTCTTATTTGTTTTTTTGTTGCATGGCTGGAACGATTTCACATTGAAACTTCTATTATGTGATTATTAGTGCTATTTTTTTGCGCAAATGTCGTTTCCTTTAGAATTGGTGTTCGCGCACTTTTCTAATTTTTCGTGAGCTCATGTTGACACCTATGTTTTATCAATAAAACCGTAGTGACTACAGCTAAATCGTAGTACTTGACAGGTATGGTGCTGGACTCCCGGTCTGTTATGCCGGCATTACACATGCATTTAAGGCATTCCTATTCGAATGTGTAGATAGGTTACTATACGTGTCTCACCAGTAACATCCATTTTACACGTGGTACGCAGCGGGAAAACTCACACGGGACGCCACCCAGAGAGCACAGAGAGCACACGTGCGCATACGCGTTGCAGAGAATCAAATATACATTTTCCGTATGGTTTGGTATGTTTTAAACGTTTTATATCCCTAAGCCCAGACTAGATGTTTCAGCATCCTTTCAGATAATGCTTCCAAGCATCTCATCTGAAACATTTTATGTTCTGGCGCAGAGCACAGCTAATTTTCCCGCCATGTTAACGTTTTGTTGGGTTATAAGATAACTGTACCTGAATAAAACGTGAAACTTGTAGGGCCTATTATAAGTTGAATGTTAGGGTTGACATATTAGGGTTAGGATTGGACTAAAGGCACTTTTGACAAGATTTACATCAGGTATAACGCATTTGTATACCTGCCAACTTGTTTGAATCCCGGGAGATTCATCAGCCGTTCAGCACGCTTGCCATGTCACGCTGTCTCGTCGCCGGGGAGGTGCTTTTGGAGATTTATCGTATTCCGGGAGACCGAGAGATACACCAAAAATTAAGAGACTCAGAGACTCCTGGAAATTCTGGGAGTGTTGGCATGTTAGAAACGCGCTCCGGTCTCGGCTCGTGTCGCCATCTGTCCTACATGTAGTCAATTAAAAACGTTTAGTTCATAATATTCCGTCAGGTGGCAAACTGGTAGAAAATGGCGGCGTTTGTTTATATGCGTGTGTTTGGTCGTCGTTCGTTAACTCAGAGAGTAATAAAATACATTAAATTGTACTAGTTAAGCGGCACGAATGGACGACCCTAGCGTTGATCTACGCGAGACGCTGTCGTTGCAGCTGACAGAAGTCGAGATGCTGGCAAGTATGTTTGCCAATGACGGAGAGTTATCCATGGACGATCCGACCGCCGTCCCCGATATTCAGAGTTTCGTTGACGGCGATTCGGAGTACGACCAGCTGCAGAGCCGCGTACGATTCACACTGAAGCTACACATAGGAGACGATGTTCAGGTACATCAGAGTCCACGGAATGACGTAAACATGACTAATCATGTTTTCTAAAGTTAAACAATAAACTTATAAAGTAGAGCGTGTCGTTGTCCACGTCATTGGCATTGATATTGCTGATTGCATTGACTCGTCACATATTCTATTCAATTCAAATGACGACTACTCCCAATCACATGCAGAGTGGGTGCCACTTCACTTGGTGTCAAAATAACATTTAGGTTTGTGCCACTCTCTGAGTCGTCCCCATCTATCACACAAGCAATTCTCTTTCCCAACCGTTCTACTCCCATTCTCTCCAGTCCATGTCCAGCCCACTTTTGTCAACTGCTCACCAGCTTCTTTAAACTTTCTTTTACGCCAACCTCTTCTCACAGCTCCTCCATTCTTCGCTTATCACTTCTTTTTATTAAGACAATTCTTCTGACCCAGTTGTTTTTTGCAAACCTGTACCCTCTGCTGTATCAGTAGTTCTTATTGGTAGAATCCACTATATTTTTATGTGTTACACTAATAGCAAGACGTGTTTTTATTACTTCTTGATACAGAATGTATTAGTTTTTGTCCATTATTTCTTTCTGATTATCTGTGTTAGTTAGGTCTGCTAATTGGCTGTGCTTTTTGTGCCATATGACAAATATATACTGAGATATGAAGTAACAATGATAAACATTCTTTACCCACTATAATCTTATAAAATATACTTTTATCTTCCTAATGGTTGTGAGTTTAAAATGTCATTGTACAGGTAAAATTACTGTTAAATATGTACATATATATATATATATACTTATACACAATGCCTTAAAAGCACTTATACATACAATTAATAATTATTGAATTACAGTTTCTTAATTATGGATTTAGATTGTTGGTTTGTACTACTAACAGATTTGTACTTGATTGATTTTAGAATGAGTTGGAGCTGACTTGTAACTTGTCACACGAGTACCCGTGGACAGTGCCTGATGTCTTCCTTCGATGTCCTCAGTTGTCTCGCACTGAGCATCAACAACTGTGCGAGAAACTCACCGCGTACATCGCTGAGTTGGACCGGGGAGAAATCTGCCTTGGCTCAGTAATACAATGGCTGCAGGAGAATACGGACGCCCACATCAGAGCATCACAGACGGTAATGGCACATCGTAAACCCAAGCATGCACAGCGACCGGGAAAGGACGATATATTCTGTCGAATGTGGATATACAGTCATCACATCTACAACAAGGTGAAGAGGAAAGCGATATTGGAATACGCGCACGATCTCCACTTAACTGGTTTCTGTGTGCCCGGCAAGCCAGGAATGGTTGTCATTGAAGGGCTCAACCATAACGTTGAAGACTTTTGGCAGAGAATTCGCAGGATGACATGGAAGCGGATTGTCATGAAGGAAAAAGAGGACCAGGATATAGCTGAGGACAAGACAGTTGATGATTATCGCAAGTTTGAAGGGTTTCAGGAGAAGTGGTTCGAGCCGAGACAGGTCAAAGGTCGACGGGGTGCTCATATGAATAGGGGGTTGTTGTTTCAGTATTTGGATGAGCATGGATTTGGATATATATTTCCTATATATTTTGAAGTTTCAGGGAAACAAGCAGATGACCCAGATAGTGATTAGTATTGCGAATATAGTGGTAGTTGATATAAGACATGATCAATAAAATAAATAAACAAAAATACTGCAATATCCCGTTTTAATATGGATTTGCTTAAAATGGAAACATCATAAAGTGTGTATTTTCTTGTATTTGTTACCAAAGATAATAATTATGGTATCCGTTTTACAAAATATGTTTATGACCAGTAATATATACACTTGCTTGCTTAGTCACTTAACCGACTTGATCGTCGGGGGGGGGGGCATAAGCAACGCTGTAGCAGTGATATTTCACCATTTTTTTCTCAAATCAAATTTATTGTAAATAATTACAATACATACAAATCAAATTAAGACAAATCATATGTAATAACACAATGAGAACAACAAGAGAAGAACATTTTATAATCTATACTCCCCTTGTCTGTCTGTGGCTTTGGTGAGGAACTCTGGCACTTTTGGCACATCGTTCAGGCCAAGGCCATGTCATGAGTTACTAATAAGTCAGACTAAATGTCTAGGTACTCCACAGACAAGCAACCTGTGAAAGGGCTTGACACCCCTTCCATGTCCACGAGGAGCCAGTAGGCCTACTTAAAATCAGGTAAGGGACGTGCCCAAATATGAGTAACAATAGCCGGGCGGAGGGCACTGCCTATACTAACAGTACTGTGAATGTGCCGACTTCAAGGGTCGTTTTTTTACTGAGGCTCCGTAGGTTAACGGTCTGTTTTTACATGTTCTCCGTAGAACAGGGCCCGTCGGCGTTAAGGGCCAACATTATATATGAGTTCCCTAGGCTAGGGCTAGACTCGAGGTTAGACAAGCCCAAGTCAAGACGAGTCAACTCAAGAGACAAGTCAAGCAAGGGTATAATTTCGAGGAACTTGTAAATAATTACAATACATACAAATAAAATTAAGACAAATCATATGTAATAACTTGAACTCTCCCTAGAACAAGGCTAGTGTGTGTCTTTCTGAAATTTGTCCATAGATCAAGGGTATGCTTTTTGATATTGGATGCCCTTATCAAGGGTAGGGGTATGTGACCTTCGGCAACACACCCTACCCACATGTAGGGGTACTATTGGAAACAGAAAATATAGATTAGTTAAGTTTGTAGTTACAATCGCTAGGTGGCGACACCTCAGCTGGTGATGACCGCGACGTGGCAAACCTACGGCAACGCGGCGATACCGTTTTTATTAATTTGTTTTAAGTCGTTTTGTAATTAGGCACATTACACAGCGTGTTTATATGTATAAAATATATAATTATTTTAATACACAAAAATAAGTATAATTGTTAAGTTTTAGGTTGTCACTATTTCGAAAGATATGTATGTCGGACGAGTGCTATCCCAGCGGCCTCGGTAGCGCAGTAGGCAGCGCGTCAGTCTCATAATCACAAAAAAGCGAGCAATCTGAAGGTCGTGAGTTCGATCCTCACTCGGGGCACTGTTTTTGTATTATTAAAAACTGTTTCATTTACTATTCTGTTTTTCACGAAAACGCGCATTAATAATTATTACGTTGCTTTTCCTCCTAGTAAATCAGAGGCCAAAAGAAGCGAGTAATGCTCCAAAGTTGGCATCAACCATAATAGATCTCAGCATGTGTAACAGGGTTTTCATGAGAATAATGGATAACTAAACTTGCGAAAGGGTAAATCAGAAAATTTCACAATTGTGGCTTAGGACCTGTGATACACTCTATTTTGTTATTGGATTCATTTGCAATTGCAGAAAAATAATTGCATGGTGTGAGAAAATGACGTTATTATTAATTCCTCGAAATACATAACATTAGCATTATACATCCCTGTAGACAATTCAACGTTTAGTATTATAAATTTAAGAAAGTTAACCAACTGAAAGATTATATATAAACGGGTGAAATAGTCAACTTAACCAAAATTCAACTGAAGAGAAGTTGGCTTTGTGCGTTATGTATTGTGTGGACGAGTGGAAGTAAGAAGGATGACTGCGTATACCACTCTAGAATGATCACCCCTGTAGAATGACCACCCCTCTTATAAGGCCAAATTACCTTTGCAGAAGAGGTAGCCATTCTACACTGGGTTGAGTGTACGAAAATGAAGTTTGTGTAAAGCAATATATTATATAGTATTCATGTTTTATTGTTGTTCAGTACATGTCAGCAATGAAGCAAGCATGCTTTACATTTAGTGTAATCTATATATTACACATTATAATTACGACACTACAGCCTAATATACAGCCTCGACCGTCTTATCCTCTCGAGAAACTATACACCCACCCGAGAGAAAACCTTTTAAATTACGCATATATTTCAGTTAGAACAAACTGATTTAGTTACCTGGGACATAGTTCTTTACACTGTCTATAAATAATATAACCAATTATTAATAAATGACATTCATTTGCACCATGAAAAGTACACTAGTAACCAATTAAAACATCCATAGCTATAAGACACAGTACCACATCAAGACAAATTTCACTGATCCAGGATTGACTGTACTGGTTAAAACTAAGATGTAATCTTTATATTACAGGGTGTAACAGAATATTGTAACAACATCAATACATTCCTAAATACTGCATATACAGACAAGTTACGCAAACGGTGCTGCATGCAGCAACCTGCTGCTGCAAAGCTCCTTAAAGTAGACCACAACTAGTCTGCTTCACTTTTGATCTTTTATTGCATGTATTATACAGTTTAGTTTAATATTATAATTGTTAGCATATGTAGTACATCCAGAAATATGTGTAATTATTTGCACAATAACAATTATTTTGGTAATTTTGAGAGTAATGTTTTCAGAGGTTATATATCCTACTTAGCATAATAGAGCAATCTGCCATACAGGGTGCTATAAGCGTAACTGGTCTGCATATACAGTAGTTAGGAATACATTATATATACATATTTTTTTTTAATATATAAAATGGTTTTCAGGAAACATGACAAAATGCCAATTAATACTTTTGACAGGGAGAAATTTCAGAGTTGAAATCTGCACAAAAATATTTTGGCCCTTGCTTTCAATCGATGATTTTCTATTCTTAAGATTTTCCAATTTCATGCACAAGTATTCTTTTATACTTTGAGGAAGAAACATACAAATTAGTTTTTGTCAAAAGCAAAAAAAGAATACTGCCGGTATATCTTGTTTTGCCCCGAAACCATTCATATATAGACACCAGACACACATTGTTGAATGGTGTTAATTCAGAGTAGTATTAAACTGGTCAAAACCTGACAAAGTGACAAGATGTAATACTCTTGTGGAGTTTCTGCTAGCCATAATCTTGTGAAACCAGGAAAGGAATGATACAAATATCTGCTGGAAGCCTGTTTTGATATCAAACATCACTGCACCTAAGACAGATACGGCAAACTACCACACCTAAACAGCTAATTGGCGAGAATATTTCCTAGAAACCGATGACAGCAACACAGATAACAGTTGACACTTGGCAACTTCCTGAATTATTTCTGGTAATAAATTAGTTTATTACCTAACACAGCACAATCACACAGCTCCTGAAATAATATCAACATAACGAAAACGAAGAAATCTACAATGTGACAAAACAGCATTATACTAACATATTTAGAACAAACGAACCATTATATTTCTGTGTTAAATCTGTTAGGTAATAAAATCTTTAAAAAACTAAAGAAGATTAGAATTCAGGAACACATTAATAGAAATGAGAAACCGGTGTTGTAGAGCGGCCACTGTAACATGACAATGGACAGTGTGACTGTCTTAACTGTCAACACTTCGCTAACGCCAACCACTGATACATAGCAGAAACATCTTGCACGGTAGATCATTCAAATTACGTCAAAGCACGACATGGGACAACATGTCATCGACAGCAGATGACAGACATCACCTCAGTTGTCCAGTCAGTTTGTGTTTGTCCGAACAATGGTCAGTGAATGACCGCTGCTGGCCATAATGTGACTAGAACGGGGCTATAGCAGCTGCGATACGTCACTTTCACTTTCGAGTCAGCACGTCTTTGAGCGATGCCTCCGACTGCGAGTGCGCCATCTGGCGGGCAACCAGTAGCTGTCGTTGTTCGGGGGTGATGTTAGAGGACCACTCCCCACTGGGCCCTTGCGCCACCCTCATCAGCTGATTGGTCTCCTGCTGGTAGTGCTGTAGTCTCTGCATCGCTTCCATGTACTGCTGCTCCTGGAAACACAAAGTCAAGTTAAGGTGAATTCTTATGAGATCAGATTTTAAAATATTGAATGGGTATGAAAATATTCATAGAAATATTTGTTCTCAGTTAAAAAAGATAGAAGGACTAGAGGACATGAACTAACATTGATGAAGGAGATTAGATACGAGAAATATTCATTCTCACAGAGGACTATGAATGAATGGAAGAGATTATCTGCTGATTGTGTGAATGCTTGTAATGTAAATATATTTTAAAACAAAGTAGACATATACCTCAGAAGGGCGGGATACATACTGATAAAAAAAGTTTGGACTCTCGATAAGCCAAAGGCTTCCTTGTCCACTTGCATCTAGAGTTAATTTTAAACTCTGGATGGCATCTAGTTATTTTTTAAATTCTGGATGGCAATCGTTTTATACTGTGCAGTATCCCGTCCTCAGGACTGCTCAAAGCACTTTACACTTGACTCCCTGACAAACCTGTTCAATCTAACATCTCTACTTCTCTGGGAAACAATTACTGCATAAAGACTATTAGTACACAAATATCCACCACTGTCTATAGTCAGGTACTCATTCAACGTAGAGTGAATGAACTCACGCTGGAGCCTGGAGCACAGGATTTGAACAAGGACTGTCTCAATAATATTCAGCATTGGGTGTATCAACATTGACATGTCGGTAGGGGACGTATGAATACATGTCATTAGGAGACATATCAACACTGACATGTCAGTAGGGGAAGTATCACGACTGATATGTCAGTAAGGGACGTATCATGATTCATGTATCAGTAGGAGACAGATTAACACTGACATGTCATTAGGGGATGTATCAACACTGACATGTCATTAGGGGATGTATCAAGGCTGACATGTCATTAGGGGATGTATCAACACTGACATGTCATTAGGGGATGTATCAACACTGACATGTCATTAGGGGATGTATCAAGACTGACATGTCATCAGGGGATGTATCAAGACTGACATGTTATTAGGGGATGTATCAACACAGACACGTCTTTAGGGGATGTATCAGCATTAACATGTCAGTAGGGATGTATCAAGACTGACATGTCATTAGGGGGTGTATCAGCATTAACATGTCATTAGGAGATGTATCAACACTGACGTGTCATTAGGGGATGTATCAGCATTGACAAGTCAGCAGGGGATGTATCAACACTGACAAGTCATTATGGGACGTATCAACACTGACATGTCATTAGGTGATGTATCAACATTGACATGTCAGTAGGAGACGTATATCAATAGCAGTCAGCAGGGGATGTCTCAACAGAGACATCTCAAGGGGATGTAACAATAGCAGTCAGCAGGAGGCATATCAACATTGATATATCAGTCGGGGACGTATCAATACTGACATGTCAAGGGGACATATCAACATTGAGATGACAGCACTGCTAGGGGACTGTGTCAAACAGAACTGCTAGGTACCATATCAACAATGACATATCAAGGGGACGTATCAACAGACATGTAAGTAGGAGACGTATGAAGGCAGTCATAAACAGGGATGTGCAAGTCATCATCAGTGCAAGTGACTGCCAAAGCTTTAGGCTGGAACTATTGCAGTCAAAGAAAATTTAGAGCACATATCAAACTATCGATAGCAAATTTACTACTGGTAGTTCAGCTAACTATTTAGATAGCTCAGTTAATAATAGATAATAATGAGCGTGGTGATAACAAGTCACGTACCCGCTGTCGTTGTTGTCGCATCAGCTGCATCGCCTGCGTGTTCTGAGCACTCAGGTACTCAACAGTTCGTCTCTGAAGCTGCTCCATCGTCAACTGTGGATTCTACAACACCCGCAGGGACCGTGTCAAACAACACACACTGCTAGGGACTGTGTTAAACAGCACTCCCAAGGATCATGTCAAACAGCACTGCTAGGGACCATGTCAAACAGCACTGCTAGGGACCGTGTCAAACAGCACTATTAGGGACTGTGTCAAACAGCACTGTTAAGGACTGTGTCAAACAGCACTGCTAGGGACTGTGTCAAACACCACAGCTAGGGACCATATCAAACAGCACTACTAGGGACTGTGTCAAACACCACAGCTAGGGACCATGTCAAACAGCACTGCTTTGTGTGTAGTTACTCCAAACAACACAGATGACAATTTTCAGTTTATCATATTGATCAAGACACTTTTTATAATTTCATTTTAAACTTTATGCATGACTTACCGCTGCGTAGAGTGCCCTTGCTATCTCCTCCGCACGTCCATGCATTTCGTCTGCGTAGGGCGCTGGTGGTACCCCAGCGTACCCCGCGTACATGGGGTTCAGTCTCGGTGGCCCGTGATGTCGCACTGCACACACAAACACACACTTCTCCATCATATCAGACACTCACAGATTTAGAAATTCCTCATCTTCAGACACAATCCAAAACGCTCCGCTATAATTTCTACTAAAATGCAGAGACCCTGTACTGTCTTTTGCAAAGGAACATTAATATATTTGCTGAAATGCCCAGAAAAATGGCGTCGCATCCACACGGCGTCGCATCCAGACGCAGGAGACAGTTTCCCCAACTGTTTCTATATGACATTTGTTATAGCTAAATTTAAATAAATTTTCGCACTTTTTCGCAATGCAGATTGCATGTAAAAAGGCACAAACTAGTCGGTGGTCAGTTTGTGCAGTTTGGAACAATCACAGAAAACATGCATAACATTGTGAACAATCGAGTAACGTCTGTCTGGCATCAGATATCAACCCCAAAACTGGTAAAAATACTGATAAGGAGAGAGAGGAGAGTAAACCTTCTCACTCAAAGCACGTGTCTACCCTTTCATTGCTACAATAGTCTCCCAATAATAAAATAGCGGAAGCTATATGATACAGACCCTAAATGACACCGATACTAAATGACACCTGACACTAATTGGCAGACCTTAAATTATGCTGTAGTAGCAGTGTTCACCTTAAATAAGTGACACTGACACTAAATGACGGACACAGTTGAGCTTTTAACGAAACAAAAATGTTCCGAGTTGCAGCGATGGTTTTATTTTTGTCGAAAAACACATTAAAAAACGGCAACATCCATTTTCAAAGTGGCGAAAGTCACGGTACATATAATTTAACCGTTCAACTTCAGGCGGCGGACCGCGACGGATCGCGATGCGGCACGGCACGTACTCTGAACATGGCCCTGGTCTCACCTCTGACAGATAAGGAACAAAGAGAACAAGAACTGACCTGCTAATCCCTCCTTGTCGGCCTTGAACTCGTCCCAGGCGGCCTTCCTCTCCTCTTCTGTCAGCTCTTCCTCCAGTTTGTTTTCCAGCAGCGAGTCGTGCTCGTGGTACTGCACGATCCAGTCCTTCTCACTGCCCAGCAGCTCTGCCAGCATCCGGTCCTACAGAATATGTCAGTTCTTGTATAGGTGTGCAGAACAATAGTACTCACTATGCTGCTATACGGAGCTGAAACCTGGACTCTGTACTGAAAGTAAGTTAGAAAGCTCTACGTCTTACAGATGAGACACCTCCGATCCATCACGGGAATATCATGGAAAGACCACATTACAAACAAAGAAATATTCAGAAGGGCAAACATCCTGAGCATGGAACAACTGCGAGCAGTCATAGTCGCAACAGCAGCCTTTTAATCTCCTATCGAACCTCGTACCTTGGGTAGTTTGGGGGTTGGCCTCTCTGGTTTGTTGGGGTCGTCGAGTCTGTCGGGTTTGAAGTTGTACAACTCCTGCAGGTCTGCGTAGTTGAAGTGTCGCTCTATCTGGTGCTCGTCCACGACCCGCTGTGCCAGCGACTGCTTCGTCACCTGACGCTCGTAGATCTTTTCCTCCATCGTCCCCTGACACAGCAACGCGACCACTTCAAACACTCAACTTATTTATTCTTCACCTATTTTAATTTATTTCAATGCAAATTTAAATTGATTTAATATATTATATTTAACCCTGCGCAGCGAACTTGATATTAAGTTGCACGGGTCTATTTTGAGCATGGGCCAAAAATATATGTCCAGAAATGGACACATTATAATATCATCTTTCATTGTCCGGTTTATTTTTGTCGACAAATAATCAAAAACTAATAAAACGTGGATTTATAACAATACCAAGGTAACTTCTTCTGCACCTAAATCCTCAGAAACCAATACAAATCAATATAAAAGGGTTGGTCAATATCAGAATCTATAAGCCATATTAAAGTTGTCAGTTACGATACTTCATCAACTTAGACATCGATGTCATAGCTATGAATTATAGGTAATAGAAGCATCCGTTTCTATTTAAAGTTTTTGAGTATTATGACATTTTACAAGTGCTTTGTTTGGAGATGGTGGATGCGTTAGATTTGCCTAAGAATGACAAATGTTTACGCTTACAGCTTGACGGTGAGTCTCGACTTTGCTGAAGGCGGTGCCAGCTGTCAGAACTTGGAAGGTGTTACTCACCCAACTTAGTCTTTGTCAGTAAGAATAATGAGACAGTAATTTACACCAACATTGTTTCCCGTAGACGTCGTCTTTTTGTGAGATATATTAGCATTAGACGTGCCGATTCAAAAATTAGTACTATTTAATAGTAGTTTGTCAAAATGTAAACAAACTCAAAGACAGTCGCTGGCTAAGCACATGGCTGGGCGGCCAGGCTCCAGATTTATGATCTCATTTATATCCCTTCTCAACCACCTTCCATATCTTAGTATAATTTATGGGTGTGAATATCATTATTTTTAGTTATAAGTACTGAAACATTCCTAATTTTACTGTTCCGCAACTGTCCTTTTACTGTTCCGATATATTCTGATATGACATAATGACATATTTCACATAAATATATAGGGAGCTAATGGAGAGGCCCATCATAATCCGTAGCACTACAAAATGAAGTATCTGAAAGTCACACTTCATATCATACATCTCATCTTCATACACATCTCATGCTGTCTTTCTGGACTATCGCAATGTCCAATAGTTTCCTATCTCAACCCTCGTGTACAATATACCAAAGCTATATATTTCCAACACACAACATGTGTATTATCATTGGATAGGTAATTGAATCATCGTTCAGATGAACGTAACTTGTAGCAGCAGAAAATGAAGCATAACAAAGATACACCGCAAACAATGAAATGCATTCTCAAAATGTGATTCATTATAAACATTGTTATTTACCAAGCTCAGTACGGTCAACATATTTCATTGCAAAAACATTAAAAGGTACCATCATGTAAATAATTCAATGCTCTTCAAAATAATACTTACTTGTAATTATAGAAAATTAATAATAAAAAAGATACACCCATAAAACTACCATACATCATTTGTTTTTTGGAATCTAGGTCAAGCTTCTGAGGAAACAATTTCTTTTTTTGGAATCTAGGTCAAGCTTCTGAGGAAACAACTACTCTATATAAATAACATGCTGAATGCTTGTAATCTATGATTAAACATGATGGAGAGCATTTACAAGAGGAAATATTTTTTCTCAGTTACGAAAGATAAAAGGACTAGAGGACATAAAGTTACATTAGTAAAGGAGCAGTATAGATTAGATATAAGAAACTTATAATTTTCACAAAAGACTGTAAATGAATGGACAATGATTATCTGCCGATTGTGTGGGTGCTAGTAGCATGAATATGTTTAAAAATAAAATCTACAAATACCTCAGAAGGACGCGGTATACGCAGATAAAAAGGGTTGGACTCTTGATAAGCCAAAAGGCTTCCTTGTCCACCTGCCATCTAGAGTTAATTCTCTAGGTGGCAATCTTGTTAAATTAGCATACACCCACCTTTTAGCAGTGTGTAATATATTTCCAGTGATCTCCAATGCCAACCTTGACTGTTGAATCCATCATCGTAATTTAGTTTCTACCGATGTCTCACTACACGTGTAGATATCAAGGATCAGCGACGACAAAATATGAAAAGGTCAACCTAAATGATTGGACTTGACACTGTTCTGGTGTCCTGTTGCTCATGTGTGGGTGCAAACATCGCTGGCCAGTCACATCTGCTGAGATGGCTGTACTCAGAAACCCCAGAAAATGGGTGAATGCTTATTAGAATGCAAAATGTTGCCTACATTTGCGTCACAAATATTTGTTAAGCATATTGTACAAAGCATACGGTATTTGTGTATGTGCCTGCATGGACACGTGCACACATGCGTTGTCCGCTCACTGACCTGTGCGAGGAAGCGATAGACGTAGACGGGCTTCAGCTGGCCAAACCTGTAGACACGGAAGATCGACTGGACGTCATGTGACGGGTTCCATGACGCGTCAAATATGATGACGCGATTCGCCGCGACCAAGTTTGTACCAAGCGATCCAGCCTTCGTTGAGATCAGGAAGAGGCGGCCTCTGCAGGTACGCAATGGGTGGTATACTGAGCTTGTTTCTATAATCTAATCTATTAACTACCGTGGTAACCATTTCGCGAAGTCATTATTATTTAATGTATGGCCTTTTCATGTATAGACTTTAATACATGCAAATTTTGTAAAGTTACAAGTAATTTTTTAAGAATTGACATTTCATGAAGAGCCTTTATCTTTCATACTAGAATATTTTGAAGGTAAAATTGAACAGATTGCTTTTAACAAGCGCAAAATATTGTTTACAATTTAAATGTTTTACCTGCAAAATATTCAAATTATATACAAATACAGATATTAAATTGGCATATTACAAAGACAAGGAGGGGCTAATTGAAAGTTCCCAGAATTGCTCTTTGATGCGTGGCATGTTTGTTTGGTTCACACTTACTAGAGAGTTAATTATTTAACATTATTTTACAGGGGAAACTTTACGACACTATATCACAGAAATAACAAAAGACGTACGGCAATTAAAACGATTATCATAAAACATTTCACCGACATTTGTATTCACGAGCTCATAAGCCCCTCCTTAAATTTGATTTCGCCCCTTGACAGTAACCTTGTATACTAAAAACTGACACCAGAACACCACACCGAGACACGTTCACTGGTGTCACAGAAATTGTGTCCACAGTGATACGAAGGCGGCCATTTGCATTTTGAAAACATTCCTTAAATTTAACAACTTTTGTTCAATGATGAATTTTCTTTTATCGTTTTTATAAACTCTGTTCAGGTATTTTAGCGAAACGGTCTTCAGGCAACGTATTACAAACGTACAACTGCTTGTACATGCCTTACCTTGGGTTATCCTCTGAATTGAAGGCAGCAGCAGCGCCATGTCTTTGTTGGGCACTAGAAGCCCCATCCATGCGGAAGTAATCGGCTCCCAGAATCCAGCTCTGCATGCCTGCCACCTGTCAATCAAACAGCTTGTATCACCTGTCAATCAAATATTTACAGGGCTGCCATCTGTCAAACAGTTCAATTAATGCACTGCTATAGATCCCTGTGGGAAGTCAGTAACAACATTACTTTCTGCTCAGTGTTTGTCGCATGCCCGATCGGGAAGCAACTCCGGCTGCAGGGAGCAAAATCCAGTGGGTTAGTATAAAACCAAGAAGATGTTTATTTCCGATCCCATATTACATTATAGTATACAATATACAGCTATACATATAACTATAATTGAACTCATAATAACTAATAAATTCAGTAAAACAAAATACAGCGAAAAGTGTCAGTGACTCCTATTAAGATCATAGGACCCACTCATTACATAAACAACTTATAATTGGTCTCTCGTTGTGTACATATCCACATTTATTATCACTTTTTTAATACGGACAGAGGTAGAGACCATCACTCTGTGAGTCCACGACACGTTACATATTAACCCTACAGGTGCAACTGGGCCGAATTCGGCCCGCGATCAGTACAAAACTAACCCCGGCCGAACTTCAGCCCGATTCAGTATCACTCTTTTAACAATTTTTGTTTCCGTCACTAGCAACTGACAGGGGAACGCGAGGTATCATTGGAAAGCTGACTTATTCTTCTTCCTGTGGCATTTTTATCAATGAGTTGTATCGCGTCATGATTCAGTAATAGCAAATCACAACCAAGCTTTAAAATGTCGTAGTAGTAGATGCCTAAATATGGCCGATTTTACTACGCTCTGCGTCAGGATTTTACATTCCCATTCATATGGTCTAAACCGGGAAATGGAGGTACCCATGGAAAGCCCAACGATCAGTCTATCCAAATATATTTACGTCAACGGTCAACCAATCAGTGCATGGCTCTAAAACGTCTTCTTGTTGACGCTGGTTTCATTCTGTCATGACGAAAGTCTGCCATGTTTTTTGTCTCGCTTCGATGATATAAGTTGAGTTATTTCAAATGTCCGCGTCAATATAACAGCAAAATATATGACAGTATTTGTGGATCAAGTTATACTAGTTCAGACAGTTACACAGACTTTGGGGGCTGTTTTGAAGTGGATATTATGCAACTTCATGGCGAGTAACGTCACCGGACATCGCTGTCTTGCACCCGGACTTGGGCCGATTCAGCCGGCCTACTCGGTCCGCCAGCGAAGGATACGATGCATTCAGAGTTCAAATACAACACGTCCTATAACCTGATGACATATATATGTGTGTAATTAGGAACTGTAGGTATTACTTACTTTATTGATATGTAAGGAAATTGATAATAGATACGTTATGTTATCGGACAGGTGCGCCACGGCGCGCAACAGTAGGCCTACGAGGCCTATTTCCGTATTGTTTGTACTTGAACATTCTACGAAAAATACCATAAGATGAAAAGTTCTGAATATATTTGAGTCTAGTTTTCATTATCACACAGCTGAAATGTACAGCTACATTTATCACACTGCATGCATGAACATACAACCGCTCAATAATTATTTTGTCACTGGGCAAACTTGGGTTTCTACTTTACCCTTGTTCTAACGTTCATGAAGAATAGTCTAAATTTTATATGGGTATACCTAAACAAATTCACATCCAAAAAAATTCTGTGTATATTTTATTAATTTTGTCTAGCTACATTTCTCTAATTGGACATTGAAACATACAATCACTTGGAAATTAGCTAGTAATTGGGTGAAAAAAATTGTTTTTTTGCATTTATTTTTGATAACCTTTAAACAGTTATATCTTCATGATTTATCTGATGTTACGCAAATATCAGGGTCTTTTTGCCAACAAAATTATAGCTCAATCATATTTCTGCGATAAGTATTAGCGAAGTTGTGATTTTTTAAAAACACCCCTACAAATAGCTCCAAATTGCGTACACCGTGGAAGTTTACTATTGGTCACCTGTAGCGTTAACCCCAGGTGTAGGATCTTTTACTGCCCCTGGCATAAATAGGTATCGGATACAACCACTGTACCATTAATTAACAGTCCAGTGCTCTACCGTCCGACCGTCACATCCCACATACAACTACCGTCTCAACTGCATCACTTGGCTAAAGTACTCCACCGCAACAGTCCATCCACTTTTAGTCTAACACTCATGGGAAATATAGGAATAATACAGGAATACTCTAACAAAATTGCTATTCAACAAATAGTTGCAGTCTATCAGCCTTACTTCATGTAACACCATCTACTGCACTGAAACAAAATAAAATATCTTACCCCATCATTGTTTGCACTGTCGGAATCCCAGTGCTCCAGGAACGCTTCAATTAAGTCTAATGACAGCAAAGACTGACTGAAGACAAGGCTGAAACACAAAGAACAAGAGTCAGTTGTGTGCTCAAAACAAATGGCATGGGTCTGAGGGCCACTGCGTTCCAAAAGAATGACCAACATGAGTGAGTAACATTAGTAACACGAGTAAAATGAGAAGGTAACATGAGTAACATGAGTGACTAACATGAATGATTGAAATGAGTAACATGAGTGAGTAACACGAGACAGCAGACTTACACTTTATCGCCGATGGACTCTGACATCTTGAGTATGCGAGCGAGTAGAACAATCTTGCCACCGAGATGCATGTCGAACTGCGCGTCTTTGTTGACGTAAGGGGCCCACCACTCACTGCTCAGTTTCTCGTCCTCTGCTTCAGGTGTTGGCTCTTTCGACCTATGACCTGTCACACAGACACCCCTTGGTGACACAAACTGACATGACACAAAACAGTTATGCACACACCTCAGGTGAGATAGTGTTATTTTGACACAAAATACTTAGACACAAGATATTGAAAATGTGTTTCTGCCAGGTTATGATAGCGTTGCATGTTTACTAAACGGAAAATGTATGTTCTTAAATATAGCACAAGTTCTTACACTGCTCAGAGCACTTTACACTTTACTTCCTGGCAGACCGGTTCAATCAAATACCATCTCAATTTTTCTGGGAAGCATTCAGCTATGGTACAATTAAGAGTGAAGAGTATTCGTACACAAATATCCACCACTATATACGACCAGGTACTCATTCCTACGTGGAGTGAATAAACTTGCCCAAGATTCAAAATGGTAACAAGAGGAGTCAAACCGATTTTGAGTCGAGTCCAAAGATTGTCCAATTATTATGCACATGGTTGAAAAGGGATAGGAACCTGCAGTCTAACGATACTCTGTTGCTCTAACCACTGCATTACAATAATGAACAACATTACAGACACAAATAATGTGTTTCTGTATGTGGCCAATATGTGGTGGGAGGTAATGCGGGTATGGGCGGTACTGCGGTCAAATATGGTACAACCTGTCACTCAGTAAATAGTATTTGAACGAGTGTAGGAAACCGGTGCCAGACAGACTAAACATTTCACATGGCAGAGGATGTAGGCCCTACATATAACATTTGTTTCATGAGATGTAGGGCCATTCAGCCACTCAAAAGATAGTTAGTAGCAGGGTAATAGATGAGATTACCATGGTGAAGTTACAAAGCCAGGTTAACACCAGGGTAATAAAACGGGCGACATGACGGTCAGGATTCTTTCATGCACATAAGTATTGGGACACTGAATCTGATAATTATTTGTGTGCACCCTATGTTTTGGGACAGCTGATAATGTTATTATTTTTACGTGTCCCAATACATTACATTACAATACATTACAATACAATACATTACAGTAGCCATCTTAACAATGTAAACAACTGTATTCTAGCATAATAGCTATGACTGTGGGTAACTGACCTAGTCCACCCCTTGACCGCGTCTTCCACCGACTGACCACCTCCTCTCGTTCACTGCCCGACTTGTCCTGGTCACTGTCACTCTTCCTACACAACATAGGGTCTCTTGTGGTAACAGACATAACACAGGGTCTCATGGGGTGACAGACATAACACAGGGTCTCGTGTGGTGACAGACATAACACAGGGTCTCTTGGGGTAACAGACATAACACAGGGCTTGTGTGGTGACAGACATAACACAGGGTCTCTTGTGGTGACAGACATAACACAGGGTCCCTTGTGGTAAGACATAACACAGGGTCCCTTGTGGTAATAGACATAACACAGGGTCTCGTGTGGTGACAGACATAACACAGGGTCTCATGTGGTAATAGACGTAACACACGGTCTTTTGTGGTGACAGACATAATACAGGGTCCCTTGTGGTGACAGACATAACACAGGGTCCCTTGTGGTAACAGACATAACACAGGGTCTCGTGTGGTGACAGACATAATACAGGGTCTCTTGTGGTGACAGACATAACACAGGGTCTCTTGTGGTGACAGACATAACACAGGGTCTCTTATTGTGACAGACATACACTATATATTGTTACACTGACTGTGGAGCAGAATCTCCTCCCAGGTGCTGAGGGCGCTGTGGTGGAAAGGAAAGGAATACTGAGAAGTTATTATCGGCTGTGTGCGATGCCGTAATTAGCGATAGCTGAAATTAACTTGTCAGCGGGAATTACTTTCAGATCAAGATACTTTCACAACAACGTGGAATTGCTACATAAATACTATTTTAACATTAACATTAATAAATTTAAAAAAACATAAAATCCCTACTTCCCACCATCCCAATCCCTTGTTACCTGCCCCCCCCCCCAACCCCCATCACCCCACCTCCCGAACCCCTGGTTGACTCACCTGTCTTCAATGACTTTCACATCATCGTCGGACGTCTTGTCGTCAATGAGACTGTCACTACTTTCATCAGATATCGAATCCTTGATGAACGAATCCTCAGAGTCGTACGTCCGCTACAAGCATACACCCACAATGCAACATTCTCACAAGAAACATCCACAGTGCAACATGCTCCCAAAGGACATGCCCCTAATGCAACATCCTCGCAGGCACATTCCCACAATGCAACATTCTCGCAGGCACATACCCATAATGCAACATTCTCACAAAAAACAGACCCACAATGCAGCACTACTGGCAAGTAGTAACTAGACTCACTACATGCCTCTAATGCAACATTCTCCCACGTAATTAACTATTGTTTAAAAAGAACAAGGCCAGTTGTCTAAATGGGAGTATTTAGAGTTTCCCATTTACTTTTCTTTATATGTATTTTCTAAATGTATTATTTTGCTGATTGTTTTTCTTTTTAGTTTTCAATATTGCACAATCATGTATTTCTGCACAGATCATTTTGTTGGGAAAAATAAACGTTCCCAGTTTCCTGTTTCCTGTTTCCTGTTTCGTGCCCACCTTGTTCATCTGGCGGATCTCGTCGAGTCGCAGCACCCAAGGGTGAGTCCAGATGCGCATGAGGGCCTGGTAGTCAGCGAACAGCTTCATACTGCCCCCTTCCCGTGATCCGTTCTCGAGGTACTTCTCATACAACTCCATCTGCACCTTCGACAGTCGGATGGACAAGACGTACTCATGCTTTGGCATGAGAAACTTGGTCAAGGCCGAGTAGTCACGACGCTGGAACACGTACAATTAACTCTTTATGACATCATTTTATGAAACGCGCTACTAATCGTCACACCACACACAAAATAAGTATCCCTTGTTGCATAGCGCACTATCCACTCCTCGGGTCGGCTCATAGCGCTTTACTACTTGACAGATCTGTTCAATCAATCGCAATATCGACTTCTCTGGGAAGCATTCAGCCATAGCAATTACTGCGTGAAGACTACTTGTACACACAAATATCCACCACTATCTATAGCCAGGTACTCATTTATATAGCTGAGTGAATTGGAACAATGTGGAGTGACCAAATTTGCCCAAGGTTCGATTCAGCCAGCAGGAGAATTCTTACCACGAATGTCTCGATTGAAAGTTTGATGCCCTCATGTTGCAACATGATATAAAAGTATTCATAAGGCCCCAGCCTAGCCCGGGGTTTTGGCAACATTTTGTATTTCACAGTACAGAAAATTTCAGTTACTCCGGTGAAGTATTCTATCAAATATTCATCAGTTTGATTAAAGCATAACTCAAATGTTAGTCAATGTTAGTAAGAAAGGACATTTTGCCTAGCTTGAACCAGGTCTACCCCACCCCAATCTACACCTCCCCAATACACTCCACTACACCCCTCCAGTTACCTGCACGCAGCCCGCCAGTTTCTCGTGCAGGACGTGAGCCCTTCGCTTCATGATCTTGACATCACGTTCCGTTGAATCCGCGCACTGTCCGTTGGTGATCGGGTTCACAAAGCGATTACAAAACTCCTTCTTGGAACCGAGCAGGTTGGGCTTGACAAAGTTCACCATGCAATGGTCTGTAAGTTCACAGAAATGTTTGTATTATTTCTAAAAACCAGTATAACATAACTTCAGAATATCCATCAAAATGTGCTGCATCAGACGTCATTAAAGTATTGAAGTTGACTTGACATTAGGTGATAACAAGATTTTAAAATTGTCAAAAATTTCACATAATTGGTCACATTTACTTGGCATTTTAAACTTTACCATTTTTCATTGGATAGTTTATTTGGAGAAACTGTCACGTAACAACAAATTGAGACTTACATTATAAACAGGATGGAAAAGACAAGACTCATACACCACGTACAGTATTTCAAATGGGCTAACTTGATGTATGAGTGATAGCGTTTGTCTTTAATTGAGGTTGTCTGTTCCACTGACCATATTCAGCCAGGGTGGTCATTATTAGCAGGAAGCTCACTGAATGCGTCGTTTACAATGTGAACATTTCGCTGTCAAAATATTTAAATTGTTCTTATTCAGGCTTATTAAGTGCAATTTGGCAGGCAGGATACCTTCAACACATTTGTTACAATGTTAAAAAGAGACAGTCTGTTCCTCTACCCAGAATTAGCCAGCGTAATAACTTGTAACAGGAAGTCAGCCATGTTGAATGTGGTAAAATGGGAAATTGTTGAACATCAAAGGGTTTTGTGGTTAACTCAGCCCGACTGTATGCAGACGTGGTCTTTAAATGCTCTGGGTGCTGGTCTGAACTGGGACACTCACACTCAATGAGGTTGTTCTGAAGCGGTGTTCCCGTGAGCACCACGCGGCGCCGTGTGCGTACCGCATTCATTGCCTTCGACACGGCCGTCGCCTCGTTCTTCAAGATGTGTCCCTCGTCACACACCACAAAGTCTGGACCTGCAACACAACAGTGACACACGGACGTAGCAACAACACAACAGTGACACGGACGTAGCAACAACACAACAGTGACACACGGACATAGCAACAACACAACAGTGACACAAGGTCGTAGCAACAACACAACAGTGACACAAGGTCGTAGCAACAACACAACAGTGACACACGGATGTAGCAACAACACAACAGTGACACAAGGTCGTAACAACAACACAACAGTGACACACGGATGTAGCAACAACACAACAGTGACACACGGACGTAGCAACAACACAACAGTGACACACGGACATAGCAACAACACAACAGTGACACAAGGTCGTAGCAACAACACAACAGTGACACACGGATGTAGCAACAACACAACAGTGACACGGACGTAGCAACAACACAACAGTGACACACGGACATAGCAACAACACAACAGTGACACAAGGTCGTAGCAACAACACAACAGTGACACACGGACGTAGCAACAACACAACAGTGACACAAGGTCGTAACAACAACACAACAGTGACACAAGGTCGTAGCAACAACACAACAGTGACACACGGATGTAGCAACAACACAACAGTGACACAAGGTCGTAGCAACAACACAACAGTGACACACGGACGTAGCAACAACACAACAGTGACACAAGGTCGTAGCAACAACACAACAGTGACACACGGACGTAGCAACAACACAACAGTGACACAAGGTCGTAACAACACAACAGTGACACACGGACGTAGCAACAACACAACAGTGACACACGGATGTAGCAACAACACAACAGTAACACACGGACGTAGCAACAACACAACAGTGACACACGGACGTAGCAACAACACAACAGTGACACACGGATGTAGCAACAACACAACAGTGACACACGGACATAGCAACAACACAACAGTGACACACGGATGTAGCAACAACACAACAGTGACACACGGATGTAGCAACAACACAACAGTGACACACGGACGTAGCAACAACACAACAGTGACACAAGGTCGTAGCAACAACACAACAGTGACACACGGACGTAGCAACAACACAACAGTGACACAAGGTCGTAACAACACAACAGTGACACACGGACGTAGCAACACAACAGTAACACACGGACGTAGCAACAACACAACAGTGACATACGGACGTAGCAACAACACAACAGTGACACACGGATGTAGCAACAACACAACAGTGACACACGGACGTAGAGACAACACAACAGTGACACAAGGTCGTAACAACAACACAACAGTGACACACGGACATAGCAACAACACAACAGTGACACAAGGTCGTAGCAACAACACAACAGTGACACACGGATGTAGCAACAACACAACAGTGACACAAGGTCGTAGCAACAACACAAGTGACACACGGACGTAGCAACAACACAACAGTGAAACAAGGTCGTAACAACACAACAGTGACACACGGACGTAGCAACAACACAACAGTGACACACGGATGTAGCAACAACACAACAGTAACACACGGACGTAGCAACAACACAACAGTGACACACGGACGTAGCAACAACACAACAGTGACACACGGATGTAGCAACAACACAACAGTGACACACGGACGTAGCAACAACACAACAGTGACACACGGATGTAGCAACAACACAACAGTGACACACGGATGTAGCAACAACACAACAGTGACACACGGACGTAGCAACAACACAACAGTGACACAAGGTCGTAGCAACAACACAACAGTGACACACGGACGTAGCAACAACACAACAGTGACACAAGGTCGTAACAACACAACAGTGACACACGGACGTAGCAACAACACAACAGTAACACACGGACGTAGCAACAACACAACAGTGACACACGGACGTAGCAACAACACAACAGTGACACACGGATGTAGCAACAACACAACAGTGACACACGGACGTAGCAACAACACAACAGTGACACACGGATGTAGCAACAACACAACAGTGACACACGGACGTAGCAACAACACAACAGTTTCAAGGATATCAGGCCTTGAATTTGGCGCAATTCAATGTTTTCAAGGATTTAAAGGCCCTGTACACCAACATGTCATATGCAGATGTAGCAACAATTCTAGTGTTACGATTCATAATCGATCATCGGCTGTCCCACCCGATCATATATTATATAAGCGCTTTGTGGGCAGCCAGTGTACGAAAAGTTCAGTAGATGGCAGTACTAGTGGTAGTTTACATAAACATATTTAAATTCACCAGACAAAAATATATGTACTTATTTGTGGTAATAACCACAGGAGAGTCATAAAACAGCATCTTTTTCACAAAACATGTTTGGTCATTCAAAAATTATACATATGACACAAAACTAGAAACAATCACTGGTCAAATAAGAATGTTATCGATTAATTGATCGCAATCGGAAGCGCGATCCAACCATTGACAAAATCAACTAATCAGAACAATTCATATCCCTGTTTTGCACAAAACTCAATACTATCCCGCAGTTCTTAACTGAAAAAAATCCCACTTATAATTAATACACACATATTTATATATAATAGATAAATAATAACAGAGGTGTGCTAAAACAAATAAAACTATTTTAACCATAATCTAATTAAAGATATGCATAACCAAAAATCAGAAGTCAAGTCCAACTCGGTTACTTAAAATACACGAATAAAACTAGTGCAGCGATTACACACCAGGGTCAACGAGCGTCTCAGTGAAGATCTTCTTGAGGCGTTTATTTCGGATGTTGCGATGTTGCGTGAGATTACGATACATCTCATATCCAACAATGAGAATGCCTCCGTCTTCTTGCCAGTTCCTCACAACGTCAGCGCGAGCCTCCGTGTTCTTCACCGACGACATCTCATACACCTGGTGGGACAAAAATGAACTGAATATGGGTAACTATTGGTGATTTACTATTGCAAAAGTAGTGCAAAGCTGTACTATTATTGCAATACTACAGTGCCGGTCCTTAGCCAGGACTGTGACATTTTCCAATTTATCATTCTCATTTTTTATTTCCCTGTTATTCTCATGAAAAACCTACACATACATTGGTCACAGGCGTTGGATCTTGGTGAATATTCAGGGGGCTGAGGCTCTCTCTGGAAACCTCCAATTGCACCCCCCTTGAGGTTCTCCAAAAACATCCAGCTGCACCCCCCTTTGAGGGCTCTTAAATCTATTATAAATCATGATAAGACAGGGCAGACACTCAATTGATGCTAGGGTAGAGCGAGACAAGACATTCAAGTGACACTAGGGTAAAGCAAGACATTTAAGTGACGCTAGGGTAGAATGAGACATTCAAGTGATGCTAGGGTAGATCGAGACAAGACATTCAAGTGATGCTAGGGTAGAGTGAGACAAGACATTCAAGTGATGCTAGGGTAGAGCGAGACAAGTCATTCAACTGATGCTAGGGTAGAGCGAGACAAGACATTCAACTGATGCTAGGGTAGAGTGAGACAAGACATTCAACTGATGCTAGGGTAGAGCGAGACAAGACATTCAAGTGATGCTAGGGTAGAGCGAGACAAGACATTCAACTGATGCTAGGGTAGAGTGAGACAAGACATTCAAGTGATGCTAGGGTAGAGTGAGACAAGACATTCAACTGATGCTAGGGTAGAGTGAGACAAGACATTCAAGTGATGCTAGGGTAGAGTGAGACAAGACATTCAATTAATGCTACAGTAAAGCCAGTTACTCAACTGATGCTAGGGTAGAGTGAGACAAGACAGCAACTCACGTCAAACTGTTCTTCCTCCGCCAGCCATTTTCCCCACTCCACCTGCCAGTTGAGCACCGTGTTGAGAGGGCACACAATGAGGGCAGTTCGCACCCCCGTCAGCTCCCCGTATGACATCAGGGTGTGTAGGAATGTTATCACCTGATGCAAACATGTAATAAAACACATGATACATGTTGTATTGAATGCAGGACCTTAGCCAGAGACCCATCTGCCCGTTCTCAAGACTGGCAAATGACTGGCCAACACTGGTAATTACAACCGATAAGACAGGTGGAATTTAGAGGGATCAGCTGGCGACTATATTAACTAATAGTTCCATGTCTAGGGGCCCACATTAATTACTATCACTGGTAGTGAAACAAATCAAATGGATCAGTACTAATTAAATAAATGGCTCAAATGACACTTGTTTGTTATAGAAAAAACAAAACCGGCCAATAATGGTTGTGATTGATGTGAATGCTTCCACGCAAGTTGTTCGCATGCTAAAAGGCACAGTTTTGATTAATTCAAGACTGACAAAATATTATTTTTGGCTAAGGGCCTGTTAAAAAGAGAATGCTCAGTGTAACAACTATGATATTTTACACTTAAAATATGGGTAATAAGAGTAACAATATATATTTAATTTTACAACATTACATGTCAAGCTCCAATTACAACATTTACTGAAGTTCATGATAACATTTAAATTCATTCTTTATTATTTATAATCAAAATATAATTTTATCAAAGACAACAGTTTTATTTATTGATATTTTTGTACAATGTATTATTTTAAACAATCTCTACAAATGCAGTGGATTGCATTTGAACTGGTGCTATATATTAAAAAGAGTATTGATATGTTTAATCACTCACAGACAGTGTCTTGCCAAGGCCCATACAGTGAGCAAGGATGCAGCCAGAACCTATGTCTTTCTTCAGCAGCTCTATAGACTCAGCACAGCAGTCCCACAGGAACTTGACAGCTGAACACACAAACACACACAACCATCAAATACACAAACACTTGAATAGAGTCCCACAGGAACTTGACAGCTGAACACACAAACATACACAAATATCAAACACACATAAACATTTCTGAAGAGTCCCACAGGAACGTGATAGCTGAACAGCTGAACACACAAACATCACAAACTCACACACAAACACTTCAGTACAGTCCCACAGGAACTAGACAGCTGAACACACAACCACACACAAACATCAAATACACACAAACACTTGAGTCCCACCAAAACTTGAGTTGAACACACAAACACACACTGACATCAAACATGCAAAACAAACACTTCAGTAGAGACATATAAGAACATGACAGCTGAACACACAAACACTTCAGTAAAGTCCCACATGATATCGACAGCTGAACACACAAACACTTCAGTAGAGTCCCACATGATATCGACAGCTGAACACACAAACACACACAAACATGCAAAACAAACACTTCAGTAGAGACATATAAGAACGTGACAGCTGAACACACAAACACACACAAACTTTAAACACACACAAACACTTCAGTAGAGTCCCACATGATATTGACAGCTGAACACACAAACATCAAACACACACAAGCATTTCAGTAGAGTCCCACAGGATATTGACAGCTGAGCACACAAACATCAAACATTTCAGTAGAGACATATAAGAACGTGACAGCTGAACACACAAACACACACATCAAACACACACAAGCACTTCAGTACAGATACACATGAACTTGACAGATGAACACACAAACACACAGAAACACTTCCGTAGAGTCCCAAATGAACTTGACAGTTGAACACACAAACAAGAACACTTCAGTGTAGTCCCAAATGACCTTCACACAGCTAAACACACAAACACATGTCACAAAGGAGCTATTTCTTCCACACGTTTAGAGGTCTTACATGCCACCTAGTCATACCTTCAACTTGGTGAGGCTTCAGGAGACAGATGAGATCGGAATGGACCTCAATGATGGGTTTCTTTGTTTCTGGGTCCATCTCAAGTACGAGTTTTGTGGTCTTGGGACACTTGGTGGGAGAGTTGGCATCCTCCACTGTCACCTCGTTGTACTGACAGAACAAACACTCAACATCAGATGTAATACTTTAATAATTAACCAATCTTTAAGAACATGTTACATTTAGATACACGCGATAAACTGCCAAATCTTATGTGTGCGCTTATCAGCTGCCACAATGTTGTCGCCATGCAAATTACATTATTCCAAGTTTTAAGCTATGCCGTTCTTCGATTTTACATCTTGCTTCATCATGAATGTCTATGGATTACCGAGTCATAATTATGAACAGGACATTTGTGTTTTCCTGGATTTTGCTGATTTTACACATCCAACAATCAAATTAATCATTCTTACATTTTAAATTAATTTATTATTATAATTAATCTATCTGTTAATAACTTGTATACATGTGTTTATTTATTGTTTATACACACCATATAGCTGATTTTATTTTGTAGTAATGATTGCATATTTCAGCATATTAGCATTTTAAAATATGAATGGTTTTATGTTATTAATTTATCTGTAATAATCATTGAACAATGCCCCAGAATAATTACATGGATGGGGTGCTAAAAAATAAATAAAACATAAAAAATTTACTATTATTATTAATTAATAAATGGTGAATATGGCGAGACGTACCTGTTCCTGACGTTCCTTGATCCTCTTCCGTCGATCCTCCTCTGCCTTAGTGGCAGCCACTGTCTGATCCGAGAGTTTCTTGTCCTTCAGGATCTTGCGGATCTTGCGGCGCTTCGCCTTGTTAGGCTGGTCATCGTCGTCCTCGTCATTACCACTCTGTCACATGACACGCACTACGTCAACACAGTTACTGCACACACCAAGAGTTTGCCGACAAAAAGATACACTGAGTGTAAATTTATTATATAAATTATATTTAAATAACAGTGGAACCTCACTAACAAGATCAGAACCTCACTGATAATGTCAGAACCTCACTAATATGGTCAGAACCTCAATAATGATGTCAGAACCTCACCAACAAGGTCAGAACCTCACTAACAAGATCAGAACCTCACTAATATGGTCAGAACCTCACTAATAGGGTCAGAACCTCACTAATATGGTTAGAACCACACTGATAGTCAGAACCTCGCTAATATGGTTAGAACCTCACTAATATGGTCAGAACCTCACTAATAAGGTCAGAACCTCATTAATAGGGTCAGAACCCCACTAATATGGTTAGAACCACACTGATACAGTCAGAACCCCACTAATACGGTCAGAACCTCACTAACAAGGTCACACTCAAGACTGAACAAGTGACCTGAATGTCAAGGTGACCATATTAGTGAGATTACTTGTCCTATCATTTGTTACAAAAATAATTTGGGACTATCTGGGGGTGACTTTAATTGTGATGTGGCTGTGTTATCGAGGTGACCGTAAAGCGAGGTTATCCACTGTACACATTCACTTATATACACATATATATATAATATTTAAAACAAAATACAGAATTATATTATACAAATTATGTTAAAGAATAATGAATCAATTCATAGGTAAAAAGAAGAGATATGATTTATTAAGTGGATAGGAGGTAAACAATAAAGAACCGAGTAAAGTATAAAAGAAACAATTACAATGGAACGTCACTGTCACGATCAACCTTGGGACAAAAGTGACCTGACTAGCGAGGTGACTGTATTAGTGGGACTCATTCCCTAAACTTTACTGTATATGGAACACATCTCGGATTATCCTAGGCGGCTGTATTACAGGTTACTGTAACGCACAGTTTTACTGCATTTATATATAGAACCAGTGATATAATCACCCCAGACTTGTCGCTGTCGGATGTGTCCACCTTCTTGATGCGACGACGCTTCTTCTTTCCCTTTTTCTTCTTTGAAGAGTCTGACTCGTCAGAGCTGTCAGACGATTTGGCACGTTTTTTCGTCTTCTTTTTCTTCTTCTTGTCGTCGTCGGAGCTGAGGTCGGAGCTGATGTCGTCCTCTGAGGATTCCTCCTCCGTGGTCGACGAATCGTCGCTGCTCCGAATCACCTTCTTGCGTTTCTTCTTGCCTCCCGACGCCTTCCTACAACACCAAACCAAATACTATATTCGTTCTATTAAGCATACATGCCATAGCTTTTTTCTGAAACCTGTCCACCCATCATTTGGACGGGTAAAGTTCATTTTTGGACGGGAAAAAATGTCATTAAAATCGGAGGGGTCATGAATATTTTGACCTTTTCTTGGTTGAGTTCGTGTGGAATGAGCCTATACTAATAAACAGAACCTAAAAATGCACAAAAGACAGAAATAATACGAACACACCAAGAACGGGACCTACTTCTTTGTCTTCACTTTGACATCGCTGTCAGCTTCATCAGACTCGGACAACTTTGCATTGAGCAGTTGTGACGTCTTCTTGCGAGCTTTTCGCCTCGCATCACTGTCTGAAGTTGAAGCTTCGTCATCTTCGTTCTCTGCCTCTTCTTCTTTCTTCAGCTTCAAACTCTTCTGCTTCGAAGAATTCTTCTTCTCATCTAAACAGAAACAACAAGTTGAGATACAGTTACTGATACAGGCTAATAATGATGAAACTCTGCATTCGAACCAATTTAAGACAGTTCAGATACACATGATGGGCATGACGTTTGGATTATTATAAAGGTGATTTGTTATAAATCACCATTACAGTATTTTTAGCTTTCAAAATCTCGTTCCCACGGTGGCACCCATTGGAAGGGAGTGGTTTAACACCCATGTTTACCATAAGTGGACAACTGAACGTTATGGGTGTCCACCATTTTATTTCTTAAAACTTACAATTCCTGGCTTTTTCCACCACTTTAAGAAAATTCAAGGCTTTTAACCCATTTTATCCTGAAGCTAGTGCAGACGAATTGCAGCCAATTCCTGACCATATCCAAGAAATAATTTTGTCAGCATCAGAAAATTACAGGCCTTCGTTTAAAATGGTGATAACTTCAGTATTTCTCAATGAATTTTGAAATGTGTTCTACTATTAGAACGCAGATAAAATAAACTGTGAAGTTATATTGACAAATTAGTTGTTTGATAACATTTACTATATGTGGCATATGGCAAAACATTTCCCAACAAATTAAAATTTGTGTTCCATTTTGTCACTTTACTTTTCGCCAGACATTTTCTCCATGAAGGAGGCAACATCTCAATGAGCAAGTTGACTTTATTTTACACGTCAATAAGGCACCTACCTAAATCTGTGTCATCGTCGTCATCAATGTCGACATCATCATCGCCACTGTCATCCGCAATGAGGGCCTTCCGGGCGCGTTCATCAGGGTCGTCATCCGACATCCGCTCAACTGGTCTGTTGTCAGTATCATCATCAGAGCCCTACGACACAGAGATGAGGTGGTTACATCTCAAATATAACCAATTACAACTGGAGAGCAACTACCAGGAGAGCAGCCCATGACTGCATATTCCAGAAGAGAAGCAGATGAGGAGAAGCATAGGCAGGAGAAAGAATCCGCCTCTCAGGCACCTTCAGGCTACGTCTACATTTATCCAAACTGCTCCAGAGCCTGCAAGTCCAGAATAGGCTTTAACAGCCACCAGAAGGCGTGCAGGGACAGAGATCTTCGTCTTGATCTTCACAAGCGAAGATTCTGCCATCAATCAATTAGGATTACTCTTAAAGGCATGAGTATGGTTAAAACTACTTACAAGATGTGGGTCTGCAAATGGGTAATATTAGCTTTGGCACATCTTAAAACTACTCATCTCAGGCACCATCTCAGAATGTTGATGTCTTGTATTAGACAAAACTGCCTCTAATCCTCCTCCACAAAATTTAAGTAAATATCGGACATTGATGTTCTGAGATGATACCTTATTGTGATGTAATTTACAATGTATAATGCTTGTAATTATGTTAAAAGAAAGGTAACCACGACACACGCAATTTGCACATCCGTGACCAGGGTAACCAGTGTAATCTAGGAAATCCTTGTAGGGGTGTTTTTACAGGAAGGTGTATTTTCGCAAATCCTTTGAAGGGTATGCAACATTTTCATGTTACAGGCCTGGTTGACCATTATTATTCTGCCCATAGCTTTATGTAGAGACCCGTCTACCCGTCATTTGGACAAGTTGAGTTTATTTTTGGACATGTGGAAATTTGAATTTGGACATGTAGACATTTGAATGGGTGGAAATTTGAGAAGCAAAAAAATCTTATTCATTACTGAATGTCAGTGTTATATGCATGTCTATAATGCTTTAAAAATGTGTTACACCTATACATTTTTGACAGGTAAAAATTTGTACCAGACTGTACATACCTGGGCCATTGTCTCCTCATCTACTTCATCATCCTCCTCCTCCTTGTCTCCCTCCGACTCCAGGTCATCCTCATCATGTAGACTCTTCTTGGTCTTTAAACACTTTCCCGTCAACACTGAAGTCACAACATTTCTAGTCATTCCCACACACAACATAGGGATCATCTCAGAACATCGATGTCTGATATCAGACTAAATTACATTTGGTAGGGTCAGAGCAGTTTTATTTGGCATCGGACATCAATATTTTACACTTCAAAGCGATATTGTTGATATATTGATATCATCATGCCAAACACACTTTTGTCTGAAGGGTGGGATAGGGGGATGAGGCCAAATGAAAAGAATTTGTTCTGATATCGGACATCAACATTCTGAGATAATGGCTTACATGATAAGTTTTTATAACGAACAAAAATGTGCCATTAATATTTCTCTAAATTGTAGGATATTTAGAAAATGACCAAGTGTTGATTGTATATAATTTTACTGGTTGTTCTACATATTGTTGTGTTTATATGTAAGATTTATAAAATTCCAAAAATCGATGTATGTAGTCTAAATTCTACATACAAGAGAGCTTATCCATATTAGGGACAAGTAATCACAATTGTTTAATGTCATGTAATTAATTACAACCGATTACAATAACGGAGGTAATAGTGATGTTAGTTACAATGTTGTTAATTACAATCTGTGTAATTTTCCTTCATCAGATGGATCGAGGACAACTAAATACGGTTGTTTTTCTACGACTGCAACTTACGTATTTTTGCCTGCTTCTTTGTCGTCTTTTTATCGGTTACTTCCTCGTTGTCTTCATCCTCGCTGTCAGCTGCTTTCTTAGCCTTCTTGCTAGTCAACACCGGCATCTTCGCCAGCCTGTCGATATCCTTCTCCAACTCCGAGTCGTAACTCGAATCAGAGCTGTGATCTAATCGCAACTTTTCTATTTTCGTACTACTTTTGCTAGATTTGTTGTCCAATTTATTCTCCCGTGAGTTATCTTTTGTTTTAGAAGATTTCACATCTTTGTCGTCACTCTCATCACCTGATGAGTTTTTCTTTTTGGTCCCCAGTCTTCTCTTTGGCATTCTTAAGAGATCGTCTACGTCCTCAGAGTCGGACGACTTTCTTAAATTTGATGGTTTTTGTGATATGTAATCATCGCCGGAATCGTCGGACGTGTATTTTTTTCGGGGCGTTAACTTTGCCCCAATCTTGGACAATCGCCTACTCTTTGTGGAACTAGCTTGTTCATCTGTCATTTCACTTTCCTTATCGTTTGCCGCCCCGTTAGTGCCTTTCTCATTCAGTTGTGTTTTCTTCTTTCTATCATCTTTTGATTTTGTTTTCTGGTCCGTCAATTCCTCATCAGATTTGTCCTCAGATCGATGTCTATGTTTCCGGGAGTCTTTCCTCTTTGGTCGCCGTTTTGATTCGTCATCACTATCATCATCAGAACTGTCTTTCTTCTTTCCTTTTCTACGACTCTTTTCTTTAACCTTTGTTTCAGTTTCACTATCAACATCAGAACTTTCTTTCTTTCCTCTTCTCCGACTCTTTCTTTTACCCTTTGATTCACTTTCACTATCATCAGAACTTTCTTTCTTCTTCCCTTTTCTCCGACCTTTTTCTTTAACTTTTGTTTCGATGTCACTATCATCAGCTGAACTTTCTCTTTTCACTCCTTTTTTCCGGCCCTTTTTGGACGTAACCTCCAAACTATCATCATCACTCTCTTTCGACGAATTATTTTTCTTTCCCTTCCTGTGTCTACCCCTTCTTGTGTGCTCCTCCGAATCCTCGCGGTTAACTTTCTTCCCGCCTCCCTTCTTGGAATATTTCTCTTTGCCGGATCTTGATTTACGCTTTGATACATCAACGTCATCGTCACTGTCACTATCATCAGACTGTTCTCGCGACACTTTCTTAGACGACTTTGTTTTCTTAGACAACCTTGCTTTCTTCGGTAATTCTTCGTCAGAATCGCTGTCTGAACGTTCGTCTTTCTTCACCTTCTGCATATTCAGCTTGCGGCTCTTCCTGGAGGTCTTCACTTCCCTCTCAGAATCATCACCCGACATGTCATCACGTCGGTGACGATGACCGCGACTAGAGTGGTTCTTCTTTCTCATTCTTTTGCCCCTCTCTGCAACAATGCAAGTTACTATCACCATACCACTGCTCCACTTATGGAGCGGCTGCCAATTACCCAGAGTTCTCTATTAACCGTTTCAGTGCCAGCCAAAACTGCGCTGACATACAAGAAGCGCTAAGCCTTTTTTTGAGACTTGCACTCTGTTTTAAACTTGTATTTTTATATAAAAAAATTCCTCAAAGGGAAGATATTTTCTATTTAGTTCCAAAAATGTAATAGTTAGACGACACAGCATAACATATATGTGCTTAGACTATCATGGTAAACATATAAACTTGCTTTTTTGTTACACTTTCTGGTTATTTTCACTGTCAAACGAGTGCAAATCTAAGCATAATTGTAATACCAGCAGCCGGACATCTCCCTTTTGTAATGATTAATCTTATCAATCTAAAACAGTGTCACAGGTACAAGCCAATGCAGGTGACCATTGCAAATGAAATCGGCACAATCAGTTGTGTGACATTTCTTGGCAAAAGCGGGAATCTGCACAATCGGCTGTGGCACTGAAACGGCTAACTCTGAGATTTAAGGAAAAGTAACGTTCCAAGGTTCGTTCCGTAACAAACATCGGCCAGAAGTTTTCTGTAATTATGATGTATCAGTTTCTGAGAAATTTCAATTTGAAAAGAAATACATCTTGATATGATATGCGGACTTGGGCACCAATTGCTGTGGGCGCTGGTCTTAAGATAGAGTTAAGGCATTGACCTATGCAGACATACAGTGACCACATGACCAGTATCTAGATGGAACTATTTTTATTAATATTACTGAATTGCAATGGTCAGTGTTCAGGATATACGAGTAAATTTTTACAGCAAATATTTGCTATGTCCAATTATTACTAAATAAACAACTTTATTTCTATAAATTTAAATAAAACAATTGTAAAATAATGTTATATATAATGTTACTCACCAGTCATTGTGTTAGTATAACTGTAGCAGCTTTATTTAAATTACTGTAGTGAACTGAATACATACAAACCAACCAACGACTACAAGAAGCAACAGCCAACATTCAACAGTAGCCAAGCCCCTAGAGTGTGTAAATGCCTTTAGTTTAAGTCAACTTTACATCACGTACAACGAACATTATCACTATAATTACACACGTTTAACTGCTGCAGTACTTACCCAAACTTACTCAAATACTTACCTTACAACTGGCACAATATTACATCAGTGTTACACAATTAGCAAGGGTGTGGATCCTACAATGTGGCGGGATTGGACCAGAAAGAGAGTTTGAGATTTCCTCAATGAACACTAATAACAATTGCAGCCTCATCATAATGTAATGTGCTACACTAATGTATTTCCCCCAATTAGCTTCTGCGACTGTAGCTCATTGGTTTGCAAAACTTTTCTGAATCTGAACGACACATGATAGTTACAGTGTGAAGGTTCAGGACAGATCCACGGGAATCTACAGGACGGTGACTTCATGCAATTGCTTTTTGAGCTGACGTAACCTACCATATTGGCTGTAATGGATTTGGACACCTACACAAGTTAAACTATCAGCAGCTATCTGAAAACATACACCTATTTTTTGTGTTTGAAAACAGTGTCCTAATACATAACCATTACGGACTGAAATTAGTTTAGGGTGTTCGGAAACAGTGTTCAGATATGTACAGTCGTTCATGACTTGGACACAGAATAATAATTATTTTTGTTGATTTGTTGTCGAGTTTCTGAAAACAGTGTCCGAATACATGATGATTACGGTAGAGTGAAATATAAATGCTAACTGCTTCCTTTCCACCAATCAAATTAATGCTGCTGTTTCCGTTAACAGCCACTGATCATGTTCGCCTGTGCAGCCAGAATGATCAGTTACTGACTAGGTAACTTTCAACTTCTTATGCCTGAACTGCGAGATGTTCATATTGGCAGAGCTAATGACGCATACATTAGGGGTATAAAATATCAATGCTGATTTCGAGCAAACAATTGTTTCACCGGTTAGTATTCGGGAAACTGTACTACTGATGTGACTGTACTATGGGTGACTACTATTGCTGTGACTGTTCTATTGGTGTGACTACTATTGGGTAATTACATTTTGGATGACTATTATTAGGGTGATTGTACTGGGTGACTGTACTATTGGGGTGAGTGTTGTATTAGAGTGACTGTACTATTGGTGTGAATATCATATTTGGGTGACTACTATTTCTGTCACTTTTATCCAGTCTGAAAGGTTCTACTGTACTATTGGGATGAATGTAATATTGGGGTGAATGTAATATTGGGGTGACTGTACTATTGGGTTGACTGTACTATTGGGATGAATGTAATATTGGAATGACTGTACTATTGGGGTGACTATACTATTGGGATGACTGTACTACTGGGGTGACTGTACTATTGGGGTGATTGTACTATTGGAATGACTGTACTATTGGGGTGAGTGTACTATTGGGGTGACTTTACTATTGGGGTGAATGTAATATTGTGTTGACTTTACTATTGGTGTGAATGTAATATTGGGATGACTGTACTATTGGGGTGACTGTAATACTGGGGTGAATGTAATATTGGGATGACTGTACTATTGGGTTGACTCATATTCATCAAAATGACTGGCAGTGATTTGTCAACATTCTATGGCAGATGGGATACTGAGGTTTCTGAGGGTTCCTTGTGCATACGTTGAACATGTTTGTTTCTAACGTAACTACCCACCATGTCTGTGACCTGTCTTCAACAGACCCGTGTGCAGCATCACTCTATTCCACAATGTTTACAAGAACTTTTATTCAGAATTCCATCAAGATCTGACATAATATAAGGGATCATCTCTGAACGTCGATGTCCGATATCAGACAAAATTACTTTCGTTTGGCGGGTCTGACAGTTTCGCTTGGCACCGGACATCAATATTTTAAGCTTTGACCAAGTGTTAATATATTCATACTATCATATCAATGTTTACAACATTTGTCTGACAGGAGGGTGTGAGTGTCAGAGGTCAGATGAAAGTAATCTAGTATTGGACATCAATGTTTTGAGATCATCCCTAATGTTGTATTTGCCACTAGTGTTGGCAAGGAGATGATGCAAGTCTTCAGTCTTTTTTATCATTTGTGTTTTTGCCATAGTCTTCCATCTGGCTACGTCAACATAAGGGGGTCACCCAAAAAGCAATGTTTAATAATACCATAATGACTGTATGTATGTATGTATGGACACTTAACAATAATTAAATGATCAGCTGTATGAAAACATACAATATGCCAAAAACAATTCTGATACACCGTCCAAATACTTAGTGCGCAAACGAATCCTGACATCATATTTTCCCCATTTTATTGCCTCTGGTATTCAGAGCTTTGTAACATCATCAGGTTACGATTAATTGGTGTCCGATTACGTACAGACAAATAGAAATATCACTGATAGGGGTATGCAAAAATACAAGGTACTCAAAAAATATTTCTGTCGATTTTTAGGGTGTCTGAAAATATGTTGTATCCAATACATACAATTATTAAGGTACCTAATTTTTTTTATTTCTCTGGGGTTATCATTCGGTATCATACATCAATGAGTTTTATTATTTTGTGTTTGAACTTTAAATATAGCAGGACAATGACGGCCACATTTTTCTATATGAATTTGCCATCTACTGAACTTGGTAAAATGGCCACTTCTCATAAACTACTTCGAGTACAGTGCCCAAACTTCAGGCTTGTTCATGTAGATCTGACTGGAATATTTGATAAAAAAAATCAAGAGAATCCGAGACCAAACTGTGTGGGGTATTTGTTGAGTTAGAATAACTCTTCGGTGAAATTAAGGCAGCTTGAATGTAATATACTATGGACAAGTTGGATTTGCATTCACACATGCCATGTTTAATGCAGGGTGCTTACCAGGGTTTGTGTCAAGTACTTATACCTGGAATTGTGCTTCATCTTATGTGCTTGACCCCAACCTTGGTGTTTATACGTATAAGAATCCAGTATTTACAATGTCAATTTCAGTTACATGAAAGTTGAAAACCATGCCTTGCCTTTCGTCAAATGCCACCATCCTACTTAGATATATGCATCATGTATTTTATTGTAGCCAGACAATCATACACTACGACTCTAGCGGTTGTTCCTAGAAGTTATCACCTGTGAATCAATATCAACTTACTGGTCAGCCAATGATCAAATTTCTTCAAGGAGACCCAACAACTCTGAATTACCAGCCTGTCGCTTTTCATCATCATATTCAGATCCTTGTACAAATATCTATTGTTTCCACCGGTTAACAATTACATAAATTTTCTTAGGTTTTTTAACTAGAAAACAAGACGAACCAGAATGTAATAGAATACATTTATTACCATCACAGATCGGTCAACGTACATGACTTTCTGAAAGCTGCAGTACAAGTCTACAACCGCACGAAAACTGATTGCATGCATCGTATGACAAATATCTGCTGCCGAGTAACTATTCAAAAATATAATTTATGCAGAGATAACATACGATTAATATTACAACTATATTGGTTCTTTTTTTAAATTGTATCTGCTACAATCTAATGTTTACCTAAGTACACATTCTAAATATCATTGAACATCATCCTTTTCAAATGCAGGTGCAATTACTCAATTTACTAGCAAGTTATCAAGGAAAACAAGACCCAGTCAGAGCAAGCAAAATAAAGCAGCACATTCTTTCTGCCAAATTTGAAACATAATTCTCGCCAATTTAGTGGTGGAAAATATCGGAAAAAGAATAAATTAATATATTTTTCTTTAAATAATTTGTGTGAAACATTCATCGGGAAATAACTGCAGTTCTTGTGTTTATTACACAAAGAAAACACTTCTTACACGTCATGATTACATAGAACCGGTCCAATCTGCAGCGGTTTACATTTACAATGCACGCCATTGTGTTGTTGTTATGCGACATGCACTTAATCGTCATGTTGGGTTATTTTAGCATAAAAAAGTTTCGTAGATTACATTTTTCATTAGGTTGTTAATCCTGTAGTGCCCGAGTAAAACATGAAATAATTTTGGACCTAATACTAGTAATAACTGTATTCAACGTGTTTAATGGTGACAAATACCCCCACAATACAAGTTAGAATTATGTTAGTTTCATCATTTCAACTGTGTGAGCACAGGTGTAATTATTATAAAACTAACCTTTTAAGCCCTGCAATAAATATGCAAATTTGGACAACTGAACAATTTTTACTATCCTTAGCTGATAAGTATCAAAGAACGAGACTAATTGAGCACATATTTCTGCTAGGAGCAAACACTGTTAGACGCTAATCAAATGTCCATGTCACATTTCAAATGCAACACGATATTATATCTTCAAATGAACAACAGTTACCAAAGTAAATCCACCATCATGCCAAAAAGATCTCTAGATGGCCAATCAATATGTGGCAACGTAACCAGCTGCCACATTATGCCACTCTTGTCTATAAACTTGCTTTAACTGGGCCTTATCCAGCTGACAATCACTACAAACACTTGAAAATTGTCTGATGTCAGCCAACAAGGAATGTAGCACTGAACCTGATAGCGTGTCTTCACAGACTTTGACATACCTGTACTGTGTTCACTCATAATCTACCAGTAACAGCAATTAAACATACACTAAGAGATTAGAAACGTTATCGCTTCACGTCAGTTAACATGCCCTTACTCCCACAAAGGGTGACGTGCCTACAGTGCACCGAACCATCAAATACAACAGTATCCAATTTGCCTCTGATGCTTACACAAACACTGATTTTTGTGTGCATAAACGAACCAACAAGGAAGAAAGACGGAGTGCATATATAGCAAATGTTCTCAACAGTCTTGGCACTGTCATTACTGCCAATGCGGCAATGTTAAACAAAAATATCATCATATCTACGATAGTCAGCACGTGGCATAACGACTCATTCTCTGTAGCAGACACAGCAATTGTATCAAGGTCTCTAACTCCATAATCAACATATTTTGTCGGTTTGTAACGATTTACATAATGAATAACATTAACCGATAACGCAACCGATATTTGAATAACAAAAATAGCACGATTCGTCTACTCCCGCAAGGCACATTCAACTTGCGTAGCAAGTTCACTAAAGTAACGCTCGAATAACACTTCTGGCACACTCGAAGGCAAGGCATGGTTTTCACCCTACATATCCAGCGATAAGTAGTCATAGCAAACTGACATTGACAACGATACAGCCTTGTATTTTTTTCTCCTTACAACTGTATATTTTCCACATCACCGGCAGGCAGAGATGCCAATAAGGCACTCCATAATCTCAACAAATGACTACATTTTAAGGGTGAACCAATAATAACACCTTGAAAAAGTCTATTTGTCTACCACCAGCTAATATCCTTCAACGTGCAACAAAGACGATTAGTTGAGTCCCTTATTGCACAGACTGCGTTATCAGTCAAAATAAATTTATCGCGTGAAAAACTTATTTTATCTGCCCTACTAGTAACAATCATGCCACAAAGACACAGCTGATGTTCAGCAAAGTTAGCAAATGGTGAAAAACGTGCCTTACCTTTACGAAACACTGACTACATTTTTGGAAGATGCTTACAAACTCAACCAGACAAACTGCACTAGACATCAAACACCAATACTGTTTGGAAAAAAAAAACCTTGCAAATTCACTTTCAGCTGAAGTTCACGGTTATCTCACCTTTCATGCCCGTGTCGCGTTTGTCCCGGTGGCTGCGTGATCTTTCACCTTTGTTCTTCTTCACCTGGTGAGGGTCGTAGACATCGCCACTCGACTGCTCCGACGCGACGGTTTCGCTGGTGACATCGTCACTATCATCATCGGAGGTGGCGTCAACGGCTTCCGAGTGGCTGGTACTGTCCTCGAGTAATTCCTTATGCAGCATGCGTTGAGCCTCTATGTCGGCTCGACTGCGCTTCGTGACTGTCACCTTCACATCGTCGCCATCGTTTTCCGCCTCTGCGTTCGAATCGCAGTTCATTGGCTGTATTTCAAAGAGAGGCTCAAAACTGAGCGAGCCGAATAAGTCTTCTGGTTGGTCGTGCTTGCCCGGACTACTGTCACTGGTGGTGCTAGTGTCCTTTCTGTCAGGCGCACCGTCAACCTGCACCACTGGAGTCTTGGGCAGTTTGTCCGAGTCGCAATCTACCTTCTTCTTTGATTCGGCTGGCGAGCTGTCTTTGTTGCTTTTGCCGTTCAACTGTGGCTTATCCTTAACGGCGTCTTTGACACAGGAGGTATCAGTAGCGCAGTCTGATTGATTATCAGTGACACCATCTGGTGGATCGTCACTGGTGACACTGATGTCCATGACATCGCCGTCTGTCAACTGTTCTCCATCTCCACCCTTTGACTTAACCTTTGCGTCTCCGTTATGAAGCATCTCCTTCTTCTCGGAGACCGATTTCTCTGTGTCTGAATGCTGACCATTGGTCAACACTGGATCTGCATCCAAAGTCTCATTGTCACTATTGGGCTTACTGAACGAGTCATTGTCACTTTCCGTTCCCTCCGATTTTGATTTGTCTTTCTTCGCGTCCTTTTTACCTACAGCAGATGTTTTATCGCCTTCTTTCTCAGGGGAAGACTTGCTGGCTGCATCATCGTCTCCTTCCATCGATTTCTCCTCCTCCTCCATTCCAGGTTTCTCGTCAAGTTTTGCGGCGGGTTCACCGTCCTTCTTCCCATCGACAGTGGGATCAACAGGGCTGCCCTTTGTTTCTTCCTTCTCCCGTCTGGCCTGTCGGAGTAGTCTGCGAGCTTCCCTGTCACTGATGGCCTTCTTCTTAGCAGCCTCCTCCTCCTCGGAGTTCTTCTCGAGCCTCTGAGACAGAGGCATGGCGTCATCACTGTCCTCAACATCCCCTTTTCTTCCCTTACTTTCACTCCTCCTACCGGTTTTCTTAGGGCTACCACCCTCATCCCCGGACCCGCGACGCTGCCGCTTGCCGTCGGGCGATCCACACTTCTCCAGTGACACCCTCAAATGGAAGCCCTTTCTCTTAACGCCGGACTTTGGGCTTCTCGACATCCTCCCGCCCTCCGATTCAGCCTCTGATTGATTGTTACTACTCGACTCTCTCACTGTTTTCGTGCTGTTTTCCTTTATTGAACCTTTCGTAGTCGCTGCAGGGCTCTCGTCGTCTGAACTGTCTGACAGTATGACTACTACTTCGGAGCTCTGGCGCGGTGGGGCGGGTTTGCCCGAGTTCGGGGTGATGACGCCCGATCGGACAGACTGCATGGTGCTGTTCTTCATCGGCATCCTGATGAGCTTCCCGTCAGGGGTTCTCATCAGGATCACCTTTGGTTGGTTCTGGTTAATCGGAGACCCGTGTTTCACCATACTGACGGGGCGAACCTGCGCGACTGGGTTACGTGTTTGCTGCGGCCGCGTGCGCACGACCTGTGTCGAGTGCGCGTACAGAGTGATGTCATCAAATGACTTCTTGAACGCGGTCATTGCACGCTTCAGCTTGTTGCCGACCTCGCGCCGCACGAACTGTTCGCTGACGCCGCCGTGCTTCGCGATCGAGCGCAAGTCATCTTTCATCGAGGACAGGAGGAGGTTCATGGACTGGGTGGACGCCAACATGCGGTCAAGGATCGTGCCGCAGTTGAATTCATTGATGCTGATGTCCCACTGGACACCACCCTGTGGTGCCATGCGTCCGGGCACCACCTGCACCGGACTGTTCACTTGGCCGGGCAGTCGCACGCCGGGCATCGTCTTCACCGCCATTCGCTGCTGCTGCAGTAGTCGCTGCTGCTGTTGCTGCTGGATCGTCATGAAGGTCTGCTTGGGCAGCTGCTGCTGCTGCTGCTGCTGTTGTTGTTGTTGCTGTATTATGCCTACCACTGGTCCCGCCTGCTTCGGTTTCACCCGAGAGTCCTTCTTGGCGTTCTGTCGCGCCTTCTCTTTCTTCTCGTTCTCCTCAATAGCCAGGAGGATGGATGTACACTCATCTATGAGCGGTGCGAGAGGCTTCGGGTCACACACGTAGCAATACCACTTGACGTTGTCACCTGCAACCAACAGCATAGTTTAGTCACGTATTTAGGGAGGTAAAATACTAGAGCAGTCTAATCCCGTATTTAGGATCATCTCTTTGAACTTCTTCCCTCTGGCAAGTGCTATAGAAGTATTAAGGCCTGGTACGGGTGCTAATTTACGCTTTTTTTTTTAAATATGTCAATTTAATTTTCCAGCGCCAGATAGAAGATTTGTATGTTTACTATAAATAAACTTCACTTTTAGACTAACAACATACCTCTAAACGACTTTTATTCGTGTATAAAGTCCACCCTTATCACAATGATATATCCATTTTTATTGGGAAGACGCGAAATGCGCTGAAAGTTGTCAATGTTTACGCCATGACAACGCGGTCCTTCCTTTGACTTACGCCATCTTGTTTGATATTTTTGGAACCGCCAAAACGTCGTCTGTCAATCACCGTAGTCGGTAATCCCGCCCTTGTGAAAGCATTCGGCCAACATCGTTATTTATGCAAGCTATATTTTGCCGAGAATGACCTTATTTGGCATTCGGTAACCGTCGTGTCGTCATCCGCTAAGTTCCGTGACGCGCCTCGTGTCTACGAACACTCCGATTGGTTTACGAAGTTGCGCGAGCGCAAAACTCTCCCAGCATGCCACTTGTTGCTACTTCCCATTGTTTATAAAATATGGCGGTTTTCTCGAGCGATGTGAGTTTTGTCTCTGACGATGTTGATAAGAGATAGTTTAGAGTTAGTTAGCTTAGAGAAAAGTTGAGGAAAGGGACGTTGTGGCTGAATGTCATTTGTGAAGAAAAGGCAGCAGTTATTGGCGGCTTCTGCGTGGGGAAAACGTAAGTTAATTTCGTCGCGTGTCAGAAACGCTGGCGAAGACGCGGCAATGCCAGTCGGAGCTGTCACTTCGACTTCGCTGCCCGTTGCCATGGCTGAGTGTGGGGCTTGTGCTAATGTTACTATTGGCACCAGTGACGGTATGATAGTTAAAGAGACTGCAGCTTTGCCAGATAGTGCGTCCTGTAGCCGGACAAAGCTAGTACTGATGCGTGATGACAGCAGGCCTGTTAACAGGCCTTGCCCTTGGGCTTGACATGTTAACTGTGTGGTATATAAGACTAAGTTATTGCTTTGTTAACTTATATTTTCAGAACTGTGCAACTTATATATGGGCGTCTGTTCTTTTCAGTAAAACCTGTAACTTGCTGTTGCCCCAGATTTGTTGGCATATAAATAAAATTGTATTATTATCATGTGGATATATGTGTGGCGCTCTACGAAAACCAGTCGGAAGTCGCCGAGCGTAATTCCCGGTAAACGAGTCGCAATGGTGAAAATGCGTAATCTGGTCTATTTTGAGGTTTTACTTCTAAGTCTCACTTAAAGTCCTTATTTATGCGCTCCAGGAAGGATTTCTTTGTTTTCAAAGTCTAAGTAACACTTTTTCGTGTTTTTACAACATCGATGAAAGTCTCTTATTCGTACGTTTTTTGAAATAGTTGCGCACTATTTCGCGAACGGTTACATCCATGAATCGGTATTCATCGTAGCCATATGTGGCACATCGTTGGAAAGCTATTTTAAGTACGGATTCTCCTAGCAGCAGTGCGCATGAATACAATGGAAATGGTTTGTGTGCGCATTGAATATTCATTAGAGTTCACGTGCGTTGTCTTCGAAAAGTTACAGTTACGATTAGCAACATGGACGATGACAGAGAATCGAGCGATGATGATGACATCGATGTTGTTGACATCGATTCGGATGTTGACAACGCAGGTAACATTCACAGTTCCGATGACGATGCTGCTACCGCTGACCGTCCTGGCGTGTTTTTGGCAAATGAGATTATGCCCCGCGATCGTGGAGATGCTCCAGAAACTGTTTTCACTACAAAGTGCAGCTGTAAGCTTAACAATGAACAGCCTTGCCATACTAGATATGCACCCGGTGAATTGGCTGACATTCGGCTGCAGTACCTGGCTATGGCACGTGACGAGCTAGACATTGCTGTTCAGTGCTGGGTTTAAAATTGATGCTGATCATACTCTGAAAAAGATTGCCAACTTTAAAAGTGATTTTTCTCCTTAACTAGTTTTTGACGGGTACCCTGTTTAAAGTATTGTAACTTCAGTTCTACTTGGAATATTTGGATAATGTAAACTGTTTTGGAATGAGAAATGGTACTGCTTTCTGATTCAACAATAAAACAACGTTGCAATTTGTTGGCCATGTGACTGGTTTTCCCAGAGCACCACACATATTTCATTTGTTGGCATATAAATATAATTTTATTATTATCATGTGGATATATTTCATCTAAACATTGCTTGTTATGCATAATTAATGTTGTGAGAAAACAAACACCTTTAATTGAATTACTATTCACATCTTGACATTTCAGTGTCAGATGGACATTTACAGAAAATCAGATGATGGTGCAAATGACCTTTATATTTATTAAAAAAAAAGCTAAATTGTATAAATTCTGTGGATGTATTTCATCTCAGATATTATTTATTGTGCATAATTAATGTCTGGGAGATAAGCAAACACAATTTATTGAATGTTTTACTTGTTTACAATAATATTATCACTGTGTAAACTTTGACGGCCGTTTACAGAAAATCACGTTTTTGGCCAAATAAACTTGCAACACTCTGGAAGTAAAAATGATATGATAATCTGGTTTTGATTGTTGTGTTCTCCTGAGTATTCTGCACAATCTGTATAAAAAACATTTTGGATTTGTGTTTTATCTTTGTAGTTATCTATAAAAAAAGTTGCATTTTCAATAAATCGGTTTTGAAAATTCAAAATAAAATATAAATATTAAAAAAAATTGAAATGTTTTTTATACGGATTGTGGAGAATATCCAGGAGAATACAACAGGCTAAGTTAGATTACCATATCATTTTTACTTCCAGAGTGTTGCAATTTTCTAGATGTGCTATGAATACCACCATTTTGTTTTTTACCATGGAAACGGGGGGTCTGGCAGAAAAAAATGTCATGCATTTTTTACTCAGTAATAGCTTTTCTACAGCTTGGATGCAAAAAAATTATATTAATTATGCATTTTTAAAAGTGTCCTATCTAGCTGCCATACCTCCCCTTAAGACAAGGACCACTAGATTTATAAATAGTTTTTATCCGCAGGCTGCAAGTCACTTGAACTGCAAGATGCCATGATACTGTTTTCAGTCGGTTTAGATTATATGTCGCCATGCTAAATTACTTATTTTTTTATTATTTTTTTTATTATTTATTTATTAACTTGACTACATGTATGTACGCTCTTTTTAACTGTCAGCTTAGTTTTTATATCGTCAGCTAATTTATTTATACTTATTTATTTTTAACTACATGTATACTTTTTAACTTTTTAGGTAACGTTCAGACGATATTAATATTATGTTATCAAGTTCATTTTGTGTCAATAGATGTACGACTGTCTTAAAATATGTTGGCAGTTGGCCTTGGTTTAAATTTATACTAGTTTTAGCAGTTTCATGTTTCTGATTGTATATTTTGTGTGTGCATGATGGGGGCAGGGGAGACGAGCGTGCATGTATGTTGATGCCAAAACGCCAAGAATTCCTTGTACATTTGAAATGCTACTTGGTAATGAACAGTCTGAATCTGAATGTCATGTCATGTCAGAATGGTCTAGTTATGTATTTAGGGAGGACATCATGTCAGAATGTTTTAATTACTTATTTGGGGGGGACATTATGTCAGAGTAGTCTAGTCGAGCGAAGTCTAGTCGAGTGAATTTAGAGGGGGACATCATGTTAGAGTAGTCTAATCATGTATTTAGGGGGACATCATGTCAGAATGGTCTAATCATGTATTTACGGCGGACATGTCAGAGTAGTGTAGTCATGTATTTAGGAAGTATATCATGTCAGAGTCATCACATATTTAGGGGGGACATAATGTCAGAGCAGTCATCAAATATTTAGGGGGGACACCATGTCAGAGTAGTCATCACATAGTTAGGGGGGACATCATGTCAGAGCAGTCATCACATATTTAGGGGGACATCATGTCAGAGCAGTCATCACATACATATTTAGGGGGGACATAATGTCAGAGCAGTCATCATATATTTAGGGGGGACACCATGTCAGAGCAGTCATCACATATTTGGGGGGACACCATGTCAGAGCAGTCATCACATAGTTAGGGGGGACATCATGTCAGAGCAGTCTACTGTGGCATAATTATGTGGAGCACTGGGTCATTGTGAAGAGAAACTACAAATATACCCAGAGGGCACACTACAAAGCAAGCTACCGACAGAAAGAATTGGAGAAATCTCGTTTGTGGCTTACAGAAGAAAAAGATAAAGGAAGAATTAGTCATTCATTTTACTTTTCCTATATAGCCTGTTTGATAAGATGATTCACACCGAACACCCCAGATGGCAAGTGAACAGAGAAAACACAGCCATGCTGTACAACAGTGGACTTGCATGCAGTGTTTTGTATACACATATGTTAACCCTGGCAATGCAGTGTAACTGGCTAGCAAGCAATATATGACCCATAAACACAAAAAAAGATAACGAAAATCGAGGATTGGAATCGAGGCCAGCCTCACCTGACAGACAGAGAAACAAGGGAACAACAATAACATACAACGCCCAACACATGAGCAGCGTACCTGCATCGAGTAGGTTGGAGAGCTCGGTGCGGCCGAGGTTTCGTTTGATGCAGGCCTTACAGAAGGCGTTGTGGCAGTAGTCGCAACAGATGAGGTTGCCTCCGTCGCCACACCAGCGACATTGCTCGTCCATCCCCTCGGAGTCTTGCTCTATCTCGTCACTTGTGTACCACGTGTAGCACCGCTGAACACAACATCAACCGACATTTTTTTACATATTTATGTAGATAAGGGATCATCTCAGAACGTCGACGTCCACTATCAGACAGTTACTTTCATTTGGCCTCAGCCCTCCATCCTCTCCCCCGAGACGAAAGTTTATAAACATTGATTTGATAAAAATCAATGTATTAACGGTATTGGTCCAAAGCATAGAATATCAATGTCCGACGTGAGACAAAACAGCCTCTGACCTCCAACCCCAATCACAAGTAATTTTGACTTATATCGGACATCAACGTTTTGAGATGGTCCCTAAGGAATCCATCTTAGGGATCTTCGCATAAGTTTGCAAAATCCAAATATATGTCTAGCTATATGTGAGGGGCATTGTCCCTAACCATGTATCACAGGGAAAATAGATTGCTAGATGCGCCATCAAGAGAGTGAAACATGTTAATTAAATTCATGCAAACCGCTGTTTTGGATTGTAAGATTTGCAATATTGGTGGGGTGGGGTGGTTTGAACCAATGCCAAAGGCGTTTTTTGGACTTTGCAAATTTATGATATCACCCCTTATCACAAATGTGTTTTGTTATATAAACTCGGTCGCAACAGTAGTCACAACAGATGCGGTCGTCACAGCACCGACACTGTTCGGCCATCCCCTGCGAGTACTACGTGTAGCACCGCTGAACACATCGACCAAGTGACATTTTAAATATATGTGCACGTCTTCAATACTGAGCAAATGTTTGTTATGACTTCCGCATTAAGTTGCACAATTTAGACACGAATGCAGTGGCAATGCACACACGCATTACAACTCTAGCGCCATTATCATGTTGATAAGGAAGCTACGAACATCATCATCAATCAAACACCATCTCAACTTCTCTGGGAAACATTCAGCCATGTTACAAATAATGCCTAAAGACCTATTTGTACACAAATATCCACCAGTCTATTGCCAGGTACTCATACACCTGAGTGACCTGGAGCAATGTAGAGAGATCAAGTTTGCCCAATGTTCGAAACAACAGTACAGGATTCGATTCGGTTATAGTTGGGGTATATTCATCAGGGTACCATGGTATACATAAGTGGCTGCCCACGGCTAACAGACAGTACTGTTGGGTAAGTTGATAGACCAGTTTTCCCAGTGGGATAACTTTAGTAGTGGGGGCTTGCATGTGAGAAGCATTTGCCCAACAAAAAATGCACAACATTGATATTGTCACCGGTGGGGGGGGGGGGGTAACGACAGGTCAAACCCATTAATTACGCTGTCATCAACACCACCTACACTCTAGCCTACTCAACTCTAGTATATAGACGGGGGGGGGTAGCGATGGACCAAAACCATTACATTGTCATCGACATCGCCTACACTCTAGTAACTGTATGATAGGCTGTAAATGATATACTAAACTCCTCAATAAATACACTAACTTAGTCTTACAGTCAGTTGGCCTGACACTACAAGTACAACACTCACTACATTTTGGCATAACACATTTCTTTTGGGTTGGCGGTGGCGTCGTTTCGCTGTCAGCCATCATTTCGTGCCGCGTGACTTCGTTTTGTTTGATCGCGGAAATGCGAATTTGTCATAACGCTATTTCCTATTGGTTACATTACGACCAGACTCAGCGAATGAAAAACCATGTCACAACATGCTGCATACATATGCTGCCACCTGTTGAATATAGTGGAACCTAAATTTGAGTGATTGCCCAACATGGTCAGTCCGTAATATTTTCATCCCTCACCGTAATACCGTAATTTGAGGTGACTTTCCGGAATGATTCCAGACAATCCGGAATGGTAGGCAGGTCTGCTAATGCCAATTTTTAAAAGTCATTCTCTATTCCTATATCACATTACAAATTTACATAAAATCAAGTTACCACTGCGCTCCCCATGGTCAACTACTGCACACATAACATACATACCTTGCAGATCAACACCTTGAGAACCGGGTGTCTCTTGGCTGAACCAGGGGTATTGGGGTTGATCTGTTTGTTACATGCAGAGCAGACGACAACGCTGAGGTCACATGACACCTTGTGCGTCTTCTTGTTGTGGCGGAACTCCGGGCCATTGTAAATGGGCTGGCAGTCCAACACGGCCTCGGGCTGGACAACCACCGTGCCTGGAAAACACGCAAAAGTAGAGGTTCTTAATTCTTATATAGCTGTGTCCAGTCATTACAACTGCTCACATTAGGCTTTAATCAAATTTTCACCAGTCAGAAAGTCCCGGTAGATACTTCATAATGTACATATACATAACAATGAGAGTCAATAATACGGTAAACATCGGATGTAATGAATCGCTCGGGATTGGCCAATTTATTCGTTATATCCAAAATTATACCTAACAATGAGAGTCAATAATACGGTAAACATCGGATGTAATGAATCGCTCGGGATTGGCCAATTTATTCGTTATATCCAAAATTATACCTAACAATGAGAGTCAATAATACGGTAAACATCTGATATAATGAATCGCTCGGGATTGGCCAATTTATTCGTTATATCCAAAATTATACCTAACAATGAGAGTCAATAATACGGTAAACATCGGATGTAATGAATCGCTCGGGATTGGCCAATTTATTCATTATATCCAAAATTATACCTAACAATGAGAGTCAATAATACGGTAAACATCTGATATAATGAATCGCTCGGGATTGGCCAATTTATTCGTTATATCCAAAATGATACCTAACAATGAGAGTCAATAATACGGTAAACATCGGATATAATGAATCGCTCGGCATTGGCCAATTTATTCGTTATATCCAAAATTCGTTATATCTGAAATTGACCATCGTACTGACAGAAATAGGCTTGAAGTCAATGAATTAGAAATTTACAATGAAATGTTTAGTCCAAGTAGTGAGAAACACTTTATTCTAGTTTTTTATATCTAAAATGAAATTTAAAATAGTCTAGGCCTGCATTTCCTTAATTTTACATCGTCGATTCATTATTGCCAATGATATTTCTATGGATAATGGTCATTGGGACCGACACAATCGTTCATTATATCTGAACATTCATTATAACAATTCGCTATAAATGCAGATATTCATCACAAATTCAATAAGAAAAAATCGGGACCAAATAATTTATTGTTATAAGCGAGAATATGTTATACCAAGGTTTACTGTATAAATAAGGTGTTTTTGCTCCTTGAAGTTTCACCAATCTGTCCAAACCTGATCCAAAAGATAGGTGGGCAGGTCTCTAGATAAAGGTATACTCACTGCGTACACATTGTAGTATACCATTTAACCATCTAGTTAACAACAAAATCGAGGTGGGCCTAGATTCCACACAAATACACAACCTTCATCAGCCACATACCTTCTGGAATGATGAAATCCGATTCCGTATCATTCTTGCCCGAGTCGACCACCATCAGACTGTTTGCATCGACCTCCATGTTGGTACTGGTGCTGGGCTTCGGGCTGTCGCAGGCGGGGCTGCCCGACAGACTGCGGGGGGTCGAAGTTGACCTTCCGGGCGCCTGGTCAAGGTCATCCTCGGGAAAGTCTCCGTCCAACATCTCCTGTATGCGTGCATACAGACTGTTGGTCTCCTCATCTTCCTCCGATTCGACCACCTTCCGTGTCACCTTCGGCTTCCTGTCGGGGCAATTACTGCTGTCAACCAGTGCGAAATATGGACCCTGTGATGTTTGGTCCAAACGTTATATGAAATTTTGACTGCGGGTCAAAATTTAATAATATTTGGATGCACGCTATGATAAAACTACCCGCCCTACAAAATGTCCAGTAACATGTACAATGTCAAGGATTTTAAAGCCAAATATTACCATAGTAATCTATGTCGCCATGATTTTGTTGTTGACTGCTTTATGGATGTTAATTTTTTTGAAATATAGACTCAGTGATATTTGGACCTGCAGTTCCAAATATGAAATTTTTACCCACGGGTCCAAATTTTATCATGACATTTTGACACATGCTATAATAAAAGTACCCACCCTACAAAATGTCAAGTAACATGTACAAAGTCAAGGATCGTCCAATCCACTCTTTTATGTCAAATTTGAATTAGTGTTCACAAATATAAAATGGCATTTTGCATATCACAATTAAGGTGTTCTGTGTGTCTTGATTATAAATATTTTCACAAACCTACTGATACCATGGTTGTTGTCTTAATCAGACATTTCAAAACATAGCATACATGTAGTTTATTTCCATTGACTCATACCTTCGTGAAGATCCACTTCTGTGCTTGTTTTCCTGAAATTCAAAGTCACCTTTTATTACTTGTTTATTTGGCTATTATTTTACAATAAAATTTGACTCTTCTATCAAATGTAATTTAAGATGCAGAGAAATTGAAACAATCACTTATCAACCAATTGTTACTACTAGGACTGCCACATTAGTGTATACAATGTACACATGCGATTTTCATTGTATCTAGATTTCTTTAATGTAAATCAATGTTTTGTACTAATTTTACATTAAATAACAACTGCATTAATTTACCCATAGACCTACCATAGATGTTTTTGTGTCCAGGGACGACGCCTCTTCAAGAGGTGTATCCTTCGGTGCTGGAGAGGATTCGTCCGTCTTGGAGGTTGGGGAACATTCATTCATCATAGGAGCTGGGGAAGAATCGTTCATCTTAGGAGCAGGGGAAGAATCGTCTGTCACAGGTTGGTCTGTTGCCTCAGCATCATCCCCACCTTTCTGAAGCTTTCCCAACATCCCATCCAGCTTCGACCTGCACAAATAAAAAGAAATATCTCAATCTCAGCAGTGAACCTTTCCAAATATTTTGGTGGCGGAAGGAAAAACAAGAAATATACAATTTTCGGGAGCCACCAATCAAATGTCACCAAGGTTCTCTTTTAGTGTTCTGAACTGTATAGTTTCTGTTATGTGTATATTGGTATACAGAGGAAGTCAATACATCGCAAATACATTTCCATCGTTTCATCTACCTTTTCTTCGGCGGAAAGGGCAGGAATTGAATAATGTTATTCCAATTTTATACAAATGTCACAGAAGAACAACAACCTGATTGTAGCATTACCACATGAAAAATATAAACTGCATTACCTAAACATGTGTTGTTATGCATGTAAGGAGCTTCTTCTTTTAATTTCATGAAAATCGGACTACTGACAAAGTTATCAAGTTGGAAAGGTTACTACCCCAGGGGTTTTCGTTGGAACAGTGAACATGAAAAATAACAGAAAAAGAATAGGGTCACAGTATTTCCAGGGTGTACCCCTATTTTACAATTTGTGTCATTGTTTTCACAACAGATTAATAATTAATTGAGGTAATTACTTCAAATTTTGCATATATAGGTATTTTCACACGAGGAATTTATTTTTTGCATTTCCGTTGACCTAATTTGCATATTTCATGACCTAATTAGCATAATATGGCCGACATATTGAATCATAGACTGTAACAAGATGCAATGCATGTCATTCATTGTTTAGAGTATATTTACAGGGTATTAGAAAGTGTAACATATCTTATTTCATTATTGTTCATTTAAATCCCCAATTTTTTGCAAAATTGGTGCATCATTTTCATAATTATTACAAAATGGCTGCCATATTGAATGAGGATTCCCAATGTTTTGGTGAAGAAATTGTTATTCTGAGCATGTAATTAACTCAGTAATGGCATTTACAATAGTACAGCATAAACTGTTTCATTGCTATCAATTAATTACCACAATTTGAATAATTTGTGGAGTAATTTGCATAAAATCAAATGGCGGACACATTAAATGTAGAATCCCAATTTTTTAATACATCTTTTTTTCCAAAAGCACATCATTAATATTTCAGGCATGTTGTAAAATAGTACAACACAAAAATTTTCATTAGAACTCACTTAGTTGCCATTTGCATAATTGATTATGTAATTATCATAAAACAAAATGGCGGATATAGTAAATGTGGAATCCTTTTTCGGGTTATAACAATTTTCAAAAGCATTATCAATTTATCATTTAGCGCTTCTTATCACAGTACTACATAAAGAGTTTAATTACTATAATTAGATGTTACTTAATTCCCACTTTGCATAATTAATGTCTATACTAGTTATACTTAGCTATGTGAATTGCAGAGTGTCCTGGACCTGATAGATACCTGCATTTAAATACACAGAGTATGAATAATTGCACCAACAACTCAAATTTTATTGTTAGTCTCTGTTGTTGCAATAGCTATATAAACGTAGGAATATATAATAATTAATTAAATAATATAGTTATACACACCAATAATATAATTGTGGCAACAAATGAATATTATAATGGTGGAAATACCAATCTTAAACTGGCTAGTTATTACTACTAGTAAGCAAACAACAAATGTAATAAGTTCTTATTTTATATTTAACAGAGTAAAGTTGGAATACTAGTTCCCGAATTTCAAGTTTAAAATCAATTATTAAGTGTAGCCAGCGTACTGTGAATAGGGATTGCCTGTATGACAGCTAGGCGTCAAATCCGCCTAGCGGACAACCAGCGCAACGTGGTTGTCTGCCTGGCGGATATCCAGCAGCATGCCGACGTTACCAGGCGGATGTTACTATTTTTAGCGTTCTCGAAAACCGTGCAACTGTTGCACAAAATGCGATTTCCGCACTTGTAAACCTTTTTAAAATATCACATAACATATCATCTGAACAGTCTGAAACTGACGCGTAGGTGTGTATATACACGAACTTGAATTTTAGGCAATAACATTACCAAAAATTCATGTTTATACGATAATTTGACATAACTTTCATTCGTTTAACGCAGAAACTTCGTGCACCGACTGCAGTGAAGACGAATACATCTTCTAATTGGTCGAGCAGATCTCATGACGATCCAAATAGGTTTACAAGTGCGGGTTTTCAATTTGCAACGACCTGTTTTTGCGAAAACCGTACCGTCACGGAGCGCCGTCGGCATGACACTTATGGCGCGCATCATCGCTCAATCACGAATTATAAGTTCGTCAAATACAGGAATACTTTTTAAAACTTTACGCCATTATAAAGAACATTATCTTGCCGTTCCAGTGATATTAAATATGTAGTATTTAACGCGGACTTAATGATGTAAGGGTTGCGTGACCGGTGACCTGTCGTAGTTTAGCGTCAAAACTGGCCAGATCCAACAGCCGCGGTGGCCGCTGTGGTAATGCTAATTAAAGACAAGCAAGGAAAAGCCATCACCACAGTAGACGACCAACTAAAGAGATGGGTGGAGCACTTCACAGAACTATTAAACCGACACACTCCGGAAGATTCCGCAGTCACTCCCCCCTCCCCCAGCACAGACAGTTATATCCTTGAACTGTGTTAAACCAAGCAGAACAGAAATCAAAAACGCTATCAAGTAACTGAAGAATGTAAAGGCAGCAGGGCCGGATGAAATACCAGCCGAGGCGATAAAGGTAGATATATTAACACATCCACTGAAATACTGCACGGCCTCTTTGAGAAAGTTTGGGAAGATGAGTTCCAGAAGAATGGAGAAAAGGGACTCGTAATTAAGCTTCCCAAGAAAGGAGATCTCAGAGAATGCAAGAACTAAAGAGAAATAATGTTACTATCAGAGCGCAAACTTAGTCGCTATTTGGGCTTCAAAGTGCACTAATACACAATATTTGTGTAATATAAATATGCCTGGGATAATGTTGAATGATTTAATTTGCCAACACTGCATCAAGAAGAAATGCATTGGCGACTCGGGATTTGGTGCAGCAGCACGGTGACTATGGAATGAACTACCACTGGACATTCGTGCATCAGGGACACTGAATATGTTTCGGAAGTCTTTAAAGACTCATCTTTTTATTAGACATTTTAATTAATTTAAATTGTTTCATCGTGACGGATATTGTATAATTTTAGTATTATTTGTCTTAATATTAGTGTTTCTCGTTTAATAATTAGTATTATATGCAGACCTGCCTACCCCAAAAACTTCCCATTGACACTGATTTTCAGGAATATAGGCTTCCTGTCAGTAATTCAGAACTGTGTAAGATATTGGTTGCCGGGGGGGGGGGGGGGGCGGCGGCGGCGTAGCGAAGGTCAAAACCATTAGTTATAGTTATGCTGTCACCAACATCACCTACACTCTAGCCTAATCAACTCTAGTATGATAAATGATAGACGGGGGGGGGGGGGGGGGGGGGGGAACGATGGAGCAAAATCATCGACATCGCCTACACTCTACTAGTGACTGTATGATAAGCTGTCAATGATAGACTAAACTCCTCAATAAATACACTAACTTAGTCTTAGTACAGTCAGTTGGCCTAACACTACAAGTACAACACTCACTAAATTTCTGCATTACACGTTTCTTTTCGGTTGGCGGTGGCGTTGTTTTGCTGTCATCCATCATTTCGTGCAGCGTGACTTCGTTTTGTTTGATCGCGGAAATGGCAATTTGTCATAACGTTGTTTCCTATTGGTTAGATTACGACCACTCAGCGAATGAAAAGCCATGTCACAACATGCTGCATACATATGCTGCCACCTGTTGAATATAGTGGAAACTAAATTTTAGTGTTGGGCAAACATGGTGAGTCCGTAATATTTTCATCCCTCGCCGTAATACCGTAATTTGAGGTGACTTTCCGGAATGATTCCGGACAATCTGGAATAGTAGGCAGGTCTGTATATGTCTTAAAACCAGTGTTTAGTTTTTTATATATTAATATACATTTATTTTATTGCTTGTACAGTGCATCGATCCGCCATGCGGGAATTAGCGTTAAAGAAATACTGTATTATTATTAATTTACCACTGAGGTGTCAAATTTAAACAAAAATGTAATTATAAGGGCGAAATTGATGTGGGTCCGGATTCGACACAAATTCGTTCTCCGTTTGTTTGTGCACCCACATCTTCGTTAGTTTTGCATGTGTCGGGCTGAAATTTCAAACCAGCATCCGTTGTTGCTGGTTACGTCAGTTAGATGGATGAGCGCATGAGACTGAGATTTCTGGCAAAAGATTGTACTAACAACTAGGCCAGTGACCAGTTACCATTTATATTATTAATGTGGGTAGGCTGGAAACATTCAGGCTGGGTTTGGGGTGTCTGGTACATATGACTGCCTTTTTACCCCGGGCAACGCCGGGTAACTCAGCTAGTTATAACATGAAATTAATGTACAATGAATGGAGGTGAGGTATCAAGTTTGACACTTGTGTAGAATCCGGACCCACCTCGATTTCGCTGTTATAACTTGATGTTTGTTTAACTTTGATACCTCAGTGTATTAGTTCCATTGTTCAACATTATCCCAGGCAAATTTACGTTTAAAGGCCATATCCTAGAATAACATGTGCTATGTCCCTTAACAGGGGTGTCATGTAACAAAGTAAAACTACTTCGTTACTCTACTTGAGTAGTTTTTTCAAGTAACAGAGAGTAACGAAGTACTATTTATATTAACTACTTCTACTTGTAACGAAGTAGTTTTATCTAAGGTAACGCTACTTTTTACTTCGTTACTTTCATTTACTTTGCGATATATTTTCGTTATATTTTTTCTGAACTATGTTGACCTGTTGGCATTCCGCCCGTTGACAACATTTCATTAAACTTATTTAATTACAAGAAATTAGAGCGTTGGTAAACTACGTTAACACAGTAATAACTGTCACTTGACTTGTGTTAGTGTGGTCAAGTCATTAGGAACAGTAAATATGGTGCAAGGCATTGTTTGTTTTGCTCTGACATCAATCGAATCGTTTCCTTTCTGCCAGTCTTGGCTTCTGCAAATAGGCACCTTCAGTGGGTTATCCTGGCTTCGGAGACTTGTTAAGTGCAATTGAAATTCACACATAGGCTAAGCCATGCATACTAATGGGATTTATATGTTTAATGCAGCACGGTAGGGAAGATCAGCATGCTAACATTGCGTAAATATTATCTTTTTACTGCAATAAAAGCAAATTTGCTTAGTGCTTCGGCTTGCGCCAAAATATTAATTCGTCAACCGCATACGGAACGGTGAATCGATCGCAATATTATTCGGCACGGTAAATGTGCGTTCTAAATTGGTGTTGTGGTATTGATTGAAAGACGAAGTTGAGCCAGCTATAAGCGTATTTATTATAGTTTTTTCAGTCTTTAGTCAACCTTAGCTCTGCATTTGTCAACTCATTTGCGTGTTCGGCTGCTGAGGTCTCATTACGTCATCGGTACCATATTATCGTCCAGTTCACCGTGGACTGTTAATCCACAATCTATTTTAAAACTCTACAACATATATGAATTTTATTCAGTTCAACATTCAACAGTGTACGTATGGCATTTAAACATAATACACATTGACGTTGGCTGGCATCTTAATAAGCTTCATGAATCGCGTAATTGTAGATAGCGCAGCCTGCACAATGACTGGCTTCGACCTGGACTTCAACGGCGTTCTTGGTCAGTTGGTGCAGCGACCGTGGTCGTCGTCGTAGCTAGCGCCCATGGTGGCAGATACCGGAACACATTTCCGTACCCCGCTGTCGAATTTACGAAAACAAAATATGGTTTTCTATAGAACATTTCAAAATAAGAAAGCATCATATGAATCCATGGAATTGACCTTTTTAAATAATTTATTTACATTTTTATTACTTTTTAGTGCAATTTCTACTGACTTTTTAACGATTATTTTATATATATATTTTTATCATATGGACATTTTTATTATACATATATCTATTCATTTAAATATTTTAATTTATTTAGATATATATTTATTCCACTTCTACAAAGGAACTGTGATGGTACATTTCGTGCGGAATGGAACAAGTGAAACAGACGCGAACTACATCACGTCTGCCACGCAAAAGTGCACATAATAATAATAATAAATAGAACATTATTTATATACATAATTAATATCTGTTGGAATTAAACAGTAATTATTTTCAATCTGTCTTAATTTTGTTGTTCGCCGATGCAGTAATTATTGTTGTTACTTGCCTGACAAAACATCTTACCGTTCTACTTTTACTTCTACTTCAAGTACTTTTGGAAAGTAGTTTTACTTTGTACTCAAGTAGGATTTTTTGACGCTACTTTTACTTCTACTCGTGTAGTTTTGAGCTGAATTACTTTTACTTCTACTCAAGTATAAAATTAAAGTAATTCAGTCACCCCTGTCCCTTAATAACAAATGGTTGATGCCCTTTCAAATGATGATATTGCCAAAATGTTTAAATATTCTATATGAGCATACAACATAAAAAGAACCTTAAAATTTGCCATTTTACGGAAACTCCCAAGCGATGCCGGGTTTGCATTTGTTACTGAAACATGACGTCAGTGAGTTGCACGGTGTCAAAAAAAAAACTTGATACAAATGGCGGCTTACTCGAGTAGTCCAGAAAGCGATATCAATTTTGAAGCGGATCACGAAATGTTTGATCATATATATTTCGGTTACAGTGAGGATGACATTGCCGAGATCGACAATGTTGATGTTAGTCAGCACGGTGTGACACCGTATAGACACAAACCAGTCAAGAGGCTCCGACAACTGACCGGGCCCACTTGCGCAGATTCGCCGGTAACCGATTCGCCTTCGCCTCTGTTGTGTTCTTCGAAGGAACGGCAGATTTCTTTGCATCTTCCATTGTACAAAGCCTTCGAAGTCGTCAGGCGCAATGAAATGCGAACCACAAATAATGCTAGTCCAGTCGGCCCTCTCGTTTCGAACAAAACGTTCCCATTTCTGCTGAGTAACTGCATCTTTGGGTAATTTGTGCACAGAATAGCCAGTCAGATTCGAATGGTTGCAGTTTCCAACACCACATTTTTTCACCATTTCTATATGTGAATGAATGTATACCAGTTCAAATATCCACCAAAGAAATCCAGCCGCCGAGAACGCTTGCAATCCCGAGAATGTTTTCCACAACTGACGTCACGATTCTGCCCCTCGCGGCTTTCCGGAAAACAGACTTTTCGAAGCCTGCACCAGGACAGGTCCCGTTTAATGTCAATTTTAGAAATGTTTCAGCAAACGTGTGGTTTCAGGGTTGTCATTAAATTGCAGAACACATATGTATATGCATATTTTTATACTTATTAGCAATTTTCCCCCCAGGATATGGCCTTTAAGAATATTGTATCTTAGCGCACTTTTGAGGCATAAATAGCACCCTGATTTACATAAACATATGCCGCTATATTGCTCATTTTACGAGCGTGATGTGGTAACGCACGACCGCTGCGGTGCAGACTCGTACAAACTGGGTCGCTATTTCGGCTTCAAAGGTGCGCTAAGACACAATATTTTTGTAATATAAATATGGCTGGGTCGAATGATGGAACTAGCCCTCTGAGACTGAGGTATCAAAGTTAGGCAAAACTCTAATTATTACGGCGAAAACGAGGTGGGTCCGGATACTACACAAGTACCTCAAGTTTAGGCAAAATTAGTTATAACGCCAGTGACATCAACTGATCAAGCCTGGTGTCCGGATTCGAAACAAGTCTTCTTCTACATGTTAGCAGCCACCATCCATAACCTGTCTGCTTGGAGAATATGCTGCAAGTCTCCCTGAATGTACTGAATAAACATAGCAACTTATTCATCGTATTGGTTAAATGTGACAAAGACCACGTGTGCTGCAGCCCATTTGCCTGGAATATCAGCACACGACGTCATTGTTAGGGAGCCATGGTCATGGTCATGGAGGGTAGCCCCTTTGACTTCGTTGATTTGCTTGGAAGTAGTTGTTGGTTTAGACATCAGCATGTCGCGAAACACTGAGATTCGGGAGAACCAAGTTTCAATGTTTCCCACTGGCATTTCAATGTTTTCTAACAATATTTCCATGGAAAACAGCGAATCAAATGAGGACAAGGCGGCAAGAACAACATAAAGATAAAGCCCGCATCTTTTTATCAGCTACAAAAGACCGTTTAATAACTTATTTCATGTGTTCCAGTTATAATTAAGTCAACGCCACGCGGCTTGTTATCGCACAACACGTGTGTACTTACTGTACTAACAAACTAAAGTTTTAGCATCTATCTGCGTTACCTTTTCGTCGAACATGGAGCGAGATCATTCTCGCCAGGTGGCGCGATGTCACCACAACTATCCATTTCTTAATTTACTACCTTAATATCCCCTACCAGCCTTACACCGGTTGCCTACGCTAAGTAGGGGTTACTTGCATTATCATTAGAACAACGAATTAAACGCGACAGATGCAAAATATTGCAGTACAAGTTTGCCGCGTTAAACGATCCATTGTAAAATGGCTACCATCTTCCCAGGAAAGAATGATGTTGGGTCACGTGATATAATTATTATAATGCATTCACACGTGACATGTCACGTGATTAATTTGCATAAAATATGCAAATTAAGAAAACGCCATTCAATGACGTTTTGTCATATTTTGGTAAAATACGTCGAATGTCGATAAAATGTGATCTCATTAGCTTGCGTTTTCTGTCACATGACGTTTTGCTAGTACGGAGCACGTTTAGCATAACTATCTACAACTTGGTGTATATGGTTGATTAACACAATTAGCTAATAATATTCGTATTGCTATAATACTGGCATGAGGGTAGACATAAGCATCATTGTGTCAGCGTCTACTTCATGTTGCCAAGTGCATACAACTCACGGGCCGTTTTTCCGAAGTATTTGCCGTACGCGCGTGGTTCCTGCGATTGCTACGTTTTATGTATTACGCGGACTTACGTTTACGTTCCGAATAACTTATTTACCCCATAAAAGGTTAGAATATGTTACCATATATGGGGTATTTTATTTTTTTAAATATAATTTTGTTATAGGTCTTATGTAGTACTTACTATTCTACTATAAAAATCGTATATGTCCCTGAATTTTAGCGCTCGAGGTTCAAGCCGTCTAAAAGGAGACCGTTAACCGTTAACCGATTATTTATAAGTCGATAACTAACCTAATAATACATTTCGGTTGTTAGATTATTTTTTATAAAAAAATCTACTAAACTTTATGGCATCGTAATATTGAATATAATGCAAACAAATCTACATGTGACATACATAATGTGATATGTATAATTTTGTTTGTACTACTAATAGTAATTAACGTACGTTTTTGGCATTACGTATATCTACAGCAACACAACCGGTCAAATATACCATGCAGAGCAATAGTCTAGCTATTGATCACGCGTACTTTCAACTGTGTACATGACTGTTTGCGACTTCGCGTGCAAGTACACTGGCGTAGGTGTTTATATCAGTGTAGGGGCTAGGGTGCATATAGATACATACATGTCTTATCAATGTTACCCTTGGTGTTGGCCTAATCTTTATACAAACCATGTGGCTACCACAATGATATTATCTATTGGTCTTGGTCGTCTTCGTCCCTGAGTTAAAAATCACAGGTCCACAGAGGTGAACATCTCAGACAGTTACTTATAAGGGATAAGATTTTCAAGAGGCAGATTTTACACACAAACTGCGGTTTTGAAGTAATCCCAAACTCGGCATGCAAATTGTGCATTGTTTTTCTTCAAATTATACCAATACACATCCATGATAAACACAGATGTGTACAACAACTGATATAAAAAATTATAGTCATCATCAATACATTAATTTTAATAATAATTCGTGCACAAAACCTTACGACAGTACGGCATTATATTATGTGTAACTGGTTGTAGATCTATATGTGGGTCTACAGTCACATATATATATTTTGGTAGATGTTCAAGACGAAAGTACACGAATAATATATGTACATATGTATTCATAAATACTAACGTGGACTTATGTGGTCTTACAGCGCCGGTATCCGAAGATCAAAACCATTTGCTAATGCTATGTGAGTCCAAAACTACGCGATGGGTTTTTTCTATTCCCATGTATGTGACCTTTTATACCAAGTAGCTAGATATGGGACTAGCGGCTTATATGACGGGTGTCTACCGGAAGACACGGGCAAAGTAAACGAAACTGCTCCGGTGGTCGGTACATATATGCATATATTATGTGGATTCGAACTAGTACGTTCGATCGACAGTCCGGCGCTCTACCGCGCCACACGCACACGCCACGTTAGTAGTCTGTGTTTTAAAAGCAAAACTTTCTAAATTATACATTAGAGCCTAATCTTTAAATGAATTTTTGAAAAGCAGCAAGAACAACTTATGCTTATATATTATTACTTTTTAGCACGCTCTTGGCAAATTTCAGAAGCGCATTCAGGGTATGTTGAACTACTAACATATTTATTTGTTGATAATCTTGTTAGAAATAGTGTTCTGTAGCATTCAGTGAACACATAACAAATAATAAAGTATCTTGTAGTTAGGTCTATCTCTGCATTTGTAGATCTGGCGTTTATGCATATACCTGTACTTTTTCCGTACACACTTGTCACAATAACATAACTATCTCACAAAAATGCTAATTTCTACACAATTAAAATTCGATGTAGCAATTTTCATTATGCCCTAACCTTTTGCGACATTCCATTGACATGTTCTTATAAATACGACAATCGGTTTATTCGATTAGCCAATCCTGGCACATCCCAGTTTGTAAACGAGGTCAACGCTTGAATATGGCAGACTGTGGATGTGTATGATGTTTTTGTATTTCCGCTTGTCACAATTTTTATGATCACATTTTATGTAGGACTTGTAACATCGTCGAAATGACTACAGTAATAGACGAGTCTAACATGTTGATCGAGCCGGAGGAAGAAGTCAGAAAATTGCAAGAACTGGTAAAGAAATTAGAACGTCAAAACCAAATCTTGCGTAGCAAGCAAGACCAAAACAAGGACGTCGAGTCAAATGTTATTTCCGTCAAAAGTGACTCGGATGAACACTTGAAGAAACGATGGCCTACGAAAAAAGGCACGTTGAGTTCCAACATAAACGACAATTCAAAGAATACGTCACTGGATGATGTAGAGCTATTAGATTTAGATAAAGTTCAACAACAACAGGAGGAGGAAGACTGCTGGTAAGAGATTTGGCACCGCTTTCTGACTCGATCGATCTGAGGTCTGATCCTGGCCCTGACTCCTGAGTTTTACAGTTTAACTTTACTTTAGGACACATATTTGATTCTAAGTTAGCTAAGCATACTTTAATATTTTGTTGATGCATCGTCGTCATGCATTAGTCTATTATTAGTTGATAAAAGTAAAATCAAGTGTTTTGAAAGAAACTTGTCTCGAGTCAAGAGGGAGACTTGGATTGGTGCTTATTTAGTTATTGTAAATATTGACTTTTCTATTTTTTAAAGTTTCCCATTTTTTTACCCCCACTGTTCATGTGTCCTTTGGAAGCAACAGTACAAACTGTTTCATCTTCTAAACATCAGAAATAATTACCAGCTAGAACAAGAACACTAACTGAGGACCTGTAACTTGTAAGGCTCTAATCCTATATTGCTACAGGCTACAGCCGCTTACATATAGTAATGACAAGTGTACGGGAACAATTTATATTCGTCAAATCATACAGTAATGTTATTTATGTGTAATATTTATGTTACTTTTGTATGTAGGCAAGGATCTCACTGATACCATATTATTGTGTTGTAGTACAGGCGAGGAGCCAGCAGGCACAAAATGTACTTCTTAAGGTTACAGCTGTATTGGGAACATTATTGAAAAGGCAATAAGCACATGCAATAAAGTACTATTTAATGTATAATATTGTTATCTATAGGTGTATTACTGTTCAAAGTTATATTGAAGACAATAAATTATTTAGCCACACATAAATATAGCAAAGACATTTTTGTAATAAAACCTGTAGTATAACTTTCATGTCGATTATGATTATATTCCTCAGTATTATGCCAAATAAAATAATACCTGTGTTTCCGGTAACCCGACCGTCCCTAGTATTTCCGTGCGACAATATGCATTTTTTTACAAACAAAAGAAAAATACTTTTTATGATGCCAACCCTTGCCTCTGACAAAAAACTTTTCTTTTAACATTATAGTACATTCCGGCAAAAGACTATTACAACGATCATTTAATATGATAAAAATACAGATAATCATTGCAAAAGTCCTGAACGGAAATTCTGCGATCGTCCCTAGTATTGGATGGATTTTCGTGTAAATTGTTGCAAAGTGTCATGGGGCCCCTGCTACGTACCTCGTGTCAACTGACGTAAACAGGGACGCAGACGGAAGGCGCTAACAAAAAACATTTCGTGATCGTTGTCCGCTAAGCACAATTGAAGACATGTTGTTAATTAAATGTACTGGTCACATCGTTAGAACACGCATAAGTGTACAGATTCCGGTTTCGAACACAAAACTCGAAGGAATAATAGCAGCCTAGGTTACGCTGGCTCAAAGTGATATAGTACGGGTTTTGTAGTTCTAACAAATTCCGTTGGATGGCGTCATATATATGGTGCTAGATAAAATGGTTGAACAAAAATAATGTATAAAATTAAATATTGCAATAGATCTGCCTACCCTTTTTTTCTCGCAATAAAATGTTTTTAACAATAAAATGTTTTCCCTACCTACCTACCCTATTTTAAAAATCAGTGTTATTGGAAACACAACTATATTTTTGTTGGCCTTAGACGATACTGGAGGACATTTTTTCTGCTTTGTTATGCCAACATATAGATGGCATGTCATGGAAAATACCTGTGTCAGTTTTAAAACACATTATTACTATTACTAAGTATTTATATATATGACTTGTATTTGAGTTGCTAGTACAAAAAGGGAGATATGTTGGACATGTGTCCAGTTGTCCCTACTGGTGTGTTGGATTATGCCTACTTTCACCCTGTAAGATCACTATGATGTACCAATTTTGTACATAATAATAATGCCATAGTCATACGATATAACATTTTCACAAAACACTGTTTAACAAATTGTTACATGAATAAACACATTTTAAAGGATTGTTGAAATAAATATGAACTCTTGAATGGTATGCACACATTGCACTGTACATATCGAGTTACTGTCCTTAAATTATACCTGAGTCCTGGGCATCTGAAGCTGACACTGGTACTGGCTTGAGGTCCACACTGAATTGAACTGGGAAAAGGGAGTATCACTTGTAATTACATTGGGAGGGGAATGCTCATGGGAACTAAGCATTCTCAGTTGATGACTTCCATTCTATCCACACAACTTCCAATTTTAGTCTTTAGACATTGGGCTGCCTACCAGGGATATGCTGTAATACATGGTAACAGTTCTTTCGATGGCTTTTCGCTACACAAATAACTGCAGAAAGCAGGAATACATGCTGCTTGATCAGGGGACCATTTCACTGACATTCTCGTGAGCTCATTGAAATAGAGTCCTTGATAAAACGGTGATGGATTTTGCATTTCGAGAAGCTCCTGAAATTTAATGGTGGATTTTCTTATGAGCTCAATATATTTGTGAAACAGCCCCTGGTTACTTGCAGAACTTTTTTTTTATACAATCTAATAAACTAATATTGATAAAATTTAGGTTTAATTATGGAATAAAACAAGTTTCTGTAAGAATTTCCCAAGTTTCATTTCCAGTGATCAGTGTGTTGTGTTTTTTTACTTATTGAAAATAACACTTTTGATTGGGTTTTGATACCATATGGACTAATGTTTGCGAAATACTTGTACATTGGAATAAGGATTAAGGAATGTGATCTGTCAGAGTTGAGTTATTTTCATGCAAACCAAACCAGAATCGGAAACCGGTCTTAGAAGATTTGTTGGTTCGAGCTATTGACATCTGGTTTTGAGCTGCAAAGGCAGATAACTGAACAGTTGAGGAAAGTATCTGGTATGTGGCAATATGCCAAAATGTACTTGAAGTCTAGGACTCTAGGTCTAAATGTAACACAGCACCACTCCAGTTGAAAGTTCCGTTTCTGCCAAGTACTGAAATACTAAGAATATATATATGTATATATATAGTTATCTATGTTTTTAAGTAAGTATCAGTATGTGATTACATTTACAATTTCTATTTTCCCCCTGATTGTATGGATTTGTTTATAGTTTTAGTTAGCTAGGTTATCTTGTAAGTAGAGTGTACATGGTGACGAATACTCAAATTCGGACAGTGACAATCTTCAAGAAAGCAGTCCAGTTGTTCCGTCTGGTTTGCTTGAGGTAGGAAAATATATGCCATTGACAAAGTATAATATCTTGTGTATGTAGAGTCATATCAGTAGGCCAAGCTGTTACAAAAACAGAATTGAAAAGCTAAGCCCAGTTGTCGACTCACAAAACAGTACTTAATCGATTTACATTGGGTGTTTAAACAATTCCTGTAATGGCTGTTGAACAACTGGTTCAAGTAACACAAAGAAATATGTAAAGGTAGGCAGCCACTGGTCTATTGTTTACATACAAGTCTCTGTTGTTGTCTGTTTTTGATATTTTATGTATCACTTGCTGGCATATATCTGAAGATATATTTTACGACAGCATTATTATATTTTTAAAAACATCACAGACCTTTACAGATTTCAACCACTTCTAAGTTGTAGTTGTGTCACTAAAGTCCTTTCAATTAAAATAAACTTGTCAGTTACCAAATTTATAGGATTTGTTTGAGTTAAAGAACATGTCATGTCTTACTCTGAACGAGTCAGGAGATGGGTAAAACTTGTGAATTATTTTGTTGAGGTTCAGAGTTCACACTGCTAAATACCAGTACTGTGCTTGGCAGCTGTTTTATATTGATGACTAAATGGGAGGCATGACAGTGGAGGAAACAAGCCAGGACTGGGTTGTGTTTACGCCACTACTAGGCAACTAGGCATTATTAATTAGGGCAGTTATTGTATTACATACTAAAGTAACAGGTTACCTCTGGTGTGGGTGGTTTCATGGATGTGTTTGTCAAACATGAGTTTTGTTATTTATCTGTAGACCTGTACAATCCAGTTGCAAGTCTAGATATAAAAGGTTACAATAATTATTGTTATACTGTAGCTGGTGTATAATTAAGCTGAATAGCCTGTGAAGAATGAAAACTGAACTTTAGAAATGCGAAACCTATGTTATCTTGAAAGTCATTATGTTAAACGCATTTTAAGGGTTAACATTTGCGACAATAATATCCCACAAAGCAAACAGTTGCAGCACAAAGTTCTAACTTCTAGATCATACACGGCAATATTCTAGGTTTATTATCGGAAAACATTTGTCTGTAAGAGTTTCCCAATTGTCACTTATAAGTATTGTTTTCAAGTTTGATACAGTTTATAAAAAAAGAATTAAAAAAAATTATTTGAATGCTAAAATTTGTTGTTAATGACATGTGATTCCAACTAATATTAACACTGATTCAATAAGAACTCTGTTGTGAACTGGTAAAAATGCAAATATTGGGGCAGCACATGGTCTAACAATCAGGATGTTTGATCTAATTGCATGAATGATATATCTTACAGTGGAACATTTTGTAGTTGTTGGATTATCAGAAAATCTCCTATGAGTTTTGTAACCAATGTAGACAATTTGTTCTAGTATGTTTTGTCACTATACATTACTACAATCATAGATTTGATGTTCAGTGAATTGTCCACTTGCAAGTTGCAGTTTGCAACCAAGTAACATCCGTAGTTTGTCCAAGTATAGCCAGTAAGCTGTTGTTTCTAGAATACAGCACTGCATGTCATGACTATCATTGTGCTAGCATGATTGTCTTTGGCAGCTTTCCAGTGTATACTTCCACTGGACTGAACAGCTGGCAGAATTCTGGTAAGACTTGTCATAACTATCACACTGGTGCCACTAGGGATATCTAGGCCACTGTACTCAATTAGTTTGTGCATCTAGTTAGTTGCAACTACAGAGGTCCACAGGGGGAGGCTCTGTATGTTAATGTTAGGGCTTTCACTGAATTAGATAAATCTGTATGCATAGTGAACAGGAGGTTGACAAAGCAGGCCAATATGATCCGAATCACTTTGTTTAGTCTGATGACAGTACTAAATGGCACAGCCCTAAGCCTGTCTAAGGCAAACAGGACACAGTCACTGAATAGTGCTATGGGACAGATAAATAATTGACTTCCATGTTGATGAAATACGAATAAAATACCAGTGATTTTGAACAGGGATTAGAGCATATTGAGTACTGCAGGTACATCAGTTAGGCTGATTAGTGGTGCACATTTCTGGTGCTTGTCTGACACATTGACAGTATAGTAACTGTTATGGTGAGGGGCTCATGGAAGTGGTGGCAGGATGCGTTGCATATATATAGACAACACTTTTGTTTGTGCAACAACTTATGTCATTGTGAATGTGATGTAAATGTATGTACATGACTAAAATGTTACCTGTAGAAACACAAATAATCTGTCCTCAATAGTACAACTAATAATCTGTCCCCGATAGTATAACACGGCCTTAGTACAAATGACGATCTGTCCCCACTACTACAACAATGATCCTTTCCAACTAGTACAGATAATGATCTGTCCCCACTACAGTAAGGTGGTATTGACATTTCACAGTCATTTATGACTACTGCAGTGATTCACTTGGTTGTAAATGACAGCTCAAGAGCTCTGCCTGCAGACTGTAGCCATGTTTCCTCCGCCGTCAAAGCATGACTCACTTCTCTCAATGAACAGTCAGGATCTCTCTCACCTGGGCAAGTCTCACACTATTTGGTTCTGCTGAATGAAGTGTATGTATTTACCATGTATTGGGTAATGGGCCTTCCTTGAAGTGAGCTGCTCCTGTCTGGCAGCCAGCTGCAGAGTAGGTGGAGAAGGCTACATCAAAGGCTCATTATCTGTCAGTGCATCTCTGACAGCTAATACATGTGGCACTGGCTCACTTCTTGGTAAATTGCAATTATAGCCAGCTTGGGTTTCATATTTATAGTAAGGAGGATGTACTATGTAATTTGTGTTCAGTGATGCATATATATTATATAATGTGTGAATCTGTAACGTGTGCATGTTTGTGCGTGCAGAGTTTTTGAAGGTATGTTACGTTGGATTGTCAGCATAACATGAAGTATTAACAACATTCAGATATTTTCCTATCACCTGCTATTACACAGGGGTCCACAACCTCCTAAAAATGCAAAGTATATATATATAAATAATTGTATCTTTTCAGGGAACCTGTTTATAATGTAACTAGCTGAGTTACCCAGTGTTGCCCGGGGGGAAAAGGCAGTCATATGTAAACAGATTGTGCCGGTAACGTGTCTGTTGCTGACTGCACGTAGACAGAGATTATACTGGTAACTTGTCTGTCGCTGACTGCGTGTAGACAAAGATTGTACTGGTAACTTGTCTGTCACTGACGGCGTGTAGATAGAGATTGTGCAGGTAACTTGTCTGTCGCTGACTGCGTGTAGACAAAGATTGTACTGGTAACTTGTCTGTCACTGACGGCGTGTAGATAGAGATTGTGCAGGTAACTTGTCTGTCGCTGACGGCGTGTAGACAAAGATTGTACTGGTAACTTGTCTGTCACTGACGGCGTGTAGATAGAGATTGTGCAGGTAACTTGTCTGTCGCTGACGGCGTGTAAACAAAGATTGTACTGGTAACTTGTCTGTCACTGACGGCGTGTAGATAGAGATTGTGCTGGTAACTTATCTGTTGCTGACAGCGTTTAGACAGAGATTGTACTGGTAACTTGTCTGTCGCTGACTGCGTGTAGACAGAGATTGTGCTGGTAACTTATCTGTTGCTGACGGCATGTAGACAAAGATTGTACTGGTAACTTGTCTGTCACTGACGGCGTGTAGATAGAGATTGTGCAGGTAACTTGTCTGTCGCTGACGGCATGTAGACAAAGATTGTACTGGTAACTTGTCTGTCAATGACGGCATGTAGATAGAGATTGTGCTGGTAACTTGTCTGTTGCTGACGGCGTTTAGACAGAGATTGTACTGGTAACTTGTCTGTTGCTGACGGCGTTTAGACAGAGATTGTACTGGTAACTTGTCTGTCGCTGACGGTGTGTAGATAGCGATTGTGCTGGTAACTTGTCTGTCGCTGACGGCGTGTAGATCTATAGAGATTGTACTGGTGTATAATGGACGTGTAGACAAACTTCCTTAAACATTGCTTCAGTTGTCAACATTTTACAGAAGAAATAAATTCTAAAACTTTCACAACTTCTCAAATTTTTTTATTTGGCAAGAAAGTAGTTGAGGGAAAAAACAAAGAAATGTTTGTGGAAGAGATCTATATAGTAAATCATTAACAGAATTACAGGGAGAAATATGTAGGTGATCGGAAAAAAGTCAACCTGCACCGGGTTTCGAACGTGGTACCACTCACATGGAAAGCGGATGCGCTACCACTAGGACTAACCTAACCTATCTTGCTAGTTGCAGTGTGTTCGTTTAGAACGTAAACATGTAAATGGCATTCCTTTGTTTTTATTTCTACACTTGACATTTGATTACTTATAATATCACAATGAATAATGGTCGCTACATAAACATCTATCACGATCGCCTGTAGTAGTGAAATGAGGTTTCTTTCCCTTGTTAAAATGTGATTATCGATATTTTAAGTGAACTAGGCCTATGCTATGCCTATGGCTATGAATACAGCTACACTACTTCCAAAAACCATTGCGTGAATACTGATCGCATTGAGACCGCGTCGTTTTCGGGCAGAAGTATAACTGTTGACACTCATTTTTCATTTAAGTTTTGTTGGCTGCATAAGTGAATAAATCATTTTAAATGTTATATTAATTAATAACTTGAAATCATACACAGACGCCAAAAGATAGCTCCATCTGTAGGAAAGATGTGAAATGCGAAAGAGGGCGCCACACCAGAAGCACGCGCTCACGGGGCTGAAGCGATGGAATGCTGGTGCCTGTGTTAAGTGCTGAGGATTTTCAAACATCAATAACTTTAAAACTTTTCAAAATTTCTGCATACATCGGGCGACATATTTGTAGATGGCATAATTATCTTTATGATGATGTTAAAAAACAATAAATTCTGGGGCTGGAACTCCATGTACAGCCTTTTGAAATATTGAACCTCCATGTTTTCCACCCCCTGGACGAATTTCAAAAATGTATAAATCTACGAACTGTCTCAATGGGCCCACTAGATCACATGCAAAATTTCAGCCTGATACATGCAAAACTGACAGAGATATGGGTGCACATACAAACACAGAATTAACTGTTTTATAATATATATATATATATATATATAACTTTTATAGTGTTTAAACATATCATTTGATGTACATCCTGGCATTTAAATAAACATATTAAACCATTTAGTTGTTTTAGAGAATTAAAATCCTCATATATACGTGCACAGTTTTGATGGGTATCTTCCCGTGGCCACATTGCAACCCCCATGGGTGTATTTGCATGTAACTTGTGCACTATCCTCGGCATGTATTCAATGGCACAGGTAAGTTACTGTAGTTGGAAGCACCACCAGGCCAGTGGAGCTATTTATAGAATACTCTCTGCCATAGGTGTAGCATACTGCTTCTGTTGGTGCCTTCTAGAATTCTTGGGTAACACAACATTATATTCCTTTGCCTGGGTAATGCCAGCAATCATTGTTCATAAGCCTGATGTGACAACGATTACATTCAATCGATACAATTACATGAGTCCTCAAGTCGTTGCCAGGATCAGTGGCCACAACAGATGGTTTCTTAAGTACTGCCTTGTTAGACTAATGCAGACAGATCAATCAATGAGACAGCCTTTGTCACTACTGTATTGTGTAATAACTTATCCATGTTTCATGCCTTCCTAGAGTATGTGTGCGGTGTGTGCTTGCATGTGTGTGTGTGCGTGCATATGTGTAGTGCTCTAGGGTTATAATATATCACAGGTGTAATGATCAGTTAAACTGTAATGTAACACTATAGGGGATATCATTGTAAAGTGTGTAATCCCGTTACAAGCTTGTGGCATGTAATTATTCAGTATCAAAATCATTGTGTTGCTGTCTAAATAATTTTTTTATAAATAATTTCACATTTGCATTAACTGATTAAGTCTCTGACTGTGGCATCTTAGTCGTTAGAACATTGGTCTCTCAATCAAGGGGATCCTCTTGCTGTCACATCGGCGCATGGGCAAGTTTGTTTACTTCGCTTATATATTATTGCTTAGTTAACTCAGTTGTGTTAAATGAGTAAAGGTCTGGCTTTTAGACAGTTGTGGATATATCTATGTGAATTAATAGCCTTCATGCAGTGATTACAGTTTGGCTGAATACATTTAAGTAGATTTTTTTTTTTAATGCACTTGTAATGAAGTACTTTTTTAGAGATTACTTTTTACTTGTAACGAAGTACATTTATGTGTACTTTTTTATGGGATAACTCAGGGATGAAGCAGCTTCAACGGGCTTTTGTTTGCATTGGTAATCCTTGACTGACTACACTTTGGGGGAATATTTGTGCTAGCCCTGATGTTTACAAGCAGGTGATATTGGAACAGTGTGATTGCTGCCTGTCCAAAGGGATTCAATGGTCCATTGAAGCTTCATCATCAGCCACAACCCATTTTCACACAAGCCTCATTGGCTTCCCATTCATTCACTGGTTAATAGCTGGGTAATGTTTGACCAGCACTTCATCTTATAATACCAACTTTAGTTAGTGGCTACCTGCACACTGCTGACCTTAAAACTCCCAGAAATGTAAACAACATCCTGATGCATTTGTCATGAGTCAGTCAGACAGAGTGAGGTGACAGTGGCAAAGACTTGCTGTTTGTTGACAACTACTCTGGCTCATTGAAAAGGTAATGCACAATGTACGATATTCCATACGGGTCGGTTAATGGTTGTAATGCAGTTTAATTAAGTTTCTGCTAGGCCCAGAGGGTGAAGTGTAAAGCACTTTTACAAGTTATCCTAGGTAACTCCTAAGGATTAGATATCATCCAGTGTAAGCACTTTTCTTGTAGCAAACATGATTCTATTGTCAGATCCAGTTTGCAATGTTTTATCTACAATTTTACCAGTTCTGTTTAGGAGGAAGTACAATTATTATTACAATTAAAAACGGATTCCTCTATTAGATGTTTGGCTACTCATCGCATGTGAATACAACTTAGGTATTAGCACCAGACACAACATTTGTTGGTTCCCAGTGATATTAGGTGCCTTGTAAATTGCAAAGGTCTGGATGACTGACTTATACTATAAGAGGCATGTAGGAAGCGGGGGGGGGGGGGGGGGGGGGGGGGGGTTGTTTACATTCCAAGGCTGTAGTCAAATAAAACCCATCCTACTGTGTAAGAACATCTGTGGGGATGTGGGTCAGTGACAAATGGGGAGGGGGGGCTGACTACGGGAATGTGGGGGAGAAATAGCTTGAGCAATGTAATGGTGGGCACTGAGTTATGTTCATGTAAGCTCAGTGACAGAATTACATGACCATGCAGTGAGTGAGGTTTTAAGATGTTACTGTTGGCCTACCAGCATCAGTAGATAGTATCTCTGCCATTGCATTTCCACGTTGTTTATAATTATAGAAGAAAACCTAAGGTTTTAAGTAAGCTTCTCTCTCCAGATTCTCATCTAAGAGTGAATACAGAAGAAACTAAGAAGAATTTGCAGTTGGCAGGCAGGGTATTTAAGACATTATATATATATATTTTCACTGTACATGATCATTAATGTTTTTTGTTATATTTGAGAAGTTGGATTCCGAAATTATGAACTCATTAGATGCCTGATTCCCAAATGATAAACTGTTGTTCTAAATCAATCATAATCATGCGATTCCAAAATGACAAACCCTTACATAATTACCAGTTTATGACGAATCATAAATTAATAATACCCAGTGGTAAATTCATACGTGTACCTCACACCAGTTATGAGGCGTGATTGAACCAAGTACATACTGGCTTACTCAGAACCTGCTGTTCCTGGACTCAGCAGCAAGGGAAATGGAGAGCAACTTGCGTGTATTCCTAGAAGTCCTCGTCACTTTCTTTTGCAGTAAAAACTCCCCTGAGCAAAGTATGTGATGCGCTTTCCACTAACGTGAGATTGGAAACTTACAGTGAGCTGTGTTTAGGTGATTGGTGCCTGTCAGCAATTTATTCTGGATGCAGTTTGTGTTGATCAGAACAAATCTAAGCTTATGAAACCTTTCACCTTTAAAACAGTTTCTGCTCTTTACCATTTTAGTTTGTCATTGAAATGCTGCATTTTTAGCTAAATAATTTAATATATCAACTCGATATATGCTTAATATCAGATAAATATGCATGCACACTGTATCTGCAGAATCACAACAAACACAGAAGTTATTTCCTTCATAATTCATTTGTTTACCATAGGACCAGGTCATACACCAGAGACCAGTGAACAAATAGTGCTCAGCAACATTGGCTACTTGATATAGTATTGTGATAAATTTGTATTTTGTACATATATTAATATGAATGTGTAAGATCCATCTAGTGTCTGCTGTGATAGCGGACATTATGACGACTCTATAATGAGGGAGACACAATAGAGAGTATTTGAATGTGTACAACAATGTTTACAATCAGTCATTATGGAATAACACAATGACTTGTGATACATTTATTTATGGTGCTGTTTATTAGTTATTGGTCAGCATTGAATAAAAAGTCGCTGTCACTAAATCACATTGTCCCTGGCACCCTGTTGGTTAGAATCTATTGTAGCCCTATGACGGAAGGAATTATGTCTTGGCTCAGATAAAGTACAGATTACTGCAGTACTCATAGTCAGCATCCAGTGATGAAACTGTCTGTATCATCATCACCTGTGAATGTATGTCTACAGTGAAAACTTGTACATCGTCTGGGCGTAGGAGGAATGTTACTACTTCAGTTTTTATCAGCTTCCAGGTGCCGGTATGCATGCATTCAACCACAACTGTTACTGATAGGTAATGAATTATGGATGGTAGAGTAGGTAAATAATTAATTGCCAATGAAAAGAGAATAATATATGTACTTTATTGTACTGTGTGCTACAACAAAGATGGTCTCTTCCAGATGGTGCAGTGTTCACAAATGACGTTTCTTACAACATAACAATATAACGCAAGTTATAATCGCATGGCTTTGAACCACATATCCATCTAACATCTGGTGTGAACTTGAATACCAAACCAAGGGGCATTTCAGAAAATTAAAAGCGTTACTTATGCAGGTTGTGGATTTTATTTATCCCTGAAAGGTTGGTGCCCAAGGTGCAAGCTGTCTAGTGGAAAAAAGGTTTTACTTATCAGCCCACATAAGTTTTGGCACATACGCACTAACTCAATTATAGTTAGTCTACCTTCCCTTCAACATTGTAGGCAAGTTGCAGATCTTGTGTTTTTATGCAAGTGTGTGCACTCCCAACCAGACTCGTATCTGGTAGGGGCTATCCAATTTCACTGTCCTTCACAATCTAAAACCTTTAGATCCTCAATTCAAAAACATTTCTATGTATAACGGATGTTTGTCTGGTATATTTGATGTTGATATTGTATGTTTTTTATGTCTTTGTTGTTCTTATTGTTTTTATTATTGTTTTATTATTTATATGTATTGTTTCAGTTATCAGTCTTGTTACTGAGTTCACGGGACCTTTTAGAATCTGAATAAATACAATACAGTACAATACAATATATATATATACATGTATATATATATATAATTCCTGTGTCTGCTGTCTTCAGGTTGTACATGTCGCCGCGGCAGCCGTCGCCTGCCCAGAAGCGTGTCAGTCCCTACAAGTGGGTGCGGCAGGACTTTGAGAGTCCCAGCGCCGATGTGGAGACATGCAAGCGACGACTGCTCTTTAAGCTTGACGACCTGGCTCGTGGAGGTGAGGCTCGCATGTGTGCGTGTGTTTGCATGCATGCATGTTATTCTTGTAAGTTGTTGGTTAGTTGAAGCAACTGACGCGAATCATTTAACACGAGTCACTCTGATTAATTATGTAATTTGTGGGAATGGTACCATTAGTAACATTTAAATTCACTAAATATTGTGTGTGTTTTTAAGACTATTTAGTTGTGCATTATTCAAGGATATTCATTGGACCCAGATTGTGGATGAACTTCTACATCAAATTTTTTGTATTTATTGTCACCTAAATACCTAAACATATAAATGTGTTATATGTCCCAACGGATGTCAAAACAATAGCCAGTAGTAACTAACGACATAACCAATCAGATTAAGAATGCATGGATCCATCACATAACGTCTTGCCAAGCAACAAGATCTGTGAAGGAAACAGCATGGTTGACACACATGTGTGAAGTTCTTGGACATTCCATTTTGTTGAAATTCAGGCCCCCAATTTTTTTTTATAATAAAACGGCACAATGAGATGTGTGGGCGGGTCTCTAGAGGAAGCTATGGTCTATCCGTTGTTGCAGTGCATAGCGCCTACAGCAAGAACCAGTGCCTGACATCCAGTGCCTTATCCCCAGCTATGGCTCCACGAGATAGCAGTCCCAGGACAACACCCAACAGCAGCAATGGCCGAGTACCACACCTACAACACACGCACTCCACCTCAGGTCAGTAGGGGGCGCTGTGGTCTGGTTGTTGGATCATCGCATTCTTGGTTGAGATCATTTGAGTAAAAAATGTAATCCTCTTGTTGCTGTTTCGAAGGTTAGGCATTTTGATTCACTCCACATTGCCTCCGTTCACCCGATTGTACAAATGAGTGCGCGGCCATGGAGGTTATGGCTGAACGAATAGTTTGTTGTGTAATAGTAATTGTGGAATGCTTCCCAGAGAAATCAAGTTGGTGTTTAGGGAGCAGGTCTGCCGGGGGAAGTGTGAAGTCCCAGGGACTGGATGTCACCTTTGTAGATAATATTAAAGCTTTTCATTATCATCTGTAGAATACCTGTAGAATACCTGTTTGTACCAAATGTCCTCTTATCTGTTGTACTGAAAGCACATGAAATGCCATGTGTGCTAATAGCAGGACATTAATTTTGTCCATTTTGTCAGGTGCCACCTGAGGTCGTATGTATCCAGTACTATAGAATGCAATGTCAGGTTAACCCTAGAATCTTTTCATCTGCCCTGTTGTCAATTGTCATTGGGTTAAGCCGTGTCACAGAAAGGATCATATGTCAGTTACTGATAGGCTGTTTTGGCCAAGGTTGGAGTCGAGTTATTATTTATCAGTTAATGATAGGGTATGGCCCGGGTTAAGGTGGAGTTGCTTGTACGCTGGACCGCTCTCCCCTTCAGGTCTCGTTGTTCCAACAGTCATTTTAAAATGTAGGCCAAAATGAAGCTGGATGGTCATATGGTTAACCATAAACCAGGTAGAAACCACTGAGCATGCATTCTCTAACTCAAGTAGAAACCACTGAGAACACAAACCATAACTCAGGTAGAAATCACTGGGGACACAGACCATAACTCAGGTAGAAACCACTGGGGACACAGACCATAACTCAGGTAGAAACCACTGGGGACACAGACCATAACTCAGGTAGAAACCACTGGGGACACAGACCATAACTCAGGTAGAAATCACTGGGGACACAGACCATAACTCAGGTAGAAACCACTGGGGACACAGACCATAACTCAGGTAGAAATCACTGGGGACACAGACCATAACTCAGGTAGAAACCACTGGGGACACAGACCATAACTCAGGTAGAAACCACTGGGGACACAGACCATAACTCAGGTAGAAACCACTGGGGACACAGACCATAACTCAGGTAGAAACCACTGGGGACACAGACCATAACTCAGGTAGAAATCACTGGGGACACAGACCATAACTCAGGTAGAAACCACTGGGGACACAGACCATAACTCAGGTAGAAACCACTGGGGACACAGACCATAACTCAGGTAGAAATCACTGGGGACACAGACCATAACTCAGGTAGAAACCACTGGGGACACAGACCATAACTCAGGTAGAAACCACTGGGGACACAGACCATAACTCAGGTAGATACCACTGGGGACACAGACCATAACTTAGGTAGAAATCACTGGGGACACAGACCATAACTCAGGTAGAAACCACTGAGGACACAGACCATTACTCAGGTAAAAATCACTGGGGACACAGACCATAAGTCAGGTAGAAGTCACTGGGGACACAGACCATAACTCAGGTAGAAACCACTATTAAACCAACTACATATTCCATAACATTTAATGTACCGCTAACAGTAGATCAATATTCTTCAGGCCAAGGCTGGTTGCACGCTGACCATGGCCCTGAGGTGGTGTGCACGAGGCCCTGGGGTGCGGTGCTCAAGGCCCTCAGGTGGGGTGCTCCAGTCCCTCAGGTGGGGTGTTCCAGGCCCTCGGGTAGAGTGCTCCAGGGCCTCGGGTAGGGTGCTCCAAGTGTGTGGCTAGTTGAGGGAACATTGACCCACTGCTACAGGTCTGCTGTGAGCTGATGTTGGACATGGTTGGCCTGTCACTTAGACCCTGCAACACACCTGGGCACAATGGGTGGAGGCTGCCAAATAGGCTGTAGTACTCTGTGTTGTGCTGAGAGAACATGTTGTATGGGCACAGTGCAGTGTGTCAGTAGTCTAGTGGTCCAACTCTCAGCTGAAAGGCCTATGCCTGGGGCTTGATTGCTGCTGCAGATTTCATCGTTAACATAGTGTAGTTTCTGCATATTGTTTTATGGGTTTATCACACAGTTTTTCATAAGCATTAAAAAGGCAGACACATACAATTTGTGAGCATATTAATACACATCATGAAATATTTTTGCCACCTGGTGCAGTATTTTGTGATGTGCATTTTTTACTTTCGGGTGTTGCTATTAGAAAAACACAGTTGATGTAATGGACATCGTAATTTATTCTAATTGTCCGAAATGCAACTCATTAAGCTATAAAGGCATTTATTAATCTGTTGCAATGGAGGAATTTTCATCTCATTAAAGATGTCTATTAATCTATTACAATTGAGGATTTTCCATGAGAACATTACGCATCTACACCCGAATGAGGTATTCAGATCGTCATATTTTGATGCTTGTAGAGACAATTGCTGAGTGTTGTGACTTAGTAGTGATCTTATGCCGTTTAACGTGTGTTGTATGCATCTGTTGTAACTCATCCTTCTACCTCTCTCTCTCTCACTGCTAGGCCTGAGGAGGCGTAAGTACCCTTTTCTATTGTTTTTAAGTATGTCCATCCAGTTTCACACAACAAATTTAGATATATATATATAATTATATGATAATACACTGTAATACTTTGTTAATGTTTATGTTGATTTCTTCACTTGTGCATTGAATTCCCATTGATCCAATATTGTGATGGCAAAGAAAATATATAATTAATATTATTTATTATATTATATTTTAATAAGATGTCCAGAGCATCCCTGATTTTCTGCATATTGATGTTTTTGGTGAATGTACCGTAAATGCCAAATCAAGTCAAATTGTTGACATCACATGAAAACAAGGTGGATTACAACTTTTCCTGATAATTAAACAAAAAGTATTGACATAATCCTATAATGATCTATTTGGATACCATTAATTTATATGATAAAATCATTCTTCTTTCTTCCTTATATGCAATATGTATTCACATGGGGTACACATGACAAGTTGTCAGTTAAGCTTTAACCTTTGAGGTTAAGATAGGTAATATATATGCATCTGAGACTCTGCGTTAAGATGAAGCTCAGAATGCACAGTCAAATATCCTATAATATTATTACTTGTCTATATATAATAGTCACAGTATTTGTTTGATGGTCTTTGTTTTATGCCATAGTAAATAGGATAGTTTTATAAGTTATTCGTATCTGCTCCTCAGCTGTTATTAAAATGTTACAATTTAACCCGAAAGTGAGATTGTAAAATTTTTATAATTACAGTCAACTTATGTTTGTGATAGCTAAATAGATTGATCAATGTGAGAATGTAATTTTTGGCAATAACTGGCAATGCTGTACATTTGGAGATATTTAATGTAGGAATTAGAAGGGTAAATGCCTGTGAGTCATTGGGTTTTATTGTTGTGACTAACGTATGCCTGGTTGCCTGTAGCCCTTCGCTGGAGGAAGGTTCCCGTGTACAGATGTAAGCCATGTAACTGTTGTATGAGCTTCCTCTGTTGCTGCTTATGGCTGTGAGTGTCACAGCTTGGAGCACTTTATTTACTATTATGTCATTTCAATTTTGCAAACTGCATCATGCAAGTGTGTGACCAAACGCATGTGCACACATGTGCACACGTAGACATGCATGTTTCACTTGTTCCTAGTGTACCAGTACAAGCTAGTTGAGGATAGCAGTGATGTAGGTCAAAGTTCAGCACATTTCTACAGACACCACTTTTAGGTCATAGTTCAGCACATTTATATTCACAATATTGTTTGTGTCGTCAGGCCGTTTATTGTTACATGTGATAAGCTGTGATTATCATCTTTGATATGTATGATATTTCTGTTTCATCCTTTGATATTTAAAATAAAATCTTTAATGAAGAATCATATTAGACAAAGTTCACATCTAGTTGAGATCAGAACAAATAGAACCATAGGCATTGTACTTGTTGCCGGTATGTATTCATGAATTATGGTACAATGGTATAATAAATATGCTAGTATCGATAAATGTGCTGAGAATGTAAAGAAAGCAATTTGTTTTGATCTAATTAAGTTTAATTTTAGCACATCAGGTGTTTCTCCTGTTGGTGAATATCTGAGGAAACCTCCCAACCCATTTTGTTATGATGTAAGAAAACTATATTTAAACTTTGTTGAGTGTTATCAGCATGTACCGGCACATTTTATGTTTTTTTTGGTATTTGAATAAAGAGAGCTTTCTTCTTCTCATAAAGTGTTTTACACCATATATTTATAAGCAAGGCACTGTTTGCTAGTTGACACGTATCACTGAGAAATAAAGGACCAAGTGTTTCTGACCACGTCACGCAGCTGTTTCTTTCACAGCTTATAAATATGTTTTGCAAACAGGAGTCAGTGTGTGGCTTCATTCAGTGGCTTGTTTACGTCTGACATTGAGTGGCAGCCTACTGCCAGTGGTTGAGTCACTAACTTCTTAAGCATGGCAGTCCTGTTGCTTTCTTTGTTCCGTGCACTGTTTATGGTATGACGATGGTCACAGCTCCAGCAGTTGTTTTACTCACAAAACATTGAAAACTGTATTTGTAGCATGTCTAAATTAACACATTACAGTGGTTGCCATGGTCTTGTGCGGTTACATGTCCAGTTGGTCATGTGTTTAAGTGGTTACATGTCCAGTTGGTCATGTGTCCAGTTAGTCATGTTTCCAATAGGTCATGTGTCCAGTTGGTTATAATATTATATCCAGTTGGTCATATGTGCATTCGTTTATGTATGCCATTGACCATCTGTCCAACTGGTCATGTGCCTAATTGGTTACATGTCCAATAGGTCATGTGTTGTGACCAATTGGTCACCTGTTCATTGTTGAAAAGAATATTGGTAGCACATCTAACTTGTTGTGTTAGTAGCTGACGAGATCTCAAGCAGGTTTGTTGTGTGTCATGTGTCCAACTGACTGTGTCATTCATTATATGTGTGTCCTATTGGCCATGTTGTTGTTGTCTGTTGCTATGTCTGACCAAATGTAACATGCTTATACAGGGAACTGTGTCATATTTGTGTGTGGGATTGTGATCACTTTCTCCTTGTGACACACCCTTCCAATTAAACATGGGTAGGTATCCAGTTGGTTTCATTTCCCATTAGTAGGCACTTTATTTTATTAAGATATCTTTGTTAGATCAAAAGATATGAAGATTTTAAAATGGCGAAACACCGTAAATTTTGTGTATCTTATATAGGCAAACTAGTTCCATTTTTGTGTTTTTCTGTCAACAAATATGTGATTAAAATGCCATAACCTTTTTATTTGTACATATATTTAAATAATGTTTTCAGAGTTCACAAATCAGTTGATTAAGGCAATAGATTTACAACATCAAATAATTGTTCAACCTAATTATAACCTAGTTAATGCAATTAATTAGTTAACAATAGCTAGTTAGCACTCAAACTCGACAGACCGACACATTTCAATAAAAGCCATAATGTCCATTATTATGAAGATATTGCATATAACTAATGCAAGATGTATAAACACATTAAATGTGTTAATAAAATACATTAACCAGTCAATTATCATAAAAAATAACTTAATTAATAAATTTTATTGGCTAATTAGCATGCAAACTTGACTGACCGACACATTTAACTAAAACACCAGTGTCCATGATTATGAACATATTTATATAATTTGTGCCAGTGTACAACCACATTTACTTATCAATTAAGTTATTTTGAATATTAAATGACTAGTTAATGCATATTATTTATTATCATATTTAATGTGGTTGTAGATTTGCATTGACAGAATGAAGGAATGCTGCAGATTCACTATGATTCATAATGTAATGTTCTGCATTTTAACGTGAACTTGATTTGTTTATAAGTTGTTCACAAGGCAACTTTCTACATTACTCCCCGTGGGGGTATGGGTGTCAAGTGTATGAAGAAGAAGCCTGTTCACAAATCACTGCAAGCTAAGGCAGTGTTCTTAACAATATTCACATAAAGTCTATTCAGTCAATACCAGCAATGTTCATATGTCAGTGTCTCGTGATATAACGTTGTGTACTTCAACATGATGTTTACGCATAATTTACGTGTCGTATCCACAGGACATTGTTTGTTAAATGTAGATCATATTTACAATTCACTGACATTTACAGGCAGGTGAAGTGTCATAAACAAATAATTTTTCAACTTGCACACCCGTCACTATGTCAAATTTGCAAATTAAACACCTATGTCGTCAAATTGGTTTAATATTGCTTAGTGTTTGGTCAAATTTCAAAAAATAAAAGACATAAAATTCAAACCTACCTGTACAAGAATACGGCAGTGAATGAATCCAACGGTGAAAAAAACGTGTGAAAACGCCGGTTGAAATAAAATGGTACCCAGGTATGGGCAGATGTAACAGCGCTGGGATGAATAAGATTTTCAGCAAGTCATTTGACCTGGTTAGCAAACTTCGTTCAAGTCGCTACGCTACCATTAGTCATACTTCTAATTGGTCATGTATCTAATTGGTCATTTGTCCATTTGGATACATAATCTATTGGAAATGTAACTATGATCATGTGTCCAACAGACTACGTGTCATTGTATATGTGTCCAAATAGCCATGTTTCCTGTTGTGTGTCTGTCCACATGACACACTGCTAGAGACCCGCCCAATGCCTGAGTGTGACTGACAACATGTGCTCCTTGTGCCCCTCCAGATGTCCTGGGTACGACCGACTCTCCAGACTTGAGTGGAGGGGAGGCTGACCCCACCTGCAGTTCCCCAGAACTCTCTGCTCCCCCCTCCCGCATCGACACCTCCACCTTCACACGGCCGAAACCCGGTGCTGGCAAGCGTGGCGCCATCTTGCAGTACAACTCGGAACTACAGAAGCGAACGCCGAGCCCGGTTACACGCAACACCCCTAGTCCGCAGGAGAGGGGAAGTAGTCCGGGTGCGGTGGTCCCGCCTGCCGAACCCCAACAGAACGGGAACAGGGAAGAGAACGGGAATGAGGAAGATGGTGGCGCCCCCATGTGGCACCGTCTGGCAGATGTGGAGGACGTTCAAGTGATGGCGAGGATGCAGGAGGAAAGTATGTATTGTCGTACGTAGGAGTCGGTGAATAGCAGGAAAGTGAATATTTGGTAATGTGTAACCTGTCACAGCAAAGTGTCGCAAAATTGTGGAACAAAGTTTTGTACCTTTTTGGATTCCACAGATCATAAGCTTTAAAATGGCATATCTTTTGTTGACATATCTTCAGTAGTATTTTATTTGTAAAAAAATGTAATTGAATAAACCACAAAAAAACGATATTTTGAGAAACGTGTTCGTACATTCGTATGTTTGACTAGTTTTGGATTATGTGTCAAGGAATTGTTATTATAATAACTATTATTATGTGGTATGCATTTCTGTCAAAACCACAACATTGATTGGACATGACATAGACAGCTATTTTTGGCTCATGTTCAGAGTAAGCTTGTGAGACTTAATACCTGGTTCAGAGTAGGCCTGTGAGACTTAATACCCGGTTCAGAGTAGGCCTGTGAGACTTAATACCCGGTTCAGAGTAGGCCTGTGAGACTTAATACCCGGTTCAGAGTAGGCCTGTGAGACTTAATACCCGGTTCAGAGTAGGCCTGTGAGACTTAATACCCGGTTCAGAGTAGGCCTGTGAGACTTAATACCCGGTTCAGAGTAGGCCTGTGAGACTTAATACCCGGTTCAGAGTAGGCCTGTGATACTTAATACCCGGTTCAGAGTAGGCCTGTGAGACTTAATACCCGGTTCAGAGTAGGCCTGTGAGACTTAATACCCAGTTCGTTGTGGCAGGCCACTTATAATCCAAGTACCAAGTATTTTCCATGATGCTGAACTTATGACTTGTTCCAACAGGTACTAAGAAACCTTTGAGATACTTGTACTCTCGATTGACTTCCACTGTCAGGTATCCACCATAGTCCTGGTTTTATACAGCTGCTGCAATCTTTTCACTACATATAGGGTGTTGTAGGCTTATTCTGAACAGCTGGTATCTGGGGTTAATGTTATTGTTAGCATGTTATGAATAGCTGCCGTATTGGCTGGGAAGACTAACGCGTAATCCATCGAGAATGTGTGGACTACTACTACACTACTATATTCACACATTGACATTCATTTTTATTTTCTTATACATTTGTTGTTAATTTATTAGTATATAAATATCTGAATATTGGTATATTTGTAAATGACTTCGAATGTATCATTTTAGTCTGTGTTTTTTTAGATGCAGTTTTGTTTGTTTCACCACTGTCACTTATTAATCAACATTTTTTTGCCCGAGGTTGTATCCTGGACTTGTCTTCTTGCAGGCCTGCGACAGAGCTTCAGCTCACCCGCGACTCGTAGAGGTGGGTACAGACCACAACGACACACAGCAGGCTTGATTAGTCGCAGTTCACTATTCCCACTTGGCGTCAGCACTTTCTTACAGTGACTCATTCCAATAAGATCCATTCAGACAGTATATGGCAACAAACCATGTTTTAATCCACATGTTAGTGAAGTTACTGGCTGACAACTGATGACTTATGTACATGGTGAGAGTTGATGAATTGTGATATTTGGTAGTGTTGTCAAGAGTTAAATATAACAAATGGTGACGTCATAGTTTTTTCGTGTGGAAGACAAAAACCAAACTTACTAAAAGCAATTTATGGGGAAGTTTCTATCATAATATTGAGTGTGTTAAGAACATTATATTAAACATTTACGAACAGACAAGGTCTGTTTAAATTTGTACCTGTAAACAACTGCTATGAGAAAAGAAAAAAGAGAAAATAAGAAAGTATAAAACTACAGATACTATGAGATGTATGAGCATGTTTGTTTCCCTTAGCCCTGCCCCGGGGTCTGGCCAAGTCGACGGCGAGTGGCCTGAGCAGTCTACTACACGACAACGCAGAGGTCAGCTCATCATCCACTCACAGCTCTAACCGGTCCAGTCCGGGCAGGTTTGACCGTAAGTACATCAAGTATATCGTCTTTATGTTCCCACGACAGTTTGACTAGACAACGCATGGTGGCAACATGTTATCTAACAAAATTGGTAATTTCTAGATGTGCCCATCTTTGTAACTTGTTCTCTTGAATTAATTATTTAATTTGTATTATAATTGTTTAGTTAACTTATTTAACTTTTCTTATAATGAGTAGTATAATTTTACTTGATCTCGATTCTGTTTGGTCATGGACGATATGTGGTGGAACCATCTAACACATTCAGCACTTCTAGTTGTGCCCTTTTTGTGACTTGTCCGAATTAATTAATGTTAAGATTGTGTATGAGCAACACTTTGAAATTGCACTTTATTGTAAAAAATAAGTATAATATTGTTTGTATCTGTTTTCTGATTTTTATCAAGGCTATCTTTAGTGTAGATTCGTTTTGTAATTTGTTTGTAGATTTATTGTTTTTTTGTAAATATTTTAAAACGTACTCTTGCAAGTAATGTGTGTGTGCTTAAATGTTCCACAATTTTATGTACATTTTCTGTTTCTTCTGTAAATTTGATCTCTTAAGTATTTCATAAGTTGGTCCAGTTTCTTCACGCCTGTTTTGGAGATGTTTCATTTTCTACATATTTGGAAGATGTGTGATTTTGTTTTCAGTGGAAACTCGGTAATACAACCACCTCGTCATAAAGATCACCCTAAAACAGTCCCAAATGATTTCCACATGCAGTAAAGTATAGGAAATTAGTCCCACTAATACAGTCACCTTGCTATTCAGGTCACTTGTCCAGTCCCAAAGGTGACCTTAATAGTGAGGTTCTGGTGTATATTTACATACCCCTTATGCTATATGTTTGTGTTGACCACAGCTGACCAGGGCTACTCGGCACTGCGGCGGTCAAGCAACAGTCTGGCATCGGGCAGTTCACACTCAAACAGTCCACCGGACAGTCCCTATGGCAGTCAGACCCTTGCCCGACGGCCACAGGGTAAGTCTCAACTGACCACATACACACACTGGTCACTGCAGGGTGTGGTCACTCCAAATATATGACCGTCCACCCCGAAACGAGTCTCATTTCATCAGCACTCATTTTGAGATGTTTTGTTGTTTTCCTTGTTTACCTGTCTCTCTGGGGCGATGCTTGCATCGATTCCAATCCTCGATTTATGTTTGCTTTGTTTTTCTTTTCACTCACTGATCTTGCCCTGCTCTCTCCACCAACTGTCTGCATTCCCCTGTATCTTTTGTTCTCGTTCGCCACTCCTCCCAAACCTTCCAAGTCTCTCTTTACACAATCCTCCCATCGCTGTCTAGGTCTTCCTCGTCTCCTTTTCCCTTCACTCTCCACGCATCTACATTCTTTGCCAGCCGTTCTCCTCCCATTCTCTCCACATGCCCAGCACACTCCAGTCAACTCCTCACCAACTTCTTCTTAGTTTTCTTTTACTCCAACCTCCTGTCTCAGCTCCTCCATGTTTTGCTTATCTCTTCTTATCACTCCCACACCCAGTTGTTTTCTCAAACCATTTTGAGATAGAGATATAAAAATTAGGCCGGGAAATCGATCACATCACAGCAGCTGCGGGGATTATGAGATGCCAGGATGTGCAGACAGTGGCTACAGTTTTAATGCAACTGCTGTCACATGAGCACCATGTTACGCTGGAAGAATAATTCTGTTGACACAAAGGTGGTCACACTGAGCATAAAATTCTGAGTATACATTGTTGTTACCCATCAAAAGTATGATGAAAGGTGTCGGCCTAGTATCGTTAAAGATACTGCAGTGATTGGCTTATTTGTTATCTTAAGTGTAGCTTTTTTGCAGGATGTGATATTAAGGGTAGCCTCTACTCGAAAACGCCCATATAACCAATATGCCATATCTCTTTTAATATTGAACATATCATAACCTGATTTGGAGCACTGATTAGAAAAATGAATGGTATATGATGAGTGAAATATGGGCACGTTTGGTTGTGTATTACCATGGCAATGAACATTTCAAGTGAGATGGATTTTCATGCAACTGTCAAGAATCATTAGCTAAAATACTCCTTTGTGCAATAAGGTGGTTTTGGGCAAGGATATCTGACTTCAGTGACTTATTCATCACTTTGAGCACTTTTCAAGACGTCATGAAAAAAGCTCAAACCTAAAGTTCCATCTCAGAACAGTCATTGTAGTCAAACTTCCTTGCCCCAAACCACCTTATTGCACAAAGGAGTATTCTAGCTAATGATTCTTGACAACTGCATGATCACACATACAGTTGTTCGAATAATTTTCAAGGATGCATGCCCCTCTATCACACTAGAAATGTTGATTGTCATGGCACTGCACAAGCAAATGAGCCCACATTCCACATATCATGTACTATTCAATTAACTAATTAGTACTCCTAATTTGGCTAAGATATGTTCAGTACTAACAGAGATATGGCCTATGGCTGTTTTTGAGTAGTGGCTACCCTTAAGCAGAAATTGGCTTTTTGTGTTGCAGGTTACTGACTTGATAGCTGCATGTATTGTGGTTCTCAATGAGTATGTTGTGTGTCATAACTGTCAGAATCAGTGAGTTTGCGGAGACTGTTGTGAGTGTTTACCACCAGGTGTCAGTTTGTGTTGTGTGATTGCAGTGCCGGACTCGTCGCACCGAAGCATGCCGAACCTGGCCGGTCGTCTACAGAGGGCGCCACTGCAGTCGCACGTCAACGAGACACAGATAGGCCACAACCCACATTTACAACCACGACGCTCACTCGCCACAGGAAGTGGACTGAAGGCGCCCTCTGGTGGCGGTCGCGCATTGTCTCCAAGACGCATCAGTCGAATGGCGTCTCCTGGCCGGACACTGTCACCGATGCGAGGCAGCAACCTGGTGGCACCCTCGCAGTCGTCCATGCTTGCTGCACCAAAGAGTTATGGGATACCACGCAACAATTCCACGTCCAAACTACCGTCGCCCAGGAGGTTGGTGTCGTCTTCTTGTTTCTTCGCTGCGATGGTCTAATGGAATGCTGCATTCATCCTAATAAGTGTATAAGCATATCTCTTGCCAGTCGCATCTGTCTGCTGAGATGGCTGTATCTAGAAACCAAAGGTGTACATCCCTGTAATGTTTATTTGAATGCAAAATTTTGCATATTTTCGTGTCTCAAATATTTGTTACACATACTGTAGACTGAATAGAATGTACCAGGTGTACAGTACCCCTTTTATCAGCATCTGACAGAGCTCGATGCCAAACTTGGATCATGACTGTAGGTTCAATAATTGACTCTAACTTACCCTCTGCTGATGTCACTAGTTTCAAAATGCATGATGCTGACTTATCTCCAATGTTTGACTTGCATAACTTATTTAAACTCATGGCAACTACAAATAGTTGACCACTATGTTATCTTAATTTTGTTATTCTTATACTTAAATTTGTTAAATGTTTACTATTGATATATTAGCCTTATGTAAAGCACTATGGACTTTATGGATGGCATTGTATAAAATAAACTTTATTATTATGTATTTATCAAAGTTATTCGTTTGCTTTCAGATCGCTAGGCTCGGGTTTGAGGAAACCGTCGTCAACGGCAGCGCTGGGAGACAGTTGGAAGGATGGATGCTACTGACCCATCTCCCACCACCCCCCGGGGTGAGACAGTGGCGACATCTACAAGTGTATCTATCACGGATCATTGTTCAAACAGATGGGTAATGAGTGGTGACGGAGTGTCGAATACAGCATTCTGTACGACACCCTCACATCTTGTCAACTGCATTGTAATTAAGGTCATTATTATGTAGCAGTTAATTATCGATGTGAATCATCAGACTTGGACTAGTTTGGAACACGGTGCGGTTTGCATCATATCCAATTTGTATTAAATGCAGGGCTATACCCACAACTTAGAGTGCCTGGGATTTTAGATATTAGCTTTTTTATAGAAATTGGCGAGGGTTTAATTAACGAGTCGTGAAGCAGCTGGCCAGTTGTTGGGACTGAAATTGGGCCCCGTTCAGGCATAAGACAACCTTTCATAATGTGTTGATCGGTGTCTGCTTTGCACGTGCTGACAATGCTAGCATGGAGTCGCGGAATATTTCATGAGATTTAGACAGAATTGTGTACATATGTTTTGCCAAATATAGATGTATATAAATCATAAATGTCATCGCCGCTTATGAGAAATATTTGGGGATGTGTAGAGGGAACTATAGCAGTCACTCATTTTTCATGACTCATTGGTATGTTTGTTCGTCTCGGATGGTTGTGAATCTCTGATTAGTCAGGTCAGACTAAAAATAGGGAATATCAGACAGGGTCATGACAGAAAATTAGTAGTCTCTTTTCTATGGAAACTAAATTTATTTTAAGAAACGACAAGCATATTGAATGTTTTTTGTAGATTTGTTTGTTAATTACCACCATTGGGCTACTGTGTGTGAAACGGTACATGTGGTACATGTGGTACATGTGGTACATTTCCATCTGGAGGAAATTGTTGATAACTAAAACAACCTCGGTTACTTGCGAAATACTGAAAACAAAGAGTTCATAACACAAGGTATCTGCTATAGCTTATAGCTTTTAGTTTCGAGAATATACACTTTGGAGGAACAGAAGAATAGCTGTTTGATTGGTGTCCTGGGCATGTTTCATCTAGGCTGCAATGCAGAACGTTCGGTTGTTATCCACTTATGTCCTGGGCCTGGGTTCAATTCACTTCATTTTTATCAGTTTAAGTTCATGTTTATTTACCAGTTCAGTTACCGGGTAAGTTTACTAAGAAAAAAGATTCATTCAATTAATTTTTATTCAATTCTAATTCATTTAGCAAATGTGCTATTTTAGCAGTTTTGTTGTGACTTTCGGCTAAATAAAGTTTAGTAATAGAAATATGCATTACGTGTAAAACGCATAGAATCTAGTGTAACAACTTTTGACCAAAACAGAAGAGAAGCAGCACTGTCCAGCAACTGAAACTTACTGTCTGACTACAACTTTACAATTTAACATATATTTTGTAGTTTATACACACTGTATGTGTAACTTTATGTATAAAAAACGTTGTAAATTCATTTTCTGTTTCGATCAGTTCATCCTTTCTTTGCAGGAATCAATTCTAATTAAATCTGTTTTATTTTATTCAATTCAAATTCGAACATTTTTTATCAATTCAGTTCAAATAAGAATTGAACCCAGGTCTGTCAAACGCTCCCAGGCTGTGCATAGCATTAGCATCTTAGTGTTGACATGTCTCTCATCTATCTATATGCTTGCCATTTTAGCTCAACAATACATTTAAATAACACGTGCGTCCTGTCCACATTCTGCATATATATTCCTGCATGATTGTGTGCACATACAAAACATAGTCATTTATGAAGCTTCTACATGACTACATCAGCATTCACGCGTCTTCATATCTAGCGAACGACTTTACATTCTTAACATTGGAAGATATGGTTTGATAACGTTATTAATCTTATGTACAGACAATTATAGTGCCTTTCCATCGCGGTGTGCGCGTGTATGTGTTTGCTGCTTGTACATTTTGTCAGCTTGTCCGGTTAAGATTTTCTTGTGTATTTAGCCAACTATGTTCTGCAGAATGTTGTCGATGCTAGATATCAATCGATGCACTTATTTCTCTACATCAGCCACCTTTGCCACAGACAAACGGGCTGCGTGCGTTGCAGTTCAAGACAATTCGTTACCTACAACCACATTCTGGTTTCTCTTTACCATATATTGAGGTGTGATCTTAGTGTTGGATGGAAATAATCTCATGTCAGCACACTGTTTGTGAAGAACATGTTGAATCATTGCAAACATATTACTGAATAAATGTAACTAATGGAATACAGGTTGCGCCATTTTGTCTGCTTGTATCATTTCATAAACATGACAGGCTGCAGTGGTTTAGATTGTAAGGTACAAAACTGAGAAAAAGACAAAATACATTTGTAGGAATGAAAATATCGATTTTAATTTTCTTGTTTTAGGAAAAATAAACAAATTTACTACAAGTTTTAATAATGCATTTTGAAATTATATTGAAAAAGTATTTCTGATGTGTGTTTGGGATTTAATTGTATGTGATTTGAAACTGGTAAGTAACTTTGATGTGTCTCAAAACTTGAATTCATTGGGTGGATCAGTACAACTTGGCAATAACTGCAAAATGACACTGATATCATTGTAAAACTGAAACGTTTCCCCTTAACATGGCCCGAATATACCATAAAGTCTGAACCTGCGTGACCGCCTGACCAGTCACAAATGGGAAATTGTAGACACATTTAAGTTGATGTGCAGCGTTTTTGTCATTTGCTTCACTGTGCAGGCAATTTGAAATATGTATCTAATAACATATCCTCCGACATTTTGCAAATAAATTTAGTAACGCACACTATGGCGATTTGACATGTTACATGGTATATACACTGTAGTACATTCGCATTGAACTGCAATTCTTTAATCAAGATCTGTGTGGTTCTCGATATTTCATAACGTTTTGACGTGGCACCAGTGTGGTGGATGCACAAAAATGTTTACTAACCAGGTACTTGTCTGTTGATACCCTGGTACTTATTGCATTGTGCAAACTGATGTTACAGTAGCATTTTAAAACGGCCACCAATGTGTCAACCACAAAATGGTGGCTGGTGTTGAGGGCGGTTGTTGTACAGAATTAGTTTAACTAACATGGGGAGCTCCAATGGGAAAATCAAACAAATTCTTATTGAGGCCATTTTCAAGGTTTCTTGGAGGTGGTCGCATTGATGGGTGATACTGTACTTTGTACTGTACTTTGTACTGTACTTTGTAGTGTACTTTGTACTGTACTTTGTACTGTACTTTGTACTGTACTTTGTACTGTACTTCGTACTGTACTTTGACCGATTGATCTGGCCGACTAGTCAACAGACGGCACTACGAAAGGATTATTTTATAAATTGTTATTTATATTGTATCAAAGAGTTGATTTTGTCACAGGCATCCAAGTGTTCCATCAAGCTGCACTGCGCTCTGAGGTCGCTAACATGTTTTACACTGGCAACGCGTTTATGTGGTTTTATTGACTGGCAATGCAAAGTACATATATTTTAAATACAAATCACGTAATTCATGGTTATTGCCAAGTCTATTCTAATTACATTATACACAATCTGTATGCACATTTCTCGTTCCTCTGCTGATTTGTGTGTGTGGTGTTTGTGTGTGTGTGTATGTGTGTGTGGTGTTTGTGTGAGTGTGTATGTGTGTGTGGTGTGTGTGTGGTGCGAGTGTGTGGTGTGAGTGTGGTGTGCGTGTGTGTGGGGTGTTTGTAGGTGTCCAAGAGTGTGTTTGTGTGTGTGCACATTGTCTTGTCACTCATTTTCAAAATTAATCCGTTCATCACATTTAACAAATTTTCTGTAAATGTCGGCATGGAATGGGCTGTAAGTTTCACTGGCACTCTTTCCTAGATGAAAAATGCAACAGCTGTATAATTGAAGCTGTTTGTAATGGTGAATATTGTAAAATGCTGGTAATGTTTCATAATACAGAGTCAATCTGAACAATTATGATATCATATCCAGGCAATTCCTATGCACTTTGTCGGTAGCCATGAAAGGAAGCAACAAGATGGGGTATTTTGAGTGGATATCGACTTTTATAAATAACATTGGCCAGTTTTTTTTCAATAAGAGATATTTTTCTAGCACTAAATAATTATGCTATAAAAAGATGATGAAAAGAAAAAGGTTCACATGCAGGTGTTGAATGATATTAAATTCATTACGATGAATAATTTTAGTTTGACAATTTTAAACGGTATGCATATGTAACATATCACAAAAGGTTGAGACTGTTGCAAGGTGTATAATTGCCAACAAACCAGCAGGCAGGCAGAGTCATATGGATTTCCTATAATACAGTACACATTTTTGAAAAAATACTGTTTCAAATGTAAACAAATTGTAAGGAAGTATTGTTTTGTCCACGCATTACATGTTTATAAATGCGAATGACCTTTGAGGACCAAAAGCTTTCAATGCTACAGATTTCTGAAAAAAACGCAGCATATTTTGTTTGATGTAGGTACATTTTACCTACTATTTCATAACATTGATGCAGGAATGCTACCGGTTAGCTAATGACAAAAAAGATAATTCTGGGGTTTGTACATAATTTCAAGTCAAAAAGATGGATTTCAACCAAGAACATGTAACGTATCTAAGCCAGAATGTTTTCAAAGCGAATGTGATCACTATATTGTTCCAGGTGTTTGTGGCGTGTTCAAGATATGTGTTTGTGTATCACAGTATGAAGGAAGGCAGACGGAATGTGTCGCAATTTATATGCAACATTTACATAACTAGTGTTTATACATGGGTCTAGCACAATTTTAATTTTATCGAGATTCTGTGCATGAAAAATAGTGTATAAAAGTAGCGAGAAATTCAGTTCTGCCAAAACATGAATTCTTAGATCTAAATTTAATCTAGGCAAATATTGAATGTTATACAATGCTTTGGGTTTCTTGTCGATGGGAAGGCTTGTAGGAATGTTCAGGTGGTGTACATTGATAAACAATAAAGCGCTGAAGTGATACACTGTGGATGTTATTACCGACGTTGTTAATATGTGTGGACATGCAGCAGGCCCTTGGCCAGGATTGTGGAATTTTCTCTTTCTTATTTTCAGTTTCCTGAAAAGTCCAGTTACACATACGGTAGTCATTGGTGTTGGAAGGTGGCGAATATTCAGGGGGCACTTCCAAATGCACCCCTTTAGGGCTCTCCAAAACCTCCAACTGAAATTAAAAAACCTACTATTCAAGACTCATTATTTTGAAAAAGAAAAACCTGTTGCAATTTTCTAAAAAACCCAGTCCAATAACGGGACGACGGGTCTTTGGCAAAGGCCCTGGCTTGCAGTAATACAATCAACGTCGATATAGACATGTATAAATGTTTTATTCAAGCAATACAGTGTATCTAATACTTGACATTGATTTCATAAGAACATAAGTTAACTACAGCTCTTATGCAAAGGTTTTATTTCCAAATGTGTGATACTCATTTGTCAATTTTCCAAAGAAAAATATTAACCCCAACAGCATATTGTGAGGTAAACCGGAAAGTGATTGGGGAATCAGCGAGTTTCACATTTTGAGAAATAAACCCTTCATATTTGGATACATGTCAACACGTATTTTAACTACGTATTATGCAAATCTAGAAAATGGCCAAACGTGCGCATGAATTTATAATGAAGGTGGAAATAGGTTGGATGCTGTACAAACATGAGATGACAACCCTAGGGTTCCTCTTTAAGAGAAGGACACAAGGTCAATGTCATATCACATATTTATTTATATCAAATAAACATGTGCAACCTTTCTCAAACTGAATCATCCAAAATGGTTGGCAGAGTAGAACAAACAACCGGACAAGGCAAAATGACACACCTAACTGATTTGAGCAAGTTCACAGTTAGAGGTTTGTTCTGCTGGACATTTAAAACATCTCTTTCTTTGGTCAAAATTACCATTTTATGGCATAGTCACCATTCTGACATCATGTGGAAAATGATGACATGGATGACAGCATAGACACATCTAAGGCACAACAACAGTGTTGATGGTACACCATGACAGTGTTGATGGTAGATTGACAAACACATCATTAAAATGTTGAAAATTTTTGGAAATCATATCCAGCAAATGTTCGCCTGCCAATTTGTATGTGATTACCATTGCAAAAATGCAAATGGTTGCATAGTAATCACACGCATGTATGATCAGGAAATAACAACTGCACCCTTGTATTGGAGCAGAGTATGTTACCTGTGTGTAAGAAAGTGTCTGTTATACTCGCGTCACAATTCTAACCAGTGAAATACAAAGTAAAATAAAGGCAAGTTGTTATATATATAGCGCAGTATCCAGTCCTCAGGACTGCTCAAGGCGCTTTACACTTTACTCCCTGCAGACCTGTTCAATTAAACACCATCTCAACTTCTCTGGGAAGCATCCGGCCATGCTGCGTGAAGACTATTCGTACACATATATGCATCAGTGTCTATAGCCAGGTACTCATTCATACAGCTGAGTGAATTGGAGCAATATAGAGTGAACGAGCTACCCATGGTTCGACACAGCCTCACAGATTTTGAACTCGGATTCTCGACAGAGAGAATCCGAAGCCGTAGCCACTGCACCACAGCGCTCCACAAGTTTGACAAAAACTGCATAGATTAGTGTCTCCAGTTCCCATACATGGGCGTGAACAATATTAACAGATTTCAACTCAGTGAGGTGAATATGGTCCATAATAAAGATGCATTAAGAAAGGGGTGTGTTGAACTGTCACCTTTCTGGACTACCTGCGTCCATCTCTTGGCACATCGCAAATAGAAATGGCCTAATATGTAATTATGAACAACATGCAAATGAAATGAAGATGAGAGAAAACATTGGAATGTCGCTTGTATTCAGCTGGGTTGATGGAATGTCTAAGAATGTTGCGTGCGGCACACATTGAAAAAATACCTGACAATTTCACCCGTGTAGTGACAGGATTATATAGTACCGACAATCAAGAAGTATGCCATGCCGTAAAAGTAGCGAATATGTGCTCATATATATCACGGACGTATTGTTAGTGCGAGATCCAAAGCTGTGCCTATGATAAGAAACAAAAAAACAGCACTCAAAATAAGAAACCCCAAACCACATCTACATGAGAGCGAGACCCTAAAATGCACTCGTAATGAAAGTAAACCCATAAAATTACAAAGCAATGTGCACACTATGACTAAATTTGGCATGATTGAGCCTTGGCCACTCTTAAAGCGAGATTATATCTATGTTATGTTAGACCACCCATTCCATTCAACGAGTCCACCCAACATTTCACAGCTGTGCATTGTGCAAGGTTGCATGAGAAGAATTCAGCTAAGGGTGATGGCACACGGTCTCAAAGTCTGAAACATAAGCATTACTTATTGGTGCGCATGATCACATTTTATAAAAAATATTTACTAAATTCACTACCGGGTAAATTCCTTTTAGTTCAGTATTGCATACATGTATGAAGTATCATGATTATACTTTTATATAAAAGTTAGTCATTTCATTGGCAGTACAGTACACACATTCAGCAACGCATTTGGCAGGTTTTGGATTAGGTGAATTTATGAGAGCATCCCTAGTAATGATGTGTGCTTCTAAACAAACGAGAAACTACTTTGTGTCGTGAGCTACTTCACAACCAGGCAATGGCTGCTACTGGAGATGAAACAACGTGTGAAACTATCGATGCACTGCGATAGTCGATAGGATGATAGTAAATTAATACAGCAATCGCAATGCAGTGGAAACTTGCTTTACGGTCATCTCAGTAATACAGCCACCTCGCAATTAAGGTCAAAATTTTTTGTGTGTAACCGGCTAGGAAAAATAATCTCATTAATGTGGTCATCTCACCATTCACTGCACTTGAGGGTCACTGTATCAGTGAGGGTCCACTGTATCAGTGAGGGTCACTGTATCAGTGAGGGTCCACGTTATCAGTGAGGATCCACTGTATCAGTGAGGGTCACTGTATCAGTGAGGGTCACTGTATCAGTGAGGGTCCACTGTACTATTGATTGATTCACCCCCTCATCAGCATAAATTTTGACATGCTTATGTCTTTACCTTTTTAAGTGTAATTTGTATAGGCGGGTATGTTTTATATGAATGTTTGTCATATATATGTATATATATGAATATTATGTCTATTTGTCTCAAATCAAAATCGATGCAGCACAGATTAATGATGTATTTGGGGTGAAACAAATAAACGTGTTCTACTGCAATAGCAAAATTACCCTGAATAATCACCCCCAGCTGCAGCCATGCGACAGGGTGGCTTAGAGGCTAGTCGCCCTCACAAACACCACCCCTGTAGGGTTGACGTGGCAGGTAAACGTGCTGTTCGGCAGCACCTTGCCCAGTGACTTGTTGTCAAACACTTCCATCAGACTGTAGCCCTGGGCGTGGGTCATTCCGAGATCGGTCAGTTTCACGGAGACCGCTGCAGGACCTCCGCCGTTGTTCAGGTTGAGAAACGCCATGGCCACACTGCCCGCCGGAGTCACAGGTCGTGTCCATACTTGGACGTTGCCCATCTGAAGCAACAGAGATTATTAAAACTACTCCATCAATTAGATTTTTTTAAATTCCTCATGTTTCTTAGTAACTAGACAAACGTGTGGATAGTCTCATCAAAGTTCAATAGGCTGGCGTTAAATGCTGGCCCGGCACAAACTCAAGGCCAATAAGTTTACATGACAAGGTCGCAATTTTTATGCAAGTGTTTATGTTACCGAGTCTGCCAAAAGGAGGACTAACGCCAAATTTAGACAGAGACAGATGCTGATCATAAAGATGTATTTGGGAAACGCTACAGCACAACGGTCAAAAGTGGTGCACATGTTTCACGTGTTGTTCTCATCTTGTGAGAGACTCAAAGTTCAAAGGGTTGGCATTAAATGTAAATACCAGATGTAAGAACAAGACTGTATGCTTGTTTTATTAAACAGACCACACACATTACTTGAACTATTAACACGATACAAAAGAACCAACATTCACGATAGGCAAATGAGCAGTGGAGGCAGTTTTAAACTTCTGCTACTAATACATTTTTCTTGTAATTGCAAGACATTTGAAATTCCACATGAGATTCGCATGTCTTACCAGTTCTGTTCTGCATACACCATAAACCTCAATAAGTGCTAATGCTGTATAATTGGTATATCCAGATAAATAACTTTTTTGGATGATACATACCGAGTACTTGAATAGACACAGCTAAAAAAGTAATGGTAACCTAACTTTTTTAATATCATGTATATTCAAACATAACATATAATAATTTAACAGATAATCTACAGTAGGTGCTGAGGTACCTTTGCAATACGCTTGCCCTGTTTGCCCAGTGGATCCTGGTTGATAGCAATGGCCGCCTTGTTCTGCAGCAAAGCCTTCGACTCTGCCCTGATGGTCCGCAGGTCAACCGACATGATCAGTGGCGCCGCCATGATTGACCAGAGCGCCATCTGGACACGCTGCTGGTCGTAACTCAGGCCATAGTTGCCAATGATAAGCTATGATTGGGAAAACATATCATCACTGACACTGCAATGTTTCATTTGCAAGTTGCAGTTTTATGGCACAAAAAAGACGAGGATAAGAACTAAAAAATGTCAAATGATCTAGTAAAGTGTTTATAAAATAACTATTTTTGAAAACATCTTTAATAATTTTTGTAAATAGAAAATAATTAGGTGTACCTAATATGTACCGATTTATTTTATTAAATGCCAACAGCTACGGACTGTAAATTTGTATATGTAGTTTGTGTTTTTCTGTGGATAAAACTGATATTCTTATCCAATAACAGAACAAAAATTTCAACAGAAAGTTGAACGTGGTCATGTGACATTATTGTACTGCGTAGAACAAGTCAGATGTATCATCAAATTTCTATATGAATCAGCGCACATGTCTGCTCACCCAACATACTGCTGTATTGCTTATCAAACACCAAACCAACATATTAAATGATACATCATCCATTTGAACAAAACCTGTACAAAAACAGCCACATTCTTCCACAAAATCCTATTCTATATGGTAAATCCATACGATGTCTGCAAACACCTACCATGTCCGGATCATTGAAGTTTCCCGGACCTGCCACCTCAGCAAATTTAGTTTTGTCATTGCCGTAAAAGTCGAGTATACCAGTAACGCTGTCCCACGAGTCAGATATGTCTCCTGCATTGCGCCAAATGTTGCAGTATTTGGCGATATTTGGATAGTCAGGCTGTGAAGGATGGAGAGGGAAAGACAGGCCGGGTCAGTCGTCAGCTAACATGAAAATGTGACAGCCTGTGGCAGTCTACCTGCAGCATTTGGTGTCAGAAGTGGGATGGTGGAAGTTTGAGATGTTTCGGTGGTTACGACTTGTGCTGTCCACGTGGTTCTGTCAGTTTACACAATTTCTGCTTGGAGTCGTTCACAATTGTGAATATTTATCTACTCATACAAAGCATACCGGGGGGGGGGGGGGGGGGGGGGGGGCAATGGCAACATACTAATTATAAAAAAGTTGGACACATGAATTGCCTTGTAAATTAGTGTTTGTAAATATAATCATGTGTCACATTGTGTGTGGAAAATTATTAAAATTTTATAGTTCTAATTCATGAGGTCTGAGAATTAGTACTCTGTAGGAATAGGTACATTGACAACTGTGAACGACTTTCATCACCATCTTACCTTTGTACGACCAGTCCAACTGCATCCCCATTCCACAACCTACCGTTGTATCTATTGCACCATTTCCCACAGTTCACTTTACCCCATGGGTTACCTTGTCTCAAATACCCATATCTGGTTTTGGGAGACTAACCATATCCGGATCATTCCAGAATCCAGGCCCAGCCACCTCAGCAAATCCCAACTCGTCGGAACCGGCAAAATCAAGGATGGTTGTGATACTATCCCAACTATCTTCCACATCGTGATTGTTGCGGGCATAGTTGCAAGCATGCGCTGTCCGCCTGTAGTTTGGCTGAACGAAGAATATACATGTGTCAGACTCGTTGTCTTGAGAGAAACAAGATTTTTTACTTTCAGACTTTAACATGATTCAATTTTTCTGCATAACAGTTGTCACTGCTTTACTGTTTATAATAACAGTTGTCATAGAGTGCTTCACTGTTTATAATAACAGTTGTCATAGAGTGCTGCACTGTTTATAATAACAGTTGTCATAGAGTGCTTCACTGTTTATAATAACAGTTGTCACAGAGTGCTTCACGGTTTATAATAACAGTTGTCATAGAGTGCTTCACTGTTTATAATAACAGTTGTCATAGAGTGCTTCACTGTTTATAATAACAGTTGTCATAGAATGCTTCACTGTTTATAATAACAGTTGTCATAGAGTGCTTCACTGTTTATAATAACAGCTGAAATAGAGTGCTTCACTGTTTATAATAACAGTTGTCATAGAGTACTTCACGGTTTATATTAACAGTTGTCATAGAGTGCTTCACGGTTTATAATAACAGTTGTCATAGAGTGCTTCACTGTTTACAATAACAGCTGTCATAGAGTGCTTCACTGTTTATAATAACAGTTGTCATAGAGTGCTTCACTGTCTATAATAACAGTTGTCATAGAGTGTTTCACTGTTTATAATAACAGTTGTCACAGAGTGCTTCACTGGTTATAATAACACTTGTCATAGAGTGCTTCACGGTTTATAATAACAGTTGTCATAGAGTGCTTCACGGTTTATAATAACAGTTGTCATAGAGTGCTTCACTGTCTATAATAACAGTTGTCATAGAGTACTTCACTGTTTATAATAACAGTTGTCATAGAGTGCTTCACTGTTTATAATAACAGTTGTCATAGAGTGCTTCACAGGTTATAATAACAGTTGTCATAGAGTGCTTCACGGTTTATAATAAAAGCTCATTATATAATTTTGGTGCAGTTATTGAACTAAATTAATTATACCTAATAATAAAATATTTCTCTATAAACGTTTATTTTAATAGCTCAATGCACCTTACAACATTATAATTAGTTAGTGAAATTTAAAAAAACATACATTGCAATAATACAGCGCATACCAAATATTAGAATGAAATAATACCTACGCTATTAATCATTGTCGATATGTAATAACAATTATTCAGTGAATAATTAACATATTTCAAAGCAATGCTCCTCATCAAGCAAGACAAAAAGCTTAATTATTATTGGCAACTATCCTTATTTTATCCAAATAAAAAGCAGTCAATGTCTTCTTATTCATAAAGCAATCACTAAGCCATAACATATGAAAATAGAAATGAAGCAGATGTCTGGTCTTGGACTTGGTTGAGTTGTTTAAGTCAATAAGCCACATTGGGCTGCTTAGTTTGATCTTTCCATCATGTTTATTATTTGTCTAAACTTTGACCTGCATCTTCCCACCTTTCTGTTCTTCATAAAAGGGCAATGTCCCACCAAGAAAAACCAAGAGCTAAGATGGCTTCTAAACACAAACACATGAATTGAATCAACAAAATTGTCGCATCTACCACACAAGACGAACCCAGAGTCGAGACACATACACCACCTACTTGTTGGCCGATAACATCCTCTGCCTTTGACCAAGACATCACATCGTCCACAAGAAGTCACATGGAACATGCACACTTACCTTGCATGCTTTGGTTACTCTCACAAATTGGTCACTGTCAGCATAAGCCTTGAGATCTTACTGGATATTACGTTAAGTATGCCATTAGTCGGATATATTGTTAATTAATACAGATAATATGTCTGTCATATTAATTTAAATTTTTTTATTTTTTTTTACAAAAACACGTTTTTGAGATGTTTTTAGTATCTAGTGCACTAGGTGGCAGCAGTTGCACATCACAAATAGTAAACATTGTTGGTGGTGATCTAGAAAAATTACTTCATATTTAACATTCTAGCAAAACTACATGCGATTATTAATAATATTAACCATAGGAAAGTTAACGGATGGCCCTGTGTGGTTGATTTAGCAATGGGCTGCATCTTATCTTAGAATGGGGATATTTACAGCCACCATGACCAATATGTTAGACTGCGCCAGTTTACGAAGTGAACAAAAAAGTTGAACAAACTAAGTATTTAACTTAAAACAACTTTTTAAACATTTAGTTTGTTTGTATTGATTAAATAATGACTAGAGATTTAGAATATTGATACTGTTCGTAAAGGTTTCATCCAGTTTTTGGGCCAAACGACATATTCAGTTAACTATGACCAATTCATGTAACACCAATATACACGAGTCAGACTACAAACTTTGACGCATGGCCAGTATTCATTACACTTCCTCTGTAGACATAAAATAAGTATCAGCCTCATAACTACATTCTTCAGTTTCTACCATCAGGCAAAATATTGCAAACTATAAGGACAAGATTAGAGAGGTACAGGAAAACATTCCTGCCTCATATGCTACCCTAATTTATAATGTAGTGTAAACACCTGTGACCTTTCATTATCTGTAATGTTGCCATCTTTGTGATGTTGTCATTTTCTGCATATATCCTTAGGGTAGTGTTAATTTTGACAAGTTTGCCCTTACTCATAAATAATCATTACTGCCTTGTGACACAAATGTTACTATTGCATGTCATGTGATTTTGCTTAAGGTCTGTTTTCTTTGCATGACATTGGGCATGTTTCCTTTGAGGTCATCTATTTTTAGCTGTTGTGGCAAACAGAATTCCTGTACTTTTGGCAATAAAGATTATTATTTTATGCTCTGACGTAACCAGCGTGGGATAGCAGACAAGTCAATCAGATTGAACAGGAGGAGCAAAGTGGGGGTGGGGTTGTTTGTGGAACACCTATTTGCTGCAGGTAGACAGACACAGGTACCGTAGTCGTTCTCATAAGCGATCAGTATGCTTAGCAAATATTTCAGACGTGAAAATATAAAAAAAATTGCATTCCAATAAGTGTACTCACTGTACTGGGTATACACCCATTTTCTTTGGCTCCTGGGTGGAAGAAAGTTACACAATGCTGTAAAGCCTGATAATTTCAGTGTACTTTTCAATATTGTTTCATCACTGAGCTTTGAATCTAGTGTGACATTAGTAGAAATTAAATTACAATGATAGATGCAAGAATCAAAGTTGGCATAGAAGATCATTGTCACAGTGTAAGGGGCTGCTAAAAAGGGTGTGGATGCTAATTAGAACATGGAGGCTTAATAGAACGAATACGGTATACATTTAAAGTATTTAAAAGTCAAGACGTTTCTAAAAAATTAAGAAAACAAGTATTATTATCATCACAGCTACAATGTAAATATTACATCAGACTTTATTACATTTGACAAAAAATTTAATTCTTAAAATGATAAATTATAACCAGATTTTATTAGCCAATGCTCAAAAACTTATTATGCTGATGTTAGAAGATAATGTCTAACATGTACAGGTCTAAGCCTAAGGGGCTGTTCACAATTGTCAACATTAACTTAGTTGTACAAAGCATACAAAAGTAGGTACCGTGTAGTCACGTTGCGCATACTAATTATAAATGTGTTGGTCGCATGTGAATTGCACCAGTAACCAGTCATTGTAAATAAATGTCTGTAAACATAATTTTGAAGGTTATTTCTATGCACGTATGATATCAAACACAGTTTTATACAGACATCTTTCTATCAGGAAAATTGTCAAAACTTTTAACTGCTAATTCAAGCGGCGTTTGAGAATTAGTATGCTCTGTACAAAATGGTGAATGTCAACAACAGTGACCTGGAAGTGGATATTAGGTCACCTTGACCTATTTTGTATGCGAGGCAAAATATCTGTCCAGGTCATGTCCCGTAAATTTTGTGATTTTTGTATAAATGCCTACCATATAATGTCAACTTTAATGTCCGGTTCATTGTCCTCGACATATAATAAAAAAACTATTAAAATACTAAATATATGGTAAATGTGCACATTATTTTTATATATAGCCCAATGTTAAACTTATTTATCTAAAATGTCACTTTCTAAAAATATGCCTAGTTTTAGCAATAAATCAAGAACTACTGAAGATATTCCAACAAGTGAGGTGTAATTTTAAAGCTTAAAATCTATGAAATCCAAAGGTATAAAACTGTTTCACAATTTTGCGGTTTAATACCCACTTTGCTGTGACAGGCCACAACTGTGAACGCCCACTAAGTAGTAAGAATATTTCACCGAGAACAGATGCTGGTGGTATTTACCTTAATCCCCATACCTTCCTGGTATGCGGGCCAACTACAGGAGTAGAGGATGGGTCGACCTGTCTTGTTGAGCCAACCACTCATGGCTGGGTACGCTACACATAACACACAACTCACAGACTCTGGTTTCACACTCAAATCCCACATTGTGTCACCACCGAATTCCCAGTGTGTCAAGACTCAAATTCCCACCATTTCAAACGCTAATTTCCAGTGCCATAAATTTCCAATGCGCCATACTTAAATTCACACTGTCTCACATTCAAATTCCCACTTTGTCAGACTAAAATTTCCACTGTGTCAGACTAAAATTTCCGTTCTGTCAGATTTAAATTCCCACTGTTAGACTGATATTCCTTAAATATGTTCAAAATAACAAAAAGTTTCACCAAAACCCTCCAAATGCACCTTGAGGCTCCTCCAAAAACCTCCAACTGCACCCCTATTGAGGCTCCAAAACCCTCCTTGAGACTCCAACCACCTTGAGGTTCCCCAAAACCTCCAGCCCCCTACCAAAATCTCAGCCCCCCCCCCCCCCCGAGTTCCGACGTCTGTGTCTATGAATGTTTTGAAAATTTAAATATAACATAAGTCCAAGACCAAACATGTGCAGATGGTAATTATTTAAGGAGCACCACCAACCTTGATACCCGCTGCTCTCTGATAGAGGGGGTATTCACAAGAGAGGACAATAGCACGGCCCGTCTGGTTTAACCAGAAGGCCATAGGTGGCAGGCCTGTAGTGCATAGCAAAGGCATACAATAATATAGTAATTGAGACAAAGTCCATATTTAACTGTAAAAACACAAAATACATGTATACACAATTCAGATATACAGGTGTAAATGTCACGGATAACAATTATATATATATATATGTAAATACAGAAGTAGTAAAAAATATATATTGATATGATGTGAAAGTTAAAAAAAGACATAAAACATATACATTTGTAATGTCAAGTAAAAACATTTATATAATTATTAACAAGTAAACTAATATATAAATATACACATTTAATTTTTATGCATAAAAAGTACAGGTAAAACAATAAATTGCTTAAATACTCTGGTTATGCACACCAAATACACAACTGATTAACCAAATATTTAATCACTGGACTTGTGTAATGTAAATCAGTTTAGAAGTATTCTACAAACAGTGGATTTTCAGACTGTTCTAGATGGAACAAAATTAAAAATATTGCAGAAGGTATGTTTCTGGACACCTTACACGCCTATTTACGGAATTCTGGACCATGCATTAGGATATATATTTAAAGAAATTCTCACAGGTTGTAAGAACATTTTAAGTCCTTGATGAGGCATGATATTGTAATTAAACATATGTCAATACACAAGTTATATAGTTAAAACAGTATGGTTCTGTTTATGGACCCATATCTCTGTTAGTTTTGCGTGTACGGGGCTAAAATAGTGTATATGATCTAACAGGCCCATTGGGGTGGTTCACAGATTTAGATTTTTTGAAATTCATCTGAGGTGTGACTCTCTTAGGGGGGTCACAGTTCTAAAATAGCACTAATCTCCATCAGTTTGGCATGTGTGCGGCTGAAATTGTGTATGTGATGTAACTGCCCCATTAGGGTGGTTCGTAGATTTTGATTTCTTTCAAAAATTGTCCAGGGCAGTGGGGATTTTCGATGTGTCACATACATTTGCGTTTTTCCCAGGGCAACCCCGGGTAACTCGGCTGGTGAGAGATAAATAAGTAACCCAGTGTTCTTGCAGTAAGCACAATAACCACTCACCTTGGTCGTACTGGTGAGGGTCAGAATTGCAGCCGTCCAACTTTAGAAGGTCAACTCCCCAATCAGCAAACGTCTGGGCGTCTATCTGCAGGTAATATTCACTGCCTGGGAAGCCAGCGCATGTCTTTGTGCCAAAGTCTTCATAGATTCCTAACTTCAGGCCCAGTTTGTGCATCTATATAGCAGGGAAAAGCAGAGCGATGTGACACTCTTCATCAATACCAAACATCTCAATTTGTTCACAGAAATGGCGAAGCAAATGGCTGCCAAAAATATTGCATTAAGATAATTATCATGTATAAAATACTGCTGCTTTCATTCCAAGCGCAACATGGCATTGCCCCGTCATACATCACCGACTTGCTCGACGTGTTCCGACCAGCACGTGCGCTACGTTCTGCCGACAACAACGACCTGCGTGTGCCGCCATCCAACAACAGATTCTTCATTGTTCCTTCTCAGTTTCAGCCCCACGGATGTGGAACACTCTTCCGTTAGAATTAAAGACAGTCACAGCGCTAGCCACATTCAAACGACTTTTTAAAACCCACCTGTTCCGTGTAGCATTCAAAGTTTAGTCTGTGATCTCGTACGTGTTTTTAAATAACTTATTTATGCCTTATGATGCAAATATTATGTCACATTTTAATTTATCCTTTTACCACCTAATCTTATTGCCTATGCATTATGCATCACGGTTTTAGCAATTTATTTTTATTATCATTTATTTAACTAGCTTGTTTTAATATTCATGTATTAATCTATTTTAGCGCCTCTGAATGGACTTTTGTCTAGAATTATGGAGCTCTACAAGTTGACATTATTATTATAATTACTTTTTAAAACACACTTGTAAACCAAGACAACATATCTAGTTTGTCTACCAATAAATATTCACAAGACAATGCAGTACACATAGGAAGAATTTGTTCTATCTGACTCATCAGACATTTCAAATGATACCTACAATACATCCATGTTTACTTATAATTCAAAAAGTATAAGTATATAACATTACGCTAAAAATCGCATAATGTAAGATAAACAACAAAAAACATAAGAGACTCATCTAAGACTATTGTAGTCGCTCTCTAGGAGCCACCTTTTGTAGCAGAAATTCAACTGAATCAATAGATCACCCAAACCAAATTCATCTAAAAAAATCGACATAATAAAAATCTCTAATTATGTATGTACATGTAAATACCTAGACAAAGTATGACATGACTCGACCAATACTCACATAGTCGGCCAGGGCTTTGATTCCGGAGGGGAATCTGTCGGGGTCCGGCTGAAGTCTGCCATGAGCATCCCTCTCTCGGGCCAGCCAGCAGTCGTCTATAGAGACATACTCATAACCTACATCCTTGTATCCATCCTTCACCATATGGTCCGCCATCGTCATAAACAACTTCTCTCTGAAATAACAAACGTCAACATGAAGGGCATTTCCATTAAAACAGGGAAAATTGTCTTAAAATATTGTTGTTGAATATCCAATGATTATTATTTTTTTATGGTGGGACATAACTTAAAGTCAATGTTTGCACACTACATTATGTGAAAATGCACCAATCAAACATTATGTACAGAATTTGCAAAATTTACTCATCCAAGCTATCAATAATTAGTTGCTGCTTTGAAGCCGTATTATCTCATTTATTCTGGGTTTGACTAATCAATACTATATCATGAGGCCTTAGTCTCATGTATTTTTAAAACAAAAATTGCAAGTCAATTCTGGTTTTTTTTCGGGAAAGACTTCGACTCGGGTGATGAAATTGATGTAATGCGAGTCACAACATTAGGGATTTTTCATTTTACACAGAAACCTGGTAGCTTGAGACTGCCAATTATAAGTCTCCTCCTATAGTTTATACCTAACTAAATGATATTAACAAAATCCATATCTAGTCTATGATTATTTAATTAAACATTAATTAAAAAACACCATAATATGAGCATCGCAAGACATTTATAAATAAGTTAGTTAAATTACAATTAATTACTTTTAAAAAACCTGATAACTAATCTAGAACACATACGCAGAGACTGTCATTACCCGATGCAGTTCTCCGGATCATCCTTGCAGTTTGTATTACAGCGGAATCTCTCCCAACTTAGCCAGCCCATGGGTGGTGTCCGAGCCAGGCCGTTGTCCAGGCCTTGCACCAATGACACAGCCAGCAGACACAGTGTAGTAGCCACACGCAGCATGGTCAAGAGACCTCTGAAACAGGCACAAATATGTTAGTAGAGGTAAAAAAGTAAAGGTCAGTTCTAATATAGCACGGTATCCAGTCCTCAGGACTGCTCAAACACTTTACTTCCTGGCAGACCTGTTCAAATGAACATCATCTCGACTTCTCTGGGAAACATTCAGCCACACTGCAATTAAAGACTATTCGTACACAAATATCCATCACTGTCTGTAGCCAGGTAGTCATTCTGAGTGAACTGGAGCACCGTAGAGTGAACAAACTTGCCTAAGGTTCGACACGGCAGCACAGTATTCAAACTTGGGTTTCCTCAATTGACAGTCCGAAGTTGTAGCCACTGTGTTCCACAATAACGTTATATCACTTATCTGGGCCCTGTATGGCCACTGTTTGAAGTGGAATTTTTTGTTTGTCATATATTAATGTGCATACGGCTGCAGCAACTGTATGCACATGTTTACACATTAATATGACAAACCGTACCTAGCTACCATGTCTAAAAAGGGTAATTTTTGGCTAAACCAATAAGGGACAACTACTTGGAAGTAAATATGCGAGAATATACTTTCCGTTACAAATGGGGCAACATTCTTCATAAATGGACACTTTCCCTTGCAAACAAGGCAATTTAACAAACCCCAATAAAATGGCACTTTCCTTTGCAAATAGGGCAGCATTCTCCAAAAGGGCAAACGCCTGGGGACAATATCCCCAAAGGTTGCAAACCGGTGTAAAATACTTATCAAAAATTGCAAGTTTGGGGCAATGTCCCAAAGGGGTCCTTTTTGGTAACAAAGGGTACATTTTAGAAAAACAAACTGGGTAATGTTTTCATAGAAGGGCACGCCCTAAAGCTACATTCCGTTGTCGACAGACAACTTATAAATTTATGCACAAATGTGTTAGGCCACGGCAAAACATAGCAAGCGTGTTAACCAAACAAACAAGAGGGGATAACTTTGAAACTCAGTGACAACACTTATTATTTATAGGGAAACAAAAGGCAATTGTGTGGACCTAAACACCTAAAAAGAGTTAATATAATCTAACCCTTTGCTACTTTAATAAACAATATTACCATTTTTATCATGCCTGTGGTTCACTCCGAATTTATTTTCAAAAAGGGAGATTCTAATGAAATTTTACATTTCTTGGCGGCTGACGTAAAACTTTTTTGTATTCCCTTCAATTGCGAGTTACACTGGTACCAACTGTTATGATGTCATACAGTGTCTGAGATGGAGTAATCGTATTCTGTAATCGTGGGCAACTTTTTGAGTAATCGTACTCGTACTCGATTACATTGCCAAAGTAATCATAATCATGATTACTTATCATGATTACATTTTTTTCATACTTACAATGCAAGTATATATATTAGACAGATAGAAATGGCTATACCAGAATTGATCTAATAAATGTAATAGTAATTGGGCTATTACTTTTCTGTTGCAATTGAGCATTTCAGTGGCATAAAAATTAAGTTAGATTTCCCTAGTTAATACCTCCTCTCCCCAGAGAAGCCACATATCCTGCTTACAATAACAGTACAAAGTTATTATAGGGACAGGTTCTGGGAAGCATTGCATTAAATAAGCCTCCTCTAACATGTTGCTTTGTAATTTTAGAAGCCATGCCATGCCACCTGTACTGTTTGCACTGTTAGTGTGGTGTGAATGACTGGTCATGGTTTCTAGCTCCTGGCTGGCTGGTTAGGGAATTATGACCCTTGGTAGCAGACCTGGGACAAAGGGGATGCTGAACTCTGGACATTGGCAAAGGCTAATTAATTCCCTCAGCAAACACTAATTTGGGTATTTGCCCTCTTTGGTGGTCAATTAGCACTTCAGCTTTCTTTTATGCTGCTAGTAAAAATTGAGTATATAGGGATTGGACAACCTTTCTTAGTGGCAGTACACAATTGAGTATATAACTAGTATTAACTAGGGAAGGTGTAAGACAAGAGTTCACTTGTTATAGACGTATATTAAGAAACATTAACACAGAACCTCATACTATGTTGTACTCAACTTGGCATGGCGCTTCTTTTTTGTAAAAAAAAAAGAATAATTATTTTAATATGGATATTAAAAGTATCTGTTTTCTATTGCAGAAGAAGCACAATTAATAATAATAAAACCTGGATAGCAATAATCAGTTCTGAATTCAAAGAAGGTCACATACATGATAGAAACAGGATTTGCAGTCTTTAAAGTAATCATGATTACATGCTAAAGTAATTGTAATCCATTACATTTGTTTTCTGAGTAATCATACTCGTAATCGTACTCATACATCTTCACAGTAATCGTAATCGATAACATTTTTATAGTAATCAACCCATCTCTGTACAGTGTACCGTGCAGACGTAAACAATTTTTTTTTAATTACGGTGCCAGAACAAATTTGGCGATGCAAAGTGTAGTGATATTCTCAGAAAAGGGAAGAGTAGTCATCAGTCATTCTATCACAATGGTCCTGTTCATGAAATATGTGTCTACGTCTATGCCAAAGGAAGGATTCTATGCAGTGGAATGAAAAAACATGTTGTGCACTCACTGGGTTGTGATATATATCATTCTCTAAAACTCCCATTCTATAAAAGTGCCAGAATAATCAACCAAATGATTGTGGGCATCTACAGAAAGAAGAAGAGGTTTTAATATTAACATATCGCTTGAACACTTTTTGTGAAAAAATACGTTTTTAACTTTTCCCATTCTAATTAATGAATTTGTTTAATAAAATGCTGTGTGCAAGTAACTGTAGAATGTGTAATTATAACGAATAACGGGTACACAGGTAATGTAGTGGTTAACACATCCACCTGGCATGCCGGCGCTCCGAGTTCAAAACCCAGGCAGGCATGATATTTGATGTAAAAACCTGGCTTTCAACATTGGGGACCGTGTATCCCTCGTGACTTGGAGATCACGTTAATGTCGGTCCCGTCTCAAGGGACATAAAAGAACCATTGAGAACAACAAGCACCCTGGCAGTGACCATCCCCAGTGCCAGCATATAAAGTTCGGTTTGGCGACAATGTTCTGAAAAAAGGCTGACTAGTTGAATAAGACCTCACAAGACCAAGTCGGATATTTCGCCCCCCGACGGGTTCGGCTCATGGGGCCAAACAATCCGTTTGCGCAACCGGTTAACTGTTTCGCGTGGGCCGAATCAACCGTTTCTGTAAGCGGTGTCGGCGGTGAAGTGGGCCGAACCAACCGTTTCTGTAACCGGTGTCGGTGGGCTCTATGGGCCGAACCATCATCCTGCTTCTGTTTAAAAATCTGACTTTTGCGACCTTAGTTGCTGCAGAAATCGAAGTATTTGATGTTTACATAATTCTTATATTGCATACATGCAACTATTTTGACTTGTGTATTTTCAGTAAATATTATATATTTAGGCGTAATGTTTCAATATTTTGCTTGCAATAATAATTATATTTATTCTGGAAAGGAGACACATTCATCATCATCGTACAGCCCTTGAAAAATCTTTACAATAGAGCTATGAAATGTAGAATAACACCTCCATTAATGCATCTTTGAAGTGTGGTCACACATTTTATCTGTTCAATCGACATCAACTACATAAAGGGAGTGAGCATGTGCTCACATCGTGAGCTCCGTAACCATGTTTGTTTAGCTTAGTCTGTATTATTGTGGTTACAAACAATGGGGTCCCGGATGGTTCGGCCCTTGACGTGTTCGGCCCACGCAGACGGATGGTTCGGCCCGGATGTTTCGGCCCACTTCACCGAAAATTTGACGTGCGGTGTCGGATGTTTCGGCCCATTGATAATTATTAAAGCAGTGATCGCCTCAGTCCTGCCTCAGCCCAATGCGTTTAATTCGGCCCGTTGCATTTGAAGATTGTTTTTGATGTTTCACAATAAATTAAACTCGCACTCTTACCTGAATTGCTTGTATGTGTGATATTTGTTTGTTTGTTCCAAAGTATCCTAGCAGTAAATCGAGCGCTGGGAAAAACTAGGAATTCAGCACTGCGTTACTCAGTGTTTTCTTGCTGTTCTTGTATCGGGCAGGTATGGTATATTTGGTGTAAAAACCTGGCTCTCAACATTAGGGACTGTGTATCCCTCGTGAATCGGAGATCACGTTAATGTCGGTCCCGTCTCAATTTGGGACATAAAAGAACCACTGAGGACGACAAGCACCCTGGCAGTGACCACCCTCAGTGCCAGCATAGAAAGGTCGGCTTGGCGATAATGTTCTGAAAAAGGCTGGCTAGTTGAATGAGACCTCAAACATAAGATCATAACATTGTAACCACAATATATACAGACTAGTCAGTTAATAGAACATTGCCGAGTGCTGGAAACAACTAGGCAACTAGGTATGATAAATGTGCGCGAGCGCTTTGTTCTTCTGACAACAAGGTAACAAATCACCAAATAAGTTGCTTATTCCCAGACGGTGGGATAAATATTAATGACCCAACCCTTCCCTTCACTTGGCCTTGCCTCGTAATCGCAGTACTCGTTTGACAGAACTTTGCAAAACTGTTGGGTTTTCAATGTCTACTGTCCGTTTAAAGTCTACACATGGCCATTTTCGTGAAATACAAATAATGACATACTAAGAATGCTTACCAGAAACTGCAACGCTTACAATAACAACAAAGCCACAGGTACACCACTAGTAATACCACGCAAACTTCCTCGAGCTGTGAAAATCATGTGACTTTTGTCACATGATCACTAGCAGACTCCGCTATATGGCGCCTCTGCTACTATAAAGGCATTGCAAGACCACATTAGGGATTCGTTTACCATTACCGACCGAAAGGGTGCCCCTGAAAATACCGTTTTGGTGTGATGTGTGAATTTTTTCGAGCACTTTAACGTGGCACATGTTAGATCAGTGGATACTGAATAAAAAAGAATAGAAGGAAAGAGGCATCACTCCGCAGTTTTTAGTGAAGCCGGCATGCAATAGCGCCCTCGGGCGGCTATCTAGGATAACTACACGATGGCACAGAGACACGACAGCACCTCTTGGTGCAGCGCACCGAATTGTTCCAATTCTAAAAGTAAATGTCCCAATAAGTGTTTTTTTCGGTTTCTGAAAGATTGTGAAAGGTACAAACAATTGAACATGGCTGTGTTATAGATCTCTGTCACCAATTAATCCATAAAATAAAATATTGAATGGTTATGAAAATATTGATAGAAACATTTTTTTCTCAGTTAAGAAAGATAGAAGGACCAGAGGACATGAAGCTACATTAGTAAAGGAGCAGTGTATGTAGATTAGATATAAGAAAGTTCTCATTCTCACAAAGGACTGTAAATGAATGGAACAGATTATCTCCTGATTGTGTTGGTGCTAGTAGCGTGAATATGTTTTAAAATAAAATCGACACACACCTTAAAAAGGCGGGATACATGTAGATAAAAAGTATTGGACTCTCGATAAGCCAAAAGGCTTCCTTGTCCAACTGCCATCCAGAGTAATTTTCTGGATGGCAATCTTGTTAAATCTTGTTAAAATAAGATCCACCATGCGCACTAGCGTGATGTGTCCATAGGACATTTTGCCAGTCAAACTACAGATACAGATACTGTTGACATTCTTTATATTTTATAACTGTTGAAATAAATCGGAAAATTCACTTCCTCAACGCGCCTAACCTGCGCCTGCGGCTACGGGTACACTAGACTACACAATATTATTTAATGTTCACCTATATATAACAATTGGTGGAGGAAGAGAGAGAGAATAGCAAGTTGTCTTTATAGTTTACGAGCAATATTTAGGGCGTTTGTGATAAAATATAATCTAGATAATTGTGTACTTCAACTGGTATTATGGAAATGTCGATAAACAGTGCCGTTATTTGAAACGGACGAGAATCCGTTACGACTATGAATTAGATGACCAGCGTTGATTTGGACATCAAAGTGGTCATATGTGACCAAGGGTCAACTAATTGAAAGACACTTAAGGCACTTCTATGAGTCTTTCTTCCTCCAAAACGAGAAAAAGATCTATGTCATGTAGTACGTACGACCCACCTCATCTGCTGAACATGGGAACAACCTCAAGAAAGCAGACTTAAAAAGAGATGGGGAAAGCAGTAAGTGGAGCTACATTCGACAGTTTTTCTTGATCGATTCCAGAAATGCTGTGCTTATGGCTCCTAAACTAACACACAGTGACTTGCCCCCGTATTCGGCTTTCCGAATTAAATATGCGACCCAAGTCTCCTCTCACTCTATGGCTGCTGGTATTTCTACAATGTGTTACACTGAAGTCACTCCCTGAGGATGCAGTCGAAATAGCACTGTTCTTGGAACATATGGACCGTCTGTTCAACTGTTTCAACAACAAGACATTCAAGCACAAGCAACAGATGAAACCTGTTTTATCAAACACATCTGGGCACAAGGAGCTTCTTCTGTCTACCATAGAGTGGCTTTTGTCACTTGAGTCTGGAAGCACGCGTAAACTGTCTTATCTATCCAAATGGTTGATGACTATTCGTAATCGTCTGTCCCTGTGGGACGATTTACACTTCAATTTTCAATTTTTATGTATGTATAATCGTAAGAAAAATTTTGCAGGAAATGAAGGAAACATAATGGCCGCCTCTGTAAAATCTAAATGTGGTCTTACCCCTATACGAATAAGAACTGCGTGTAGTTTGCGGAGCACCCCTAGGGCAGGCTTAGAGAACCAGATTGGCTTGGATCCAGAAACCCACGGCTAGTTAGCTACTTCCTCTCAGGGCGTTTTATGACATACGAACTGTGTGTGTGTGTGTGTGTGCGTGCACGTGTGCGTGTGTGTGTCTGAGTGTGTGTGCGTGTGTCTGTATGCGTGTGTGTCACTGTGTGTGTCTGTCTGTCTGTGTGTTAGTGTGTGTGTGTGTGTGTGTGTGTGTGTCAGTGTGTACGTGCGTGTGTGTGTGTGTTTGTGTCTGTGAGTGTATGTCTGGGTGTGCGTCTGTGTGTGTGCTGTGTGTGTGTCTGTATGTGTGTGTGTGTGTGCGTGCGTGTCTGTGGGTGTATGCATGTGTGTATGTGTTTGTGTGTGTGTGTGCGTGTCTGTGTGTGTATGTGGGTGTATGTGTGTGTGTCTGTGTTTTGTGTGTGTGTGTGTGTGTGTATCTATGTGTGTGCGTGTCTGTCTGGCTGTATGTGTGCGTGTGTGTATCTGTATGTGTGTGTATGTGTGCGTGTGTCTCTGTGTGTGTGAGTGTCTGTGTGTGCGTGTGTGTGCGTGTGTGTGTCTGTATGTGTGTGTGTTTGTGTGTCTGACTGTGTGTGTGTCCGACTGTGTGTATGTGTGTCTGTCTGTCTGTGTGTGTGTGTGTGTGTGTGTGTGTGTGTGTGTGTGTGTGTGTGTGTGTGTGTGTGTGTGTGTGTGTCTTTGTGAGTCTGTGTGTGTGTGTGTGTGTGTGTGTGTGTGTGTGTGTGTGTGTGTGTGTGTGTGTGTGTGTGTGTGTGTGTGTCAGTGTGTCAGTGTTGTGTGTGTGTGGATATGTCTGTGTGTGTCCGTGTGTGTGTATTTTGTGTGTGTCTGCATGTGTGTGCTTGTGTGTGTGTGTGTGTGTGTGTGTGTGTGTGTGTCTTTCCCTGTGTGCGAGTATGTGTGTGTGTATGTGTGTATCTGTGTGTGTGTGTGTGTGTTTCAATGTGTGTTTACTTGTGTGGGTCTGTGTTTGTGTGTCTGTGCGTTTGTGTATGGTGTGTGTGTTTGTGTATGCCCGTGACTGTGTGTGTGTGTGTGTGTGTGTGTGTGTGTGTGTGTGTGTGTGTGTGTGTGTGTGTGTGTGTGTGTGTGTGTGTGTCTGTATGTGTGTGTGCGTCTGTGTGTTTTGTGTGCGTGTATGTTTGTGTCTGTGTGTGTGTGTCTGTATATATATGTGTGTGTGTGTGTGTGTTTTGTGTGTGTTGTGTGCGTGTGTGTGTGTGTGTGTGTGTGTCTGTGTTGTGTCTATTTGTCTCTCTGTGTGTGTTTTGTGTGTGTGTATATCTGAGTCTGTGTGAGTGTATAGATGTGTGTATGTTTGTCTATATGTGTGTTTACATACACACATACAGACACACATACACACACATACACACACACATACACACACACAGACACTCAAACATACACATATAAACATACACCGACACACACACACACACACACACACACACACACACACACACACACACACACACACACACACACACACACACACACACACACACACACACACACACACACACACACACACACACACACACACACACACACACACACACACACACACACACACACACACACATACACACACACACACACACACACACAGGCATACACACAACACGCACACACAGACTCACATACACACACACACACGTACGCACACCTAGACACATACAGACACACAAAAAACACACACACATATACATACACATAAACACGCACAGGGAGAGAGAGAGAGAGACACAGACGTACACACGCATACAGACACACACACACACAGACATACACACACTCACACACAGACATGCACACACAGGCACACAGACTCACAGACACATAGACACACACACGTACGCACACACAGACACACACACAAACACCCACCCACATACATACACATAGACACGCACAGGGCGATAGAGAGAGAGAGACACACACACACACGCACGCGCACGCACACACGCACGCACACAACACACACACGCAGACACATACATACAATCGCACACACAAAACACACACGCACACAATCAGACACTCACACAATCAGACACACATACACACACACACACACACACACACACACACACACACACACACACACACACACACACACACACACACACACACACACACACACACACACACATAGTAACATAATAATAACAATTAGTGTTGATATGAAAACTTCCGAGCAATGCGGAGCAGACCAGTTCATTTGAATACAATACAATCTTAAGTTCCCTTGATGAGCATTCAGCCACGATGCAATTACAGCGCGAAGACTATGCGTTCAAATATTTTCGCTACTTTTCATTGTGTGCCAGATAATTTCGTTTCAACCAGTAAAAGAGTTTCTGTTAAACATTCCGTGTAGCACGATCCATATGGTTTGAAGAGTACCCGGAATACAATCGTTATTACATAAGTTACGCTGGCAGGAGATACTTTTTTCTGCGAAGCGTTCAAAATGCTCAGCAGTTTACGCATCGTTCATGTATGTCAAACTTCATTGAATGATTAAAAAAGCTACTTGGCAATAAACCGTTTACTCCTGAAATTTTTCTATCTGTTTCATACGTATTCATATATCGTGTGGGACATTAAAGTGAACGTTTATATTTTCCACCAAGTATTCAATGGACTCGGCCAAAAGATAATTGTTACAATTAATACTTCAATGGACATTTGTGAAACATATTCTTGTGTCGGTGTTTCAAGAAAAGAGGACTCATACGTTTTTCTTGTTGCTGTCTTGTAGAGGATACTAATGACGTGATTTGTCACTCTGTTGTCTTATGACAACTGTTGCGTTCCTACACGCAATTATCATGTTCGTTGTCAACCATATAACTATTTTTAATTTGTTTCTTTATCGACGTGTTATGTAACTGTATCTTACGTCAGAGTAACTTACTGACAACCTGGGTGTGGATTTGCTAGATCGGCTTTTCTACTTATACACTGCATTTCTGTGAAGGTCATTGGAGGAAAACATGATTGTTCTTGCATGTTGGTGTTATTTTGGATTCCGCACCATATAATGGTGGTGATGGGGTTGAGCCATTGCTAAGCGTTTGGACTTGTGAACTTATGATAATATACTTCAGCCAATATCTTGCACCTCCGTTTGTTAAGGGTACGGCCACCTGGCACCAAGGAAGACACTGATTTCTTTGGTTCCAATTTAATCTTTTAACAGGAAAGCGGTTGATAATCATGTGTCACTGTTGTTTCACTTTGTTTGTATCTATCGCCCTCCAGGACATCCGGCCAATTTCTTTGAAGACTTTCAGGATATGTTGGAAAATCTGGCAGTTATTCATTCAAAATTTTACATTCTTGGTGATTTTAATCTACCTTTGGATATACCTTCTTCAACTACAACTACGTTTGATGATATTCTGGCATCATTTGATTTGAAACAACATGTTACCTTTTCGACACATATACATGACCATTGGCTTGACCTCTTGATAACCCGTTCAACTTGTAATAATATCCAAGCACCTACTGTTTCAGATGGGTTATCAGACCACCATACTGTCATTGCCAATATTAATGTTTCTATAGCCCCTTTACAATCGAAACACAATGTGTCTTACAGAGCCATTCATAGGATTGACATTACAGCTTTAATGGCTGATATCCTTATATCTGACCTTATCACAGATCCAAAAAAACATCTATCTGACTTATATAAACAGTACTGTCAAGTACGCAATGCACTACTTGACAAACATGCACCTATAAAATCCAAATGGGTGTCAGAAAGGCCACCGGCTCCATGGATGACTTCTGAAATTATACTATCTAAAAGGCGTCGTCGTTATTTAGAGCGTGTATGGCGCAAATCACGCTCGCCATTAGATAGATCGCGTTATTCTAAGCAATGTCAACTCTGTAACAGACAAATGGCTAAAGCTAAATCAGATTATTTTACAGATATGGTCATAAATAAGTCTGATAATCCGCGTCAGTTATGGAACTGCATCAATAACATTCTACACAGACGGCCTACACCATCGCTACCTGATCATGTGTCAATTAAGTCTCTATGTGATTCGTTCTCTAGTCACTTCAAGAATAAAATCAGTATCATTCGTTCTGCTTTCCCACGTCATAATATAAGTAATGTCAGTGTGGACTTTCCACAAGTAAATTCTCAACTTGTATCATTTGAACCTGCAACAGTTGATGAAGTTAGGAAAATAATTATGTCCTCCCCAAATAAATCTTGTGCACTTGATCCATTTCCAACAATACTGCTAAAAGCATGTCTTGATACACTAATTGGACCTATAACAAATATTATAAATGCATCACTTTGCTCTGGCTGTTTTCCTGATGATTTTAAATACGCCCATGTCACACCACTTCTTAAGAAGTCATCTCTGCCTAAGCAAGACCTAAACAGTTATAGACCTATTTCTAATCTCAGCTTCATTTCTAAAATACTAGAAAAGGTTGTAGCAAGTCGTCTAAGGTCTCACATTAGCACACATGTCTTAACTAATGTGTCACTATCAGCATATAAGCAGTTTCATTCAACAGAGACTGCCCTCTTAAAGGTTCATAATGACATTAACTTGAACATTAATAATGGTAAAGTGACTGCACTTACCTTAGTAGATCTCTCTGCCGCGTTTGACACGATTGATCACAGCACTCTCATTGAACGCCTATTAAAGTGGTACGCCATATCTGGCACAGCTCTAAGCTAGTTTTCTTCGTATCTAACTGATAGATACCAAACTATAAAGATTGGGAACTGCTTTTCAGCTGCACTGCCGGCTTTATTTGGTGTTCCCCAGGGTTCTGTTCTTGGGCCTTTCCTTTTTACTCTTTACACCACGCCACTAAGCTCTGTTATACAAAGACATAACTTAGATCATCATCTTTATGCTAATGATACTCAGATCTACATTTCCTTGGCTACCCCGGATACAAATCGCTCCCTTAACCAACTTAGTGACTGCCTTCAAGATATCTTCAATTGGATGACTGACAGCAAGTTGAAATTAAATGCAAATAAAACTGAATTGATCATTATTGGTACTCCAATGCAGCGTTGTAAACTGGATGTTTTTTTCCCTACGCGCATTTTGAATCAGTATATCACGCCAGCAACCTCGGTGCGGAATCTAGGAGTAATCTTTGATAGTAACTTCAATTTCCGACAACATATATCTCAAACATGTCGCTGCTATTTTTATCATATTCGTGATCTTCGCCGTATTCGCCGGTATATGTCATTTTCTGTTGCTAAGACTATTGCAACAGCGCTTGTTAGCAGCAGACTTGACTATTGCAATTCCCTCCTTTATAATATCGCTAGCAAGGATATCACAAAACTTCAGCGTGTCCAAAATTATCTAGCAAGAGTAGTTACAAGATCTCCTCGTTTTTCTCGCTCTGTGCCACTTTTGAAGTCTTTACATTGGCTTCCTGTACGATATCGTATAATATTTAAGATCTGTACCATTACATACCAGGCACTGTCCAATAAGCAACCATCTTATTTGCATTTATTGCTTACTCCTGTAAGAAAATCTATCCAGCTTCGATCATCTAGTTCTTACCTACTTTTTGTTCCTAGAGTCAACACTAACATTGGAACTAGAGCTTTTTCTGTTGCTGCACCAACTCTTTGGAATATGCTTCCTCTTAGTGTTAGATCAGTTGAAAATATTACAAAATTCCGTCGTCATTTAAAAACGTATCTTTACAACCTTGCTTATCCACCGTAGCTCCCTAGCGCCCTAACCCATCTGTTGACAACTGGAAAACTACTTATGGATTTTGAGATTGACCAACTCTTTTGTTTTGATGCGCCTCTGAGCTTGGTTTCCAAGGATTTAGGCGCAATAGAAGTTATCTTATTATTATTATTAATAACAAGGTGTGAATATTTGGTGAAGCTTCAGATTACTTGCTTCCACCCACAACAGGATCCCGGTGAGACTATCTATCACTGGACGTTTGTGGATATGTATGTGCATCATATTGTGATCGTGTTGTACTTACGTACGTGCCGTCAGCCTACAAACGATGACTGATGCTGTGATGTACCGATCTGACACCATTCGGTCGCTGACATGAAGTTGCATGATGTATCATGTAAGAGTTTGTGCCATAGAAAAGAAGCAACTGTTTAAGTTGCATAATGTATCAAGTGCAAAAGAAATGAAGTAACCCGGAGGCCTCGACATCTTTTCCATCATAATTTAAACAACATTGCATATTTCTTTAGTTGATAGTTCCCCGGATTCGAAAGAAACTACCCGTCGGTTGCTGATGTAGACACCTTTGTACTGTTTGCACGTTGCTTACAGGAAATCTTTAGTCGGTGCCGTATCACTCTGTCGTGCAACGTTTTATCGTTGTTCCGGTGTAATAAATAAAATATACAACCTTTCATAAGATCATATCGTTACGTTATGAACATAGACTGGACACGCTTTTTAGAATGCTCATTTTAATAACAATTCAGTCATTATTAGATATATATATTTATTTAAGATCAATTGTGTACATAATAATACATTTTATACATTATTATAAGTGTACATGATGATTGATCTATGGAGACCTGCACTAAGACTTACAAGATCGCTGACGTGCAGGCGCCGCACAGCCGTATATACATTTTTTCGCCGCTGTAGCAACACGGCTTCTTCGGTTGACTGCCAATATCTCTCTGACGTGGGTTATCAGAAATTAGTGAGGGACCAATTAACCAACACTTGTAGTGAAATTCAATGCGGCTGATGGGTTTCACATATATTTATAGAGACAATGCGTGTCACCATCAAACTTCTGTCCAAGTGTGCCGCGCTGCCGGCTTTGTCTGATGACAGTACTGCTGAGTTGGACAACGCGGAAGGATTAATATCTTACAGAAGTTGATTTCGTATCAATATGCAAAGACGCCGGAACCGGAGGGATCTTGGGGGGCTGACCCCCTAGTATGGTTTGTGGGTGCTGGAGATACGTTTTAACTCACAAGAAACCTCCAAACCTTTAATTGTTTTTAGCCCCACCAATATTTAACGATGTCGGTTCGTTGTTTTGTGCAAATTTTATGTTTTTGATGACCATCAAGGTGTTTTTTGTGAACCACAAGGTGGGATTTTTGGCGAGCCTCAAGGGGGTCAAATCGAGGTTTTTGGAGAGCCTCAAGGTGTTTTTTGGCAAGCTTCAACGGTTGTGGTGCAAATCGAGGTTTTTTTAGAGAGCATCAGAGTGGATACTTATGATGAACCTCAGAGGGGTGAAAATGGAGGTTTCTGGGTGCCTCAACGGGGATTGTTTAGGCGAGCTTCATGGTGCGAGTGCAAATTGAGGTTTTCGGAAAGCCTGAAAGTGGTTCTTTTTGCTGATCTTCAAGGGGGTGTAATTGGACGTTTCTTGTGAGCTAAAATGCCCCCCCACATCTTCCGATGTCATGATCCGACAGCGGAGTGTTGTTGAAGCTCCGGCTCAGCCCACCCAATATTAATTTCGTTCTGGCACCTATGACATGTAATGTAATAGTACTAATTGTAAATCCGCCACTAAAACAGTATGAAAGATTCAACAATCAACAACTTTGCGGCCATTTGAAATGCAATACGCAACAATGAGAATATAATAATGTAAAATGTATTTTCCATGTGCATCGGTATGATACATATTCCTTATATTTGGTTATTCTAAGCCGATTACTATTTACATATAAGCTACATAACGTTTTGTTACTTCATTTCTTGTTGGTATGTGTGTTGTCGACAAAGATGATAACTTCTTTCAGCTTTTGCATATCACAGAGTATGGCATACGTTGATTAAATGTGTTTTACTAACAATATGTGCCGTGGTCTCTGCTTTGTTTGGGACGGAGACTCCTCATTAAGGCAACACAAAATACGCCATCAAATGCTTGGTAAGTAAATGATACTCACTATTTCTGTCTCAGTCTCTAGTTGTGTAAATGTGTAACGCCATGTACAGTCAATCTCAAAACACGTAACACAAAAATACATTGACGTTGAAAAAAAACTCGGTTGCGTATGAAAATTAGTTATTTAGGTATTTAACGCACTGATAAAAACGTGACATTGGCAAGCAACAGAAGGCAGAACTAAACTATAAAAAAATATTAGTTCACTCCTTTTAGAGGTTAGCCAATTCAAACACGCACTGACGAAAAGAAATGTATGTGTAACTGTAATACATGTATTATAATATACTTTCAGGGGAAAACCCTTGTTAATATGTTTTGATGTTCTACAAATATTTAGCAAACATAGAATAACTATATATGTAAACCTATTGGCCGTCGATTCCATGGATGCTCTCCTCCTTGTTCCCTGCTGTAAAGGGGTGAAGGCAGATACAATATTGCCGAACCACTCGGTGTTTTTTTTCTTTCCAACGTTTTCTGTCCATAGCTCCCTCTCTCCATCTTTCATCCTCCGCCGATGTTCTCATGTCTCCCATCACAACTGTGGCCGTCCCCCTTTCCTGTGTGTTCTTCCGCTTCTACTCTCTTTGCTATTGTTGCTGTGTCCATCCTTGCCAAAAGGCCTGATCATCACATTCGGCTTCTCAATAATCCATGACGTTTTATAATACTACTACATTTATTTGGTTGCAATGATACAAGGAATTGATGCAGATATAACATAAGTTTGTAGTGCAACTTAAATAATTCCTAAGAAACTTCCATTAAGTCACCCACGTATTTCTTCGGTTGTTAGTGTTGACACGTTACTCCAGCCATTCTATAAGTATACATGCAAAGACCGCTGACACCTCGCACGAAATCGCAGTGTCACACACTTGCGTTGGTAAATCTTACCCCATAACCTGAAATACGTGGCTAAGACAATGCACTTCAAAAGCTCCACAATGTTATCCATATTATGGTACGTGCGTTGTATCAATTATGTGTCCTCTTGTAGTCTTGGCGATATTGAAAGTCTCGTTGATAGGGGTGTTGGTGAAGAGAGGTATATAAAATAAATCGTGCGGTAGGAACATATTATCATCTTGTTCTATAATGACATATGCTATTTCATTAGCGAAGTGTTTGCAGTTCATGACATGATGTATTGTCCAACTAGTACATTTGCCAACGATCTTCATATATTATTTCCAACAGTGTCGGATTTAGGACTGTGGTGATTGACTGTGTATCATATCATACTAATTCTTACCCCTTCCTACCTTCAACAATAGGGACTTCACAGCAAAATACGACGTTTGCCATTTTTGAACACCAAGTTGCATCATACAGATGTATTCAAGTTACGTCTACAAATGTTTCGACCACAAAGACGTTACCCAAAAAAGCGCTTTGTGAAAATCTCACGACAGTTATATTGTGGGGGCCCCTGTGCTACTATCCCGTCTGCCCTACATCCGACATTGGTTTCAAAGGACCCCGTGCAGTCTACATTTGGTCGGAGACGATTGTTTGGCTTATGGGTTGTATGGTTACAAAGCTTACTTGGTACATTCTCCGCTGTAAAGTATATAGGTACTGTTCCTCTGATCTTGCCATACTCATTCAATGTCTTTATGGTGGATACTAACCTTCCGAAGGTATCCATAATTTGTTCTTTTGACGTCACATATGGTGCCATTGACCGTGGACGGTCGGTCTTTGACCTACGTTGTCGAACAGATGTTCTCAGACGGTAAACTGCCCGTCTACTGCACCCAAATATACGAGTAACCACTGTCATCGACCATTCATTGCACGATCTCGGTCCCACTCAGTATGACAAATTGTTGTACACACACACGCACACACATACACACACGCACACGCACGCACACGCACGCACACGCACACGCACACGCACACACACACACACACACACGCGGGAGCGCGAACACACAGTCAATCACGCGCACACACAATCTCACACGCGCACACACAACATACACGCACTACACGGTCAAGCATGCACGCACACACGCATACATGCGAACGCGCACACACACATTCAAGCACGTGCGCTCACACACACGCTACACAGTAAAGCATGCACTCACACACGCACATGCTCGTTCACACGCGCGCGCGCCCGTGCACACACACACATACGTAGACACGCACGCATACACACGCACACACAAACGCACGCACGCACACGCAAACACACATGCACGCATGCACGCGCGCACCCCCCCCCCCCACACACACAGGCGTGCATCGTAACCGATCCAATAGATGACCAAAACGGCAATCAACATGTGTCATCGTTTGCGAAGCAGGCATATATCATAGCAGCAAAGAGGCAGATAGATCTCAGTTTGCGATTCTGTTGGCGTTGGTTGATAAATAGCCCGTTATAGCGGTGCTACACCATACACAAGCAGTAGTAGTACTCAGGTAAGTATCCCTGCGGTAATCGTAGAGGCTACTGGACTCAATGCTGCTTTTATAGTGGCAAAATACCAATAACATGTCGGAGGTTCGTGTGAGCAAGACGCCAGGAGAATGATGGGTAAAGCGAAGGTGACAAGCAAACCAGAACGGAAGACTATTCGGCCTTCTGCTGCTGAATTTGAAAACAATTATTTAACGTGCCCACACCCGGACAGCCGTTTGGACAACTTTTTTCATCACCTCCATCTCCGGATACCACGATGGTTTGGATGCGTCGTCACATGATAAATCAACCAAGTCACTAATGCCAATTACATTTTCACGTAATATCATTTTCGCCCCACTTTTGGGAAAACACTATAAAATATTGTGTCAACAAATTGATTAGACTTCCCATAAGCTCAAGTTAGACATGAACCTACGTAATATGTAACAAATCATTCCTACGATATTAACAAAACTTGTTTATTTGGCAAAGTTCGTTGTTATTTTGTCTATTCACAGATAATTGACAGTCAGTCGTACTATGAGAATGTGCTTATTATTATAATGTACCCATTAAACATAGGAATAGACACATACTTTGTGTGTTGAGATTGAAATCGAATACAGTGTTTTGTTAGAGGTAGAGGATGTTCCTAATTTGCATATTTTGCATAGAGAAGTGCAGCACAATTTCAGAAACATACTGAGCACTACTACAGACCCTCAAAACTAGGGACTAGACACCTCATTTGCAGATATAGATATATTGTCAACACTTTTAGAGGTATTGACGAAAATATAATATTTGGTAATGACGACCCTAAGTTGCAAATAGATTTTTTTTTTTTAAATGTCCGGATGTCATCACTACAGATCATTACAATAAGTCGTGTCTTATTGTATTTAGTACAGTTCATGATTACATGAAGTTTACGAATTTGCGATAGAGGGAGCCACATTGTAGCGCCTTGGCTAATCATCGTGTGACCATACTCTTCATGTACGACTCCCACATGATTACAAGAAACAGGAGAAACCCGGAAGTAACCAACTTTTATCAACTCAATTCACACGTACACACACATCCGAGCGCATACTCACACACATACCCACCCATAGAGTGTGCAGACACTGCGACGTTGAAGTGTTCAAGTCTTTCGCTCCGCAATATATCCTATTTACTGAAGCGAGAGTTGAACTGCCGAGTACGCGCTAGACAATACGTGAATGGTACGCGAATGTGTAAATACGCTAGTTGAACAAGATCACTTAGCCACTATTATTTGACACCATTTCCACCTGCATATCGAGATTCTTTTTGAAAGTTATGTGGCCAATTTCCTCAGGGACACGTCTCCTGCAAAAACATGGTCTCATTTAAATTGTCAAAATAAATAACTTTACGTCTGGGAATCTGCAGAGGGTAATAACTTTTATCAGTAATTATTAGTCGTAATATTATCCCATTTAGCTTTTTTGTTAATACAAAACGCGTCGACCATGCCAGGCCTCTGCACAATAAAATAACTTGTTACATAATTCAACCAACTTAAATAAGTTACTGTCAATTTGCATATGATTGTATTTTTTTTTAATAGTTTAAAAAAATAAAAATAAACTAATGACTGGGGTATGCTTGTACAGATTGTTACCAAAGCTGTATTGCATAATTGAGGATTCTTACCTGTGGAAAGAGATATGCCAGATCCTGTCTTCTGTCGGTTAGTACAGTTATAAGCTTCAGGGGAAATAACATATTCGATGTTTCACAATAACTATTGTCACTAACAGCCTGCAAATGCTGCTGAGATGTATAAAGAGGTATATGTTGCTCGGTCCAGTGTGAGCCACATACCTGTCAACACTTTACAATAACAGGAATATTAACCTCTGGTTAAACTTATTTTCATGTCACAACCCTTCCCACAAATGAGTAAGCTGGCGGTTGCAGCCTGCCCCATTAATTAGTCATCAGTCATTTAATCAAGGGAGCACAATGACAAGTCTCCAAGTAAAATATTTCTTGTTACAGATATTTATTATATGTTTTAAATGCTGCCACTTTAAACAGTTCTCTGCTCACGTACGTAAATATAACACATTAGTAGAACTGATATAGGTTGCCCAATGCTCATTTCAGTGTGAGCCACAAAACTGTCCACCTCTGAGGATAATGCAACTGCTGGGGGTATTATCCTCAGGTCATCTTTATCCAGATCACTACCCCACCCAACCCAAATGACTAAGCTGGTGGCTGCTGGCCTACCCCATTAATTAATCATGAGTTATCTTATCTGTGGAGCACAACGACACATCTTCAAGTATTTGTTTCTGTGCCAGACATGTATTACATGTTATAAACATCTTTAGACAGGTCTATGCTATATGTCATGCCAGTGGATGCAATAGATCCTGTCGTACAATTGGATGACATCCAGCGGGCTACAGCAGCGTCACTGCAACGAGCCAGCTTATCGCTTTAAACTATAGGGCAATGATTATTGATGTAACTCTGTGATGCGTTCACAACATAACGTCTCATGCAGATTTAATGTGGTTTTAAAGACTGTAATATATTTATTTTATAGCAAAAACTGCCAATATCGCCCACTGAGGACTCACTATTGTCCTGTATCAGCTAAACTGCTGTGTCGAGGTCACGCGTGGTTGCATTCTTGTGCCTGACGAGGCGTCTCTGGGTGTGGATACCGATCTACCCAATACAACATTCTTGCCAGTAATGGGAGGAAGGGGGGCAACGTATAGAAACTGCAAGAGGATGGCGATCAATGCAGTAGCTAAGCAGATGTGTGAAGAAGAGGGGGTGGGATTCACAGATTTATGGGGATACTTTGTTGGGAGTGAAGATATGTACATGAGAGATGGCCTCCATCTTAGTGGAAAGGGGGCAGCAGTTTTCTCAGAGAATCTGCTGCAATCTGTTGACAGTGGGACAGGTTGCATTTATTTAAACTAGATTCGCAGGGGGGCTCACAGAAAAGCCTGAAAATGGAGGCATAGATAAAGACAGCACAAATAAATCAACAAATAACAGTCTGGAAAACTCTTCTGAAGCTGGATATAATTGTGTTTGTTTAAATGCAAGGAGTATAGTAAACAAAAGAAATGAACTAAACATTATGGTAGAAGATATTGACCCTCATATAATAGGTATAACCGAATCCTGGACCACCACCGATATATCAGATGCTGAATTGGGACTGACAGGATATGTAATGTTTAGAAAAGATAGAATAGGAAGAAAGGGAGGTGGAGTTATTTTATATATTAAAGAATCTATTCAGGCTTATGAAATAAAATTAGAAAGAGAATCAGATTGCGAAGAAGCTGTTTGGTGTAACATAGTTACAGGAAACTCAACGTTAACAGTTGGGTTAGTTTATCGAAGTCCAAACATAAGCATAGAAGAGAATGAAAAAATACAAAACGCTATAAGGGAAGTAAGCAAACGGGACTGTATTATTATGGGGGATTTTAACCATGGGCATATACAATGGAAATCTCTACAGAGTATGGGGAGAGAGGACCACAAGTTTTTAGTTTTAGTTCAAGATACATTCCTTTCTCAACATGTGCTAGAACCAACCAGGGGTGAGAATGTGTTAGACATAGATTAGTCCTCACAGAATGAATTAGTTGACAATGTCAAGATATGTGAGCCACTGGGGAGTAGCGATCACAACCAGATACATTTTACCATCAAAGTAAAATCAGAAAGGAATAGTAAAAAGCAGTATAGGAGAAATGTCCACAAAGGAAGGTATAAGGACATGAGGAAATATTTAGCAAAGATAGACTGGAATAAGACACTGAAAAATAAGACGGCAACATAATGCTGGAATATATTAAAGAGTGAAATTAAGTGCATAATCGATAAATTTGTACCCTTCAAAAAACAAGGAAAACGGTCCAAAAAGAAACACTTATCGAAAGAAGTCATTAGAAAAATTAAGTATAAACAAATGATGTGGAAGTCATATAGATGTACTGGAAATGATGAAGACTACAACAATTATAAAGAAGCACTTAACCAAGCTACAGCTGAAATTAGAAATTCAAAGAGTAATATAAAACATGACAGCAAGAGTTTTTATGCGTATGTTCGAAGCAAACAGAAAGTTCAAGATAAGGTCGGTCCTCTAGAAGATAGTGCTGGAAATATAATATCAGAGGGATTCATAATGGCAGAAGACCTGAATGAGTACTTTAGTTCAGTGTTTACCAGGGAAGATATTAGTTCACTGCCAATACCAGAGGCTAAGTTCAAGGGGGCAGATTCAGACTATTTAGGACAATTAATTGTAACCCCGGAAATGGTAGCTAAGAAAATAAGGGCTATGAAGGATAATAAATCACATGGAGTGGATGGTATTCCACCCAAACTACTATTGGAAATTGTAGAACAAATTAGCATACCACTTGCAACAGTTTTCAACTTGTCATTAGAAGAGGGAGTGGTTCATTTAGAATGGAAAGAAGCAAACATTATATCGTTATTCAAAAAAGGTTCGAGAAACAAGTCAGAGAACAATAGACCAGTGAGTTTAACATCAGTGATTTGTAAATTATTAGAAAGACTAATTAAAGATCACATGGTGGATTTTCTTGTTAAACAAAACTTGATAAACCCATCTCAACATGGTTTTTGTAAAGCGAGGTCATGCTTAACAAATATGTTATGTTTTTTGGAAGACATCACTAAGTGGGTAGATGAGGGATCACTAGTAGATATCGTCTACTTAGATTTTCAAAAAGCTTTTGACAAAGTACCACATCAAAGATTACTGCTTAAACTATAGGCCCATGGCATAGGAAATGGTATAATAAACTGGATAGAACAATGGCTGATTGACAGAAGACAACGTGTAGTAGTTGATGGGGAGGCTTCAAACTGGAAATCGGTATTGAGTGGGGTACCACAGGGATCAGTACTAGGACCTATATTATTCTTAATATACATCAACGATTTGGATGATGAAATAACAAGCAAGGTGTTGAAATTTGCCGATGATACAAAAGTGTTTAGAAGGATTAAAAGTGATGGAGATAGACAGCATTTACAAGATGATCTTGACAGGTTGATCAAATGGTCTGAAAAGTGGCAAATGATGTTCAATTATGGGAAATGTAAATGCCTCCACATAGGACATGGGAACGAAGAGGTAGAATATACAATGGGTGGTACTGTACTAAGTACTACTGTAAAAGAAAAGGACTTAGGGTTAACCGTTAGTGCTGATATGAAGATTTCAGAGCAGTGCGGAATTGCAGCTTCAAAGGGAAATCAAATCCTTGGATTAATTAGGCGAAACATAACGTATAAGGAAAAAGAGCTAATAATACCGCTGTACAAAACAATAGTTAGGCCTCATTTAGAATATTGTATTCAAGCATGGAGGCCATATCGCAGGAAGGACATATATATATGCTAGAAAGAGTGCAGAGGAGAGCAACTAAAATGATACCAAATCTGAGGGATCTTAGTTATGAAATACGCCTAAAAAAATGCGGTTTAACAACACTAGAGACCAGGAGATTGAGAGGAGATCAGATAGAAGTGTTTAAAATATTGAAGGGTTATGAAAATATTGATAGAAATATGTTTTTCTCAGTTAAGAAAGATAGAAGGACTAGAGGACATGATCTTGCATTAGCAAAGGAGCAGAGTAGATTGGATATAAGAAAGTTTTCATTTTCACAAAGGACTGTAAATGAATGGAACAGATTACCTGCTGATTGTGTGGGTGCTAGTAACGTGAATATGTTTAAAAATAAAATCGACACATACCTCAGACGGGCGGGATACACATATATAAAAAGGTCGGACTCTCGATAAGCCAAGGGCTTCCTTGTCCACCTGCTACCTAGAGTTAATTCTCTGGGTGGCAATCTTGTTAAACATAACATCAGCATGGATCGGTTCGTGTTGTGCTCCGAAGAATGCACAAGTCGTCGGGTCTCCATCACGACGATGACATGTGTCAACGGAGTCGTACAGGCGTGACGGCCGGGTTCATCTTGATGGCGCTTCAGCCGAGTCTACTTATGCTGAGTGAGAATGTAAATACCAAACCCGGACCCACCCCAACCCATAAACTCTTTTATTAAAACACTACTAGCATTATCGACAAATTACAAAACTTTACAATTTTCTTCAGCGATCATAACTACAACTTCACAGCGATAACCGAAACATGACTGGATATTTTCGACAACGGGGTACTGCCAACTTTATACAACATATACAGTAGAGACAGAGACAGAGACAGCACAACTGTGGCAAACAAGAAGAAGTGTCGCGGCGGTGGTGGTTTGGTTGCAGTGACTAATACATACAACTCGAAACGTAAGCTGGATATGGAAACTGGTTTGGAAATAGTACGGACTCAAACGCGCAGACGGAACAAAGCCTCTACCTACGGTATATTTACGTCCCGATCTGGTCGGATGTGGACACCTGGCCAGAGCTTGACAAATCGCTGGAACTTGTCACTAGAGCTATGAACCCTGACTGCGATTATGTGTTACTTTTGGGCGATTTCAATCGCCCATACCTTCAATTGACACCGTCAAACAACACAATATGCCTTATGCCCCATTCATGGACCAATCCACAGTCCGAACTGTGTGTTGAAATGTTATCTGAATACGGCCTTGTGCAGTGTAACGCTGATCACACGTGCAACGAGCACACACTAGATCTTGTCTTTGTGCATGGTGCAGAGTGTAATGGTAAGAAAATACACTAGGCGGTGAAATCCACACTCGACGCCCTGCATTGTTAACTCGGGTGTGCCAACCGATCAAAGCAGGAACCGGCGAAACATTTTGTTTATAACTATCGCAAAGCAGATTTTAGTCACTTAAGACTCTTATTGTCTTGTATCCCGTGGTCGTTTCTCACTGACAGTACTGACATTGACGAGAGTTTTGATCTATTTTATGACATTTTATGCATTCTGGGACGTAAATACCCAGTATGGTATGATAACGATATGATCGCAACCCTGAACGAGAAAGACACTGCACACAAAGCATGGAAACGCTCACATTCATTATCTGATTACCAAGTATTTTTTGAACTACGAACTAGTTTTAAGAAACTTAAAAGAGAAAGGTATTTTGACTACATATTGTAAATTGAACATCCGTCAATCCGTCAAACAAAACACCAAACGTATACTCAGCTTTGAAAAAAGCAAGCAAACTAATGTAAATAGTCCTAACTCAATGGTATATTGAGGCACAGAGGCAGGCAGTCCAGCTGACATAGCAGAACTATTTTCTGACCACTTCGAAGCTGACTTTATATTAGTAGATAACCTTGTTTATCCAGGTATTCCCTCCTATCAATCCGACTCAATGACTAATATCAATGTATCTTATGATGATGTCATCTTGGTACTAAGAACCATCGATGTAAACAAAGCATGCGGTCCTAATAATATATAAAGTGTAATCCTTAGGGAATGTCTCGCTGAATTAGCAGGTCCACTAACTGTACTTTTTAATATGTCCTTAAAATCGTGGAACAATTCCAACTTGGTTTAAAAGAGCAAATATTGTATCTGTGTATAAGAAGGACGATAAACGAAATGTGTGCAACTACAGCCTTATCTCTCTCTTACCGCTATTTAGCAAAGTTTTTGAGAAAGTGATATACGACTCATTGCATGAGCATGTGGGTAACACAATTTCGGGCAGCCAACACGGATTTGTGAGGCGTACAAGTACAGTATTTAATCAAGCGTGTTACTTAAATTTCAGAATCTATTGACAACAAGAAACAGGTTGATTCTGTTTATTTGGACTTCAGTAAGACCTTTGATTCAGCGTGCCAGCCATTGTTAATTCACTTACTTTGTCAACCGAAAACAACGTGTGTTCCTCGAAGGCAAAGCATCTGACTGGAAGCCGTGTGTTATCTGGTGTATCACAGTGTTCACAAGTTGACTCACATCTGTCTATCCTGTCTATTAACGATCTCACTAATCACGTTGATTCATGTGAAACGTATGCTGATAATTCCATTTTTTTAATGAAATTACGTCGGTGACCGATTGTCAGATAGTGCAGAAGGATCTGGATAGTGTATGTATTCGGTGTGAGACATGCTACCTTAAGGTTAACGTTGAGAAACGCTGCACAATACCGTTCACTAAAAATGAAACGTATATCCTATGGCTACATGATTTTAAGCCAGTCTCTGCCCAACGTTACCGCTGTCAAATATCTCGGTGTCAGATTGACCGACTTTTAAAGATCATGTTCATCGTAGTGCTTTTAAAGCTTTTATGATGAGTGGCTTCATTAAGCGCGTTTGCACATTTAGCGATGTAGTCTTTGCGATCCTTGTATACATCTCTAGTCAGAAGTCAGAGTATTGCAGGGTTATCTGGAATCCCTGGAAGTGTAAGTTTATTGAAAAAATCGATCGAGTTTAAAGAAAGTAAATAAATATCTATGTTACAAATCCAAAACACAGTACTCCACTGACAGTTATCCTGAACTATGCCATCATTTTAGACTACCTTGCCTTCAACATCGTAGGCAAGTTACAGAACTCATCTTTTATACAAGTGTGTGTACTTCCAACTAGACTCGTCCTATCTGGTAGGGGCTATCCAATTTCACTGTCCTTCAGGATCTCTATGATTCTACGTATATAGAGTTTCTAATAGCAGAATCAACATAAGAAAACAATCTGGTTTGAATAGATGTTTAACTACTTTCAAAACATTGTATTTAAGTGATCCAACTTGTGATATGTTTTCAGGAGCCGAAACCTTTAGATCTTCAATTCAAAACCATTTATATACGTAACGGGTGTTTGCCGGGTATATTTAACGTTGGTGTGGTTTTATATCCTTATTGTTTTATTGTTCTATTATTGTTTTATTTTTTATATGCATTGTTTCAGTTATCATTCCTGTTATTAGGTCCACTGGACCTGTTGGAATCTGCATAAATACAATACAATACAATACACACACACGTGCGCGCTCGCTCGCTCGCTCGCACACTCAAACAAAATACACACACTACACGGTCAAGCATGCACGCACACATGCACACATGCACACATGCGAGCACGCACACACACACAATCAAGCACGCAAGCACACTCACACACGCCACATAGTCAAGCATGCACTCACACACACGTGCGCACAGACACGTAGTTAAGACTACAGTGCACTTACGGCATAGACAGCAATGCATTGTGCTCGACAGACAATGTAATATGCACCTCTTTCACTGTCACCTTCGACCCCAAGCCAGACTGAATAGTGTAGTTTTTTCTCTGGGTGAATGTGAGCAGTAGTCCTTAAATTGACGCAGCGCCGGATTTAGGGCAGGGCTAGCGGGACCGTTGCCCTCGGGACCCCACAATTTTATTTTTAAGGGGGCCTCCACGAAAAGCTTTTGGGGCCATTTCGTTGGGTCCTTGAATATGATGATAATTTGTGTTGTAAGGTTATTATTAGAAGTTAACATTATATTTTTAAATTCATTATTATTATTTTTTACTCTTAAATGAACAAAAGGCGTATTTTGTTGCGAAGTCCCTGTTGTAGAAGATTGAGTGGAATGAGAACTGTTGATACGATAGCAGGTCAATCACAGCCAAGGGGCATCCATAGTCCTTATTCCTGCGGTGAACTGACTGCTGGTATTCGGCCAATATCCCAGACACTGAGGATTACACTGAACGAGATGATTAAATGTCGCACTTGATCAAACCTGGCATACATTATTATTTAAGTATTTTCAAAATTTCAGTATATTCAACTTCAATTAGTCTGACTATTTGTAATACATAGCATGTTCAACCAATATACTCACTCGATATGTACTAATTTGAATTACTGTGAAGAATAAGAACACACCTTCCAAACATATTGATCGAACATTTAACAAGATTTAGCAAGATTGCCACCCAAACTCCAGGTGGCAGGTGGACAAGGAAGCTCTTTGGCTTATCGAGAGTCCAACCATTTTATCTATGTGTATCCCGCCCTTCTGAGGTATGTGTAGATTTTATTTTAAAACATATTCACGCTACTAGCACCCACACAATCAGCAGGTAATCTGTTCCATTCATTTACAGTCCTTTGTGAAAATGAGAACTTTCTTATATCTAATCTACACTGCTTCTTTGCTAATGTAACTTCATGTCCTCTAGTCCTTCTATCTTTCTTAACTGAGAAAAAAATATTTCTATAAATACTTTCATAACCATTAATTATTTTAAACACTTCTATCTGATCTCCTGGTCTCTAGTGTTGTTAAACCACATTCTATTAGGCGAATTTCATAACTACGATCCCTCAGTTTTGGTATTATTTTAGTAGCTCTCCTCTGCACTCTTTCTAGCATATCTATGTCCTTCCTGTGATATGACCTCCACGACTGTATACAATATTCTAAATGAGGCCTCACTATTGCTTTGTACAGCGGTATTATTAGTTCTTTTTCCTTATACACTATATTTCGCCTAATTAATCCAAGGATTTGATTTGAAGCTGCAATTCCGCACTGCTCTGAAAACTTCATATCAGCACTAATGGTTAACCCTAAGTCCTTTTCTTTTACAGTGGTACTTAATACCGTACCCCATTGTATATTCTACATCTTCTTTCCCATGTCCTGCGTGGAGGCATTTATATTTCCAAAAATTTAACACCATTTTGCCACTTTTCAGACCATTTGATCAACTTGTCAAAATCATCTTGTAAATGTTGTCTATCTCCATCATTTTAATCCTTCTAAACATTTTTGTATCATCCGCAAATTTCAACACCTTGCTTGTTATTTCATCACCCAAAGCGTTGATATATATTAATAATAATATAGGTCCTAGTACTGATCCCTGTGGTACCCCACTCAATACCGATTTACAGTTTGACGCCTCCCCATCAACTACTACACGTTGTCTTCTGTCAATCAGCCATTTTTCTATCCAATTTATTATACCATTTCCTATGCCATGGGCCTTTAATTTAAGCAGTAATCTTTGATGTGGTACTTTGTCGAAAGCTTTTTGAAAATCTAAGTAGACGATATCTACTGGTGATCCCTCATCGACCCACTTAGTGATGTCTTCCAAAAAACATAACATATTTGTTAAGCATGACTTCGCTTTAAAAAACCCATGTTGAGATGGGTTTATCAAGTTAAGTTTAACAAGAAAATCCACCTTGTGATCTTTAATTAGTCTTTCTAATAATTAGCAAATCACTGATGTTAAACTCACTGGTCTATTGTTCTCTGACTTGTTTCTCGAACCTTTTTTTAAATAACGGTATAATGTTTGCCTCTTTCCATTCTAAAGGAACAACTCCCTCTTCTAATGACAAATTGAAAACTGTTGCAAGCGGTACGCTAATTTGTTCTACAATTTCCAATAATAGTTTGGGCGGAATCCCATCCACTCCAAGTGATTTATTATTCTTCATAGCCCTTATTTTCTTAGCTACCATTTCCGGTATTACAATTAATTGTCCTAAATAGTCTGAATCTGCCCCCTTGAAGTTAGCCTCTGGTACTGGCAGTGAACTAATATCTTCCCTGGTAAACACTGAACTAAAATACTCATTCAGGTCTTCTGCCATTAAGAATCCCTCTGATATTATATTTCCAGCACTATCTTCTAGAGGACCGACCTTATCTTGAACTTTCTGTTTGCTTCGAACATACGCATAAAAACTCTTGCTGTCATGTTTTATATTACTAGCTAATTGTTGTTCATAGCTTCTCTTTGAATTTATAATTTCAGCTGTAGCTTGGTTAAGTGCTTCTTTATAACTGTTATAGTTTTCATCATTTCCAGTACATCTATATGACTTCCACATCATTTGTTTATACTTAATTTTTCTAATGGCTTCTTTCGATAAGTGTTTCTTTTTGGACCGTTTCCCTTGTTTTTTGAAGGGTACAAATTTATCGACTAAGCACTTAATTTCACTCTTTAATATATTCCAGCATTCTGTTGCTGTCTTATTTTTCAGTGTGTTATTCCAGTCTATCTTTGCTAAATATTTCCTTATGTCCTTATACCTTCCTTTGTAGAAATTTCTCCTATACTGCTTTTACTATTCCTTTCTGATTTTACTTTGATGGTGAAATGTATCTGGTTGTGATCACTACTCCCCAGTGGCTCACATATCTTGACATTGTCAACTAATTCATTCTGTGAGGACAAAACTATGTCTAACACATTCTCGCCTCTGGTTGGTTCTAGCACATGTTGAGAAAGGAAAGTATCTTGAACTAAAACTACAAACTTGTGGTCCTCACTCCTCATACTCTGTAGAGATTTCCATTGTATATGCCCGTGGTTAAAATCCCCCATGATAATACAGTCCCGTTTGCTTACTTCCCTTATAGCGTTTTGTATTTTTTCATTCTCTTCTATGCTTATGTTTGGATTTCGATAGACTAACCCAACTGTTAACGTTAAGTTTCCTATAACTAGGTTACACCAAACAGCTTCTTCGCAATCTGCTTCTCTTTCTAATTTTATTTCATAAGCCTGGATAGATTCTTTAATATATAAAATAACTCCACCTCCCTTTCTTCATATTCTATCTTTCCTAAATATTACATATCCTGGCAGTCCCAATTCGGCATCTGATATATCGGTGGTGGTCCAGGATTCGGTTATACCTATTATGTGAGGGTCAATATCTTCTACCATGATGTTTAGTTCATTTCTTTTGTTTACTACACTCCTTGCATTTAAACAAACACATTTATATCCAGTTACAGATGAGTTTTCCAGACTGTTCTTTGTTAATTTATTTGTGCTGTCTTTATCTATGCCTCCAGTTTCAGGCTTTTCTCTGAGTCTCCCCTGCGAATCTAGTTTAAATAGATGCAACCTGTCCCACTGTCAACGGATCGCAGCAGGTTCTCTGAGAAAACTGCTGCCCCCTTTCCACTAAGATGGAGGCCATCTCTCATGTACATATCTTCCCTCCCAACAAAGTATCCCCATAAATCTGTGAATCCCACCCCCTTCTTCACACATCTGTTCAACTAGTGCGTTGATCGCCATCCTCTTGCAGTTTCTATACGTTGCCCCCATTCCTCCCATTACTGACAAAATTCCTGACAGAATAATCTGTTCAACGCTTGTCTTCTTTAACTTTCTCACTAACTGTCTATACTTCTGTACTATCCCATTTGTTCCCTCCCTGTCTGCATTATTGTTCCTACATGTACTAGTATGGACCCTCCCTTGCCTTGTCCCAATACCTTCTCTACCCTGTCAGTCACATGTCCTATCCTAGCCCCCGGTAGACAAACAACGACGCCTTTCCCCTCGGTCAGTGTCTTCTCCGTCTTTCTCATAATGTAGTCGCCCATAAACACCCTCTCTTTCCTCATTGCCCACTCAATCACTGCCCCAGAGTAGCTCCTTCTTCGGTTTGCATCTGTCTGGTTGTTGTCTTTTCCTCCTGCCGTCTTCTCTCATGCCACATTCTCTTCCGATCCATTCTTTCCTGTCGCTTTTTCTCTTGTCACCTTTCCTCCTGTCACCGTCCCTTTTATCGACTTCTCTTCTATCATATTTGCGCTCACTTCCTTTCGTCCCTTCATCTTTCCTCCCATCTCATTTTCTTCTCTCCTCTCCCGACCCATCTTACCCCCCTCCTTCTCTACGGTCACTTTCTCCCCGACACCGTCACGCTTGTCACGTTTTCTGTCGTCCATTTTCCAATTTATTCCCCTCCAATCACCTTCCCTCCTCTCAATCTCCTTTCCTCAGTCTTTTTGCCACTGCTATTCTCCTTCAGTCTTGCAGTATTCCCACCTCTCTCGCCTTGTCTTCTCTCTCTATTCGATCTGTCTCCTCCTTAATTCCCATCTCCATTCCTTTCACAATATCTGTCAACCTAACTATGTCCTTCTGCAGACACTCCACCTTCCAACACCCAATGCACTGAAATGTGAATCCTTCGTCCATGGTTTCTGCCCATGACTTTCCA
>OZ023215.1:43429277-43449277 GCA_963995525.1 Escarpia spicata | reverse complement strand
GGCAGGAAGGCAGTCAGGCAGGCAGGCAGGCAGGCAGGCAGGCAGGCAGGCAGGCAGGCAGGCAGGCAGGCAGGCAGGCAGGCAGGCAGGCAGGCAGGCAGGCAGGCAGGCAGGCAGGCAGGCAGGCAGGCAGGCAAACAGAAGGACATAAATAATCGCACTGTGGTTTACGTATAAATGTGATTACCGTGGACCTATCAGTAATTAATAAACGATACATCACGATTTCAGGACTTTCGATTGGACATCTACTTTAGACAAAAATGGGTCGATCCACTGCTGTCATTCCGGCGTGTCGGAGACACTGATCACGTGATCGTGTCGTTAAAGGACATTGAGCGCATTTGGAAGCCGGACTTATTCTTTCCGAACGAGAAATCAGCGGCCTTTCATCATGTCACCGTACCGAATAAACTGATGCGTGTCTATCACAACGGCACTATCATCTATAGTACCAGGTACTGTCACTCTTGTTTTTGTGTTGTGTTTTGTGTATAGTTGGTGGTGGTGGTGGTGGTGGTGGTGGTGGTAGTTGTGTTGGTGGAGGATATTTGGGGAAGGTGACGGTGGTGGTATTTATGTTTGTGGTGATGGTAGTGAAGATGTTGGTTGTGGTGGCGGTGGTGGGGGTGCTGACGGTGGTGACAGTGGTGGTGGTTGTGGTGGTTTTGGTGACGGTGATGGTTGATGTGGTGGTGAGGTGGTGGTGGATGTGATGGTGGTGGTATTTGTGTTGGTGGTGGTGGTCGTGGCGATGATGGTGGTGTTGATGGTAATGGGGTGATGGCGGTAATAAAGGCGGTGGTGGTGCTGACGGTGGTGGTGGATGTAATGGTTTTGATGACGGTGATGGTGGAAGTGATGTTGGTGGTGACGGCGGTGGTGGTGACGATGATTGTGGATGTGGATGTGGTGGTGACGGTGATGGTGGATGTGGTGCTGATGGTGACGGTGATATTGGATGTGGTGGTGGTGAGGTGATGGTGGATGTGATCGTGGTGGTAACGGTGGTGGAGGATGTGGTGATGGTGGTGACGGTGATGGTGGGTATGATGGTGGTGATGGTGGCGACGGTGATGGTGGATGTGGTGGTGGTGTTACGGTGATGGTGGTGATGGTGATGGTGGTGGCAGTGGAGATGGTGCTGGCAGCGGCAGTGGTTGTGGTAGAAGTACCAGGTACTGTCACTCTTGTTTTTGTGTTGTGTTTTGTGTATAGTTGGTGGTGGTGGTAGTTGTGTTGGTAGAGGATATTTGGGGAAGGTGACGGTGGTGGTATTTATGTTTGTGGTGATGGTAGTGAAGATGTTGGTTGTGGTGGCGGTGGTGGGGGTGCTGACGGTGGTGACAGTGGTGGTGGTTGTGGTGACGGTGATGGTTGATGTGGTGGTGAGGTGGTGGTGGATGTGATGGTGATGGTATTTTTGTTGTTTTGGTGTTGGTGGTCGTGGTGATGATGGTGGTGTTGTTGGTAATGGGGTGATGGCGGTAATAAAGGCGATGGTGGTGCTGACGGTGGTGGTGGATGTGATGGTTTTGATGACGGTGATGATGGAAGTGATGTTGGTGGTGATGGCGGTGGTGGTGACGATGATTGTAGATGTGGTGGTGGTGGTGACGGTGATGGTGGATGTGGTGCTGATGGTGACGGAGATATTGGATGTGGTGGTGGTGACGGTGATGGTGGATGTGGTCGTGGTGGTAACGGTGGTGGAGGATGTGGTGATGGTGGTGACGGTGATGGTGGGTATGATGGTGGTGACGGTGATGGTGTTACGGTGATGGTGGTGATGGTGGTGGCAGTGGAGATGGTGCTGGCAGCGGCGGCGGTGGTTGTGGTAGAAGTAGTGTATATTGTTTGTAATGTTGTTGCATCTTCCATAGCTGGTGGTGGTGATGTTGTTATCGTCGTCGTCGACATATTATTATGGCGATGGAGGTGATGGTAATTATGTAACACACAAAACGTCATAATGTATACACAATTAAATTCGCTTTATTCGCCTATCCTATATGTTGTTGTTGTTGTGTTAGTGGAACTTTTTCAAGTCTGATTAAAATATAATATATTTTAATCATACTTGAGAAAGTTCCATTACCACAACAAAAACAACAACAACACCAACACATATAGGATAGGCGCAAATGCAGCAATTAAAACTGAGAAAACATATTATATAACAATTTGATATTAATTTCTGGGAGATTTATCTGATTGGTACGTATCTGGTATACGTTCTATGTGTCAGCTTACGACGGCATTTAGTTGTCTTGCATTTGCAGGATTACTCTGACGCTGGCTTGCAAAATGGATTTGAGTCGCTTTCCTTTGGATCACCAGCGCTGCTCCGTTGAAATTGAGAGTTGTAAGTAGGTCTATATAATAATTGCAGCCAACATATGAGTACGAACAAAGTCCAGGTTATGGAACGCAGGCATGACCACGACATGTTGAGTTATTTTGCGGAAACATACTGTCGTTTTCGTCTTTGTCAAAATCGTCACACTCGTGGTTAGCATTGGCATAACATTGTAATACAGATGTAATAAAAAGTCGAATTGAATACACAAAGGACATCTCCTATAAAATGTAACTCTCTTCATATACAAATGTCTTCACACAAAGGACAGCATTTGTTCCAATGACGTGTTAATGCACGAACTTCCTTGCATTACATCTTTGCATCGGAGTCACATACAGGTATATAAATAGAACATGCTATTTGATGATTAATGGCGTAACTCTATGACCGGAGTATAAGTATTCTTTTTTACTTTCTAATACATATGTTCATTGAACTAACTTCATCTACTAGCAGCTGATGTATGTCTTGTTGAAGATGGCCACGAAGTAAAGGACATGTTGTTGGAATGGGACAACGAATACCTTGTCGACTATGAGGAAGAATTGCAGCTGCCACAGTTCCATCTTATGTCATCGAAGACGACAAATACCTCGGTGGTTTTCGCGACAGGTACGTTGACTTTAAAGCAAAAAAGCAAAAGGAAACCTACCTAGCACCTATACAAATGACTAATTCGTTTTAATGCTTGCCCAGATATTAATTCAAGTGATTCTCAAAATTGAAATCGTAACGTGAATGCGTCTGTCTCCGCTTGGTGAAGGAATTCAGTTTCATATAACATTAATTATCAGCTTGACAATGATCTTTAATAGATACCCATGTGGAACGACCAAATTTATTTATTTCGACCTATTAGATTAAAAGATGCACCTTTTGTTATTAAAATCGTCTTTTAATAAACCAGTTTAATATTGGATACATCATTTGAATAAGGAGTTTAATGAAGCAGTACTGGCAAGTATTCAACAATATCCAACAATATTTAGACCCAAGTTAGAGTTTAAACCAAATCAAGTTAAACGAAACAGCATACGTTATAAACTTCCACAATATATGTTCCGGATTATCCTGCCGCTGTTTCAGGAACATTCCCACATCTGACGGCGACCTTTGACCTGGAGCGCCGTTATGGCGTCTACCTGCTGCAGACCTATATACCCACAATCCTCATCGTCATTCTCGCGTGGGTCTCGTTCTGGGTCAACATGGACTCGGCTCCGGCGAGAGTGTCGCTAGGTGTCACGACTGTTCTCACCATGGCAGCGCAGTTGTCTGGGTCAAAGGCGTCCATTCCGAAGGTGCATTATCCAAAGGCGATAGATGTATGGATGGCGATGTGCATGCTGTTTGTGTTTTCCGCAATGTTGGAGTATGCCTTCGTCAATGCTCTTTCGCGGGAATCGCCGAAAAAAGAAAAAAAGGAGGAACGTAAAGAGAATAATAATGTGAAGGTATATACGTGACGCAATAATGCATATGTAATGTAAATATAACGTATATACACACACAGCCGTACAGTGGTGCATACTTACAAACATACATTAATTCATGCATGCATGAATGTTTTCATCCATCCATTCACCCGTCCATACGTACGTACGTACGTACGTTCATCCATCCATCCATCCATCCGTCCATACGTACATACGTACATACATACATACAAATTACATAAATACATACGTACGTACACACGTACACTTACATACTATGCCTACATACTTACATACCGGCGATTTACGAATGTGTGGTTGTGTTCGAATATTTCAACTCAAGTAATTTTTACCAGACGGTAACCCTTATGAAAGCGGTCTATTAGGTCCTAGTAGGAGTTTCCAAGATCCATAGTACCTACCAGATGATAGTTGTAGTTTATTAGACAATAATTCATTCTCATTACTTTGTTGATATTGCGTTGTATCATATTTGTATACATTGCTGTAAAGTTATATTGTGTTGATCTATATTGAGTTTGTATTGTTTTTTTGCTATGTACCTGGACATATTATATTTGGATTTGAATAGTATGCATCTAATAAGCATACATTTACATATTCACATAACTTTAATTAATTTAAATGACGCTCTCCACTTGAAATTTTCCCTTTTAGAACTCCACCGAGATGAAGGGTGGTGGTCCCTACATCTTCGAGCCGCAGCTTAAGACGTCACTGAGAAGATGTTCTTTCGGAACCGGACGAGAAGCTGCAATCTTCCTTGATCACATCTCTCGAGTCTGTTTCCCCATCGCCTTCATCATCTTCAACATTGTCTACTGGTCCGTGTATCTTCGGCCGTATGAATACTAACTACTGGTCTTTGTACCTTCGGTCGTATAAAAACTAAATTCAATTAATTAATATATACATATATGTCACTTGTCGGAATTATGAATTTATCGGAATTCCGAAAGTCACATGGTGGGCCATACACAAGGAAATGGTTTTACACTAATTCACATTACAAACATAAACACACACTCACACACACACACACACACACACACACACACACACACACACACACACACACACACACACACACACACACACACACACACACACACACACACACACACACACACACACACACACACACACACACACACACACACACACACACACACACCTGGATTACAATTATATGCTAGTGGAGTGATTTAAAAAAAACGAAGCTAATATTTGTGCAGAAAACGCAAAAAATTTGGAATAACCTAGTACTTGCGAAATTGTACATGATTGTATATAATAATACTTATAAGTATTCTTATTTTGTTGCCACATTGCTTTCGCTTAGTTATTTAAGGAAGGAACGAACAAATTGTACGTGTACTGCACACAATCACACAATGCATGGATGGTAATCTGACCCACACGCTGCACAGCGATCGCTGTGCCTGAACCTCATACCATGTCCTGAAGCGTCGAGCACGCTATTGTTAACTGACCCAATGTGCATACCACAAGGTTTCAGAGATCAGAATCTGTATAGCGTTGATTGCGTGAGAGATATACTCCAGCGAGAATGAAAAACACTTTTTGGCACACTAATGGGGTAGTCTGAGACGTTCCCAAAGTGTAGAAGAAAGTATGGTGTTTCGTAATAGTTCAGAACACCACCTACATCACCAATATGCAGTGCAGGACATGCGATTTTGAGCTGTATAAAATGGCTTCCAAAATCACAACCACTACCCACTGGCTTTGAAAGACGTGATATGGTTGATATGATTGCTAACTATAACCGAGCTAGCGTGTGTGGGGAGGGGGTTTATTTTCCCATCCAAAACGGTTTCCATCATGGGTGCCAAACTTTGAGGTACTAAATTTCGATCCTTCGGTTTTTGCCATAGCTATTTCTGATCAAATGTATCTTTGTTATAACATTCAGTTTGTTTCTCACACTTTACGGTGTCGATTCCATTTTGATTTGGTTTGTTATGCCACTTGACAGTTCATTTATTACTGCGTGGGAAATGGACCCGTCTAAAAAAGTCACTTTTCAATGTGTTGAGTGAGTTACAAATGGTTCATTAGGGTAGATATAAAAAATAAAACTATGCCAAAATGTGGAAAAAAGTTACTGGTATACAATTATATATATATATATATATATATCAACAATAGGCATTTGAGTATATTTTATGTTTACTAACATTGTTTTGGCAAATTTATTTGTACAATAATGCCTTTTGGAATCATTCGTTTTTAATATCTAGACATAAATAAATCATGTATATATTTTTGAATCACTAAAAACATTAACAGTTCCAATTTTAGATGGGGTTCCATATATAACCCCCCGGTAAAGGGACCCGGTCCATTTATCAGTGGGATCCATTTACAATCTCTTATCGGCCGCCGATTGCGGCTACTTGCCGTTCCAGTCGCCAAATCTTGGCTTCCCAGCTGTGACTGACCGTAAGGACAGCCGGTTTTGCAGTGGGTTATTGACCGTATTCATAACTAGCGAGGTGACCTCATTAGTAGGACTAACGTCCTATCTTTTACCATGAAAATCCTTAGGGACGCTTCAATGTGACCTTAATGGCGAGGTGACCTGATTATTGATGTGACCACAAACAAAGGTCCGACTGTAGTCACTACGGCGCTGCCGTATTGGAAATGCAAATACGCGGAGTGGGTTTATGCCCGAGCGTTTTCCATGTAGAACGCGGATTGCTGCAGCGTTCTACATGGAAACCGCTCGGATATAAACCCACTCGTTTTCTCGATTGAAAGTCTGACACCGAGCAGTAAATTAAGTGTAGCCTATCTCTGGAGTGCTAACGATGACAGACGTATGCTGGCCTACCCGCAGCCGAAGTGGTGGTACAGCAAACATAAAGGTGTTATCGCTGATCGAAAGGTTGCCAGTCAGTTGTCGCGGTTTTCTGCAGCGACAACTGACCGGCAGGCAGCATACGTCTGTCATCGTTAGCACTCCAGAGATTTAACAAGATTGCCACCCAGATAATTAACTCTAGGTAGCAGGTGGACAAGGAAGCCCTTGGCTTATTGAGAGTCCGACCTTTTTATCTATGTGTATCCCGCCCGTCTGAGGTATGTGTCGATTTTATTTTTAAACATATTCACGCTACTAGCACCCACACAATCAGCAGGTAATCTGTTCCATTCATTTACAGTCCTTTGTGAAGATGAAAACTTTCTTATATCCAATCTACTCTGCTCCTTTGCTAATGCAAGATCATGTCCTCTAGTCCTTCTATCTTTCTTAACTGAGAAAAACATATTTCTATCAATATTTTCATAACCCTTCAATATTTTAAACACTTCTATCTGATCTCCTCTCAATCTCCTGGTCTCTAGTGTTGTTAAACCGCATTTTTAGGCGTATTTCATAACTAAGATCCCTCAGATTTGGTATCATTTTAGTTGCTCTCCTCTGCACTCTTTCTAGCATATCTATGTCCTTCCTGCGATATGGCCTCCACGCGTGAATACAATATTCTAAATGAGGCCTAACTATTGTTTTGTACAGCGGTATTATTAGCTCTTTTTCCTTATACGTTATGTTTCGCCTAATTAATCCAAGGATTTGATTTCCCTTTGAAGCTGCAATTCCGCACTGCTCTGAAATCTTCATATCAGCACTAACGGTTAACCCTAAGTCCTTTTCTTTTATAGTAGTACTTAGTACAGTACCCCCCATTGTATATTCTACCTCTTCGTTCCCATGTCCTATGTGGAGGCATTTACATTTCCCAAAATTGAACATCATTTGCCACTTTTCAGACCATTTGATCAACCTGTCAAGATCATCTTGTAAATGCAGTCTATCTCCATCACTTTTAATCCTTCTAAACACTTTTGTATCATCCGCAAATTTCAACACCTTGCTTGTTATTTCATCATCCAAATCGTTGATGTATATTAAGAATAATATAGGTCCTAGTACTGATCCCTGTGGTACCCCACTCAATACCGATTTACAGTTTGACGCCTCCCCATCAACTACTACACGTTGTCTTCTGTCAATCAGCCATTGTTCTATCCAGTTTATTATACCATTTCCTATGCCATGGGCCTTTAGTTTAAGCAGTAATCTTTGATGTGGTACTTTGTCAAAAGCTTTTTTAAAATCTAAGTAGACGATATCTACTGGTGCTCCCTCATCTACCCACTTAGTGATGTCTTCCAAAAAACATAACATATTTGTTAAGCATGACCTCGCTTAAAAAAAACCATGTTGAGATGGGTTTATCAAGTTTTGTTTAACAAGAAAATCCACCATGTGATCTTTAATTAGTCTTTCTAATAATTTACAAATCACTGATGTTAAACTCACTGGTCTGTAGTTCTCTGACTTGTTTCTCGAACCTTCTTTGAATAACGGTATACTGTTTGCTTATTTCCATTCTAAAGGAACCACTCCCTCTTCTAATGACAAGTTGAAAACTGTTGCAAGTGGTATGCTAATTTGTTCTTCAATTTCCAATAGTAGTTTGGGTGGAATACCATCCACTCCAGGTGATTTATTCTCCTTCATAGCCCTTATTTTCTTAGCTACCATTTCCGGGGTTACAATTAATTGTCCTAAATAGTCTGAATCTGCCCCCTTGAACTTAGCCTCTGGTATTGGCAGTGAATTAATATCTTCCCTGGTAAACACTGAACTAAAGTACTCATTCAGATCTTCTGCCATTATGAATCCCTCTGATATTATATTTCCAGCACTATCTTCTAGAGGACCGACCTTATCTTGAACTTTTTGTTTGCTTCGAACATACGCATAAAAACTCTTGCTGTCATGTTTTATATTACTAGCTAATTGTTGTTCATAGCTTCTCTTTCTAATTTCAGCTGTAGCTTGGTTAAGTGCTTCTTTATAATTGGTGTAGTCTTCATCATTTCCAGTACATCTATATGACTTCCACATCATTTGTTTATACTTAATTTTTCTAATGGCTTCTTTCGATAAGTGTTTCTTTTTGGACCGTTTTCCTTGTTTTTTGAAGGGTACAAATTTATCGATTATGCACTTAATTTCACTCTTTAATATATTCCAGCATTCTGTTGCCGTCTTATTTTTCAGTGTCTTATTCCAGTCTATCTTTGCTAAATATTTCCTCATGTCCTTATACCTTCCTTTGTGGAAATTTCTCCTATACTGCTTTTTGCTATTCCTTTCTGATTTTACTTTGATGGTAAAATGTATCTGGTTGTGATCGCTACTCCCCAGTGGCTCACATATCTTGACATTGTCAACTAATTCATTCTGTGAGGACAAAACTATGTCTAACACATTCTCACCCCTGGTTGGTTCTAGCACATGTTGAGAAAGGAATGTATCTTGAACTAAAAACTTGTGGTCCTCTCTCCCCATACTCTAGAGATTTCCATTGTATATGCCCATGGTTAAAATCCCCCTGATAGGCTACACTTAATTTGCTGCTCGGTGTCAGACTTTCAATCGAGAAAACCCGGGTTCGAATCCTATGCTGCTGTGTCGAAACTTCGGCAAGTTCGCTCTACATTGCTCCAGTTCACTCAGCTATATGAACGACTGCCTGGCTACAGACAGTGGTGGATATTTGTGAACGAATAGTCTGCGCGCAGTAATTGCGTGTGGCTGGATGCTTCCCAGAGTCAAAATGGTGTTCGATTGAACAGGTCTGCCAGGGAGTAAAGTGTGAAGCTCTTTGATCAGTTTTAAGGACTGGATACTGCTCTGTGTAAGAACTTAAATTTGGTAACCTGTAGGTAATACTTTACGGTGTGCTGACTGCATAAATATGCGACCAACCCGTGATAACGTAACCCAATGCATAACGAACAGCAGGGGTCACTGCGTCGTTTTGCACGCAAAGTACTCAATCAGTCTGGTCTCCGGTGTAAAGTTGCGAATAACAATGTGAATGTGAATGTGAATGGGCTAGCGCAACGCACCACCGCTTTCGGAGGACAGGAATGTAGATGAAAGATATCATGTGAATGGACATAAATTGCGTCTTTGAAATATGTGTAACGGCGAATAGAAGGGTGAAAAGGAATTCGCAGGATGTGTTACACTGCTTATAAAAAGCCATAAACATCATCGTTATAGCATGTATGTTTAGAAAAGATAGAATAGGAAGAAAGGGAGGTGGAGTTATTTTATATATTAAAGAATCTATTCAGGCTTATGAAATAAAATTAGAAAGAGATGCAGATTGCGAAGAAGCTGTTTGGTGTAACATAGTTACAGGAAACTCAACGTTAACAGTTGGGTTAGTTTATCGAAGTCCAAACATAAGCATAGAAGAGAATGAAAAAATACAAAACGCTATAAGGGAAGTAAGCAAACGGGACTCTATTATTATGGGGGATTTTAACCATGGACATATACAATGGAAATCTCTACAGAGTATGGGGAGAGAGGACCACAAGTTTTTAGTTTTAGTTCAAGATACATTCCTTTCTCAACATGTGCTAGAACCAACCAGGGGTGAGAATGTGTTAGACATAGTTTTGTCCTCACAGAATGAATTAGTTGACAATGTCAAGATATGTGAGCCACTGGGGAGTAGCGATCACAACCAGATACATTTTACCATCAAAGTAAAATCAGAAAGGAATAGCAAAAAGCAGTATAGGAGAAATTTCCACAAAGGAAGGTATAAGGACGAGGAAATATTTAGCAAAGATAGACTGGAATAAGACACTGAAAAATTAGACGGCAACAGAATGCTGGAATATATTAAAGAGTGAAATTAAGTGCATAATCGATAAATTTGTACCCTTCAAAAAACAAGGAAAACGGTCCAAAAAGAAACACTTATCGAAAGAAGCCATTAGAAAAATTAAGTATAAACAAATGATGTGGAAGTCATATAGATGTACTGGAAACGATGAAGACTACACCAATTAAAAAGAAGCACTTAACCAAGCTACAGCTGAAATTAGAAATTCAAAGAGAAGCTATGAACAACAATTAGCTAGTAATATAAAACATGACAGCAAGAGTTTTTATGCGTATGTTCGAAGCAAACAGAAAGTTCAAGATAAGGTCGGTCCTCTAGAAGATAGTGCTGGAAATATAATATCAGAGGGATTCATAATGGCAGAAGACCTGAATGAGTACTTTAGTTCAGTGTTTACCATGGAAGATATTAGTTCACTGCCAATACCAGAGGCTAAGTTCAAGGGGGCAGATTCAGACTATTTAGGACAATTAATTGTAACCCCGGAAATGGTAGCTAAGAAAATAAGGGCTATGAAGGAGAATAAATCACCTGGAGTGGATGGTATTCCACCCAAACTACTATTGGAAATTGTAGAACAAATTAGCATACCACTTGCAACAGTTTTCAACTTGTCATTAGAAGAGGGAGTGGTTCCTTTAGAATGGAAAGAAGCAAACATTATACCGTTATTCAAAAAAGGTTCGAGAAACAAGTCAGAGAACTATAGACCAGTGAGTTTAACATCAGTGATTTGTAAATTATTAGAAAGACTAATTAAAGATCACATGGTGGATTTTCTTGTTAAACAAAACTTGATAAACCCATCTCAACATGGTTTTTTTAAAGCGAAGTCATGCTTAACAAATATGTTATGTTTTTTGGAAGACATCACTAAGTGGGAAGATGAGGGATCACCAGTAGATATCGTATACTTAGATTTTCAAAAAGCTTTTGACAAAGTACCACATCAAAGATTACTGCTTAAACTAAAGGCCCATGGCATAGGAAATGGTATAATAAACTGGATAGAACAATGGCTGATTGACAGAAGACAACGTGTAGTAGTTGATGGGGAGGCTTCAAACTGGAAATCGGTATTGAGTGGGGTACCACAGGGATCAGTATTAGGTCCTATATTATTCTTAATATACATCAACGATTTGGATGATGAAATAACAAGCAAGGTGTTGAAATTTGCGGATGATACAAAAGTGTTTAGAAGGATTAAAAGTGATTGAGATAGACAGCATTTACAAGATGATCTTGACAGGTTGATCAAATGGTCTGAAAAGTGGCAAATGATGTTCAATTTTGGAAAATGTAAATGCCTCCACATAGGACATGGGAACGAAGAGGTAGAATATACAATGGGGGGTACTGTACTAAGTACTACTATAAAAGAAAAGGACTTAGGGTTAACCGTTAGTGCTGATATGAATATTTCAGAGCAGTGCGGAATTGCAGCTTCAAAGGGAAATCAAATCTTTGGATTAATTAGGCGAAACATAACGTATAAGGAAAAAGAGCTAATAATACCGCTATACAAAACAATAGTTAGGTCTCATTTAGAATATTGTATTCAAGCGTGGAGGCCATATCGCAGGAAGGACATAGATATGCTAGAAAGAGTGCAGAGGAGAGCAACTAAAATGATACCAAATCTGAGGGATCTTAGTTATGAAATACGCCTAAAAAATGCGGTTTAACAACACTACAGACCAGGAGATTGAGAGGAGATCAGATAGAAGTGTTTAAAATATTGAAGGGTTATGAAAATATTGATAGAAATATGTTTTTCTCAGTTAAGAAAGATAGAAGGACTAGAGGACATGATCTTGCATTAGCAAAGGAGCAGAGTAGATTAGATATAAGAAAGTTTTCATTTTCACAAAGGACTGTAAATGAATGGAACAGATTACCTGCTGATTGTGTGGGTGCTAATAGCGTGAATGTTTAAAAATAAAATCGACACATACCTCAGACGGGCGGGATACACATAGATAAAAAGGTCGGACTCTCGATAAGCCAAGGGCTTCCTTGTCCACCTGCTACCTAGAGTTAATTCTCTGGGTGGCAATCTGGTTAAATCTTGTTAAATGGATACTTTAGCAGTAGACACACTTTGCAGTTTACCAAAAACCCTCCAACTGCACCCTCTGAGGCTCACCAAAGGCCCTGTTCATGTGTAGCATTGAAGCTCATCGAACCCTCTAACTACCCACCCTGCCGAAATATTGGATGGCTAGACCTATACACGTATCCAGCCCCCCCCCCCCCCCCCGTTTCCGACGCCTGTGCATTTATATGGTATCAATGAATACTATCAAAGTTGTGTCCAACAAATTAAGTGCAATACTGGTGGCCGAATGCAGAATATCGTTGTCCTCTGTGTTAACTATTCGCTAACTCTATTAAGGGCAGGTATAACCCCTAGATATGATTTTTGTTTTTAATTACATGAATTTTTTTTTTTTTTACCATAATGATATGTAGTTATCATTCTACGCATATGTTAAATTCACATCTAAATGAAACTTATAAATATTAATAAATGTGCATTTTAGTAACCACCTATCTTGTATTGTGTACCTAATTAAATATGCATAATTTTAAATGACTATATTTCACGATCTACTCAACCAATTTACATCAGGTTTTCACCAAGCTGCATATTTTGCACTATATAACATCCTTAATACAGCCAACAATTTTTCAGCCAAGACCAGTAGAAAGAGGAGGCGGGTTGCACAGGCTGGTACAAACACTAGTGATGGTAGCTATGAACGTGGAGCTTTCTGAGTGAAGTAGTGTTGTCAGTACACATGTACCAAGCGTTTAAACGCAGTTTTCGCCATTTTGTGTTTTGGAGCCGTGCATGTAGTCTTATGTCAGTATATCTAGAAACGTTGTTGACTGATGTTTGTGAAAATTGGCATATTGTTAAAGCTGTACAAGATGAAGAAGTTGAACTAAAATGATTGATATTGTTCAGTTACTTATAGAGACATGGCATGTTGTGTCCATGACGAATGTGTTTCTGTAACTTTTGTACATAAAAAATTGTATTTGTTTTAATATTGATCTGGTATTGTTTCTTTTAGTACAGGTTGAAATATAACTTATTGGCATCATACTGTTAAAATATCAACTTATTATATACAGAAATAACCTTGAAATAATGACATGAAAATACCCTATGGATTTATCTTTGGCGGCCATCTTTGGTCATGTGACTTTGCATAATTGGGTCATTTTCTCATTTTTTTGTTTTCATATTATTATACTAATTTGTAAAAAATTTGACATCTTTACGACTTGTAACAAGAAAGATACGAAATTGGGGTTATAGCTGCCCTTAATGTCAAACCAATAGCGAAGAGTGAAAAATTGATTGTTTCACATGTAGTGGGCCGAAACAGGTTCGTGAGGTTAGAGAACAATAACAACCTTTCGGTAGAAACTACAATTTTTATTAAGTAATCAAGACACACGATGGGATGACTAACTATAATTAATACCAAACACAAACACAACCCGACCAGGTCCTCGGCTCTCTATTGGGCCCGTCTCATCGCCCTAAAACATACATTGAGTGAGATCCCGCGTGGAACATATCACACAGATGCATCGTAGGCTCTACAGTAGTCAACATCGATAGATCGACTATAACGTATGTTAAGAGACACCAGATGGCAATACTGCTACATACTGTGCAGGCTGGGTTTGGTCGCTTATACCAACTTCCCTTCAGCCCTCAAGAACATACACACACTGTAGACATAGTCAAGAGACAATGGACATAGATTATCTGTTTCACGTTATCTCCGCTAACTTATCTTACATATGCAACAATGACATTATTTTACAGCTCTCTGTAAACAACCTGGCTAATTTCATAACCGACTTCAAAGTTAGCACACATTAGCAATGTTGCCGTTGGCAATTCACATCAACTGGGCTAAGATTATACGTGCCATACCTTACAACTCAGTTATTGCGTACACTGTACAGGGTGGCCAACTCCGTCACGGTTTCCTACAGATAAAGTTCATAATGTCACTAACTAAATACTGCTGCCATCACGTGATATCACACACAATACAAATAGCAAAGTCCCTTTCACGTGCGTGTAAATAAAAGTAACTAGTCGTACCCGTGGTGCAACAATACACAAAACGACTCAGTATCAATACAATCAGCATAATGTATATTATGCTATCATTTCTGTAACGCCAACGCCAACGGCGCTCCATAAACTTTCGGCGAAGCCGACTTGGTATGATTTGCACAATTACTCATCGATCCAACAGTCACGATGTTGGTTATACGTTTACACGTAATGCACAGCCACAGAGTTAGAGTACACTTACTAACATAATAAGCGTAGACAAACTAAACATACTCAGATACCTACATTATTGTCATTACCATATATGGCATATTTGGCTTACGTGACGCGAGCGGTTATAAGGAACGCAGTGAAATTACTCAAATTAACGAACATTTAGGTCGAATTATAATACAGATATACGACTAGTGTATGCACAAGATGAATTGTAACATCACCGTTTGGTACATACTCTGGATCATCCCTGTTATGTCACGGATTCTTTAGTAGACAGCCACTTCCACCAACGTACCTCGTGGTGTAATCTTATCGCACCGCCAAAAAGGACAGTGTCACACTGAAATTAAGCTACCCTAAAAAAAGGGCGCCCTAGTACATAATGCGAAGTGACAGAGTAGGGTATAACCGTGCTGCAGTGAGCACCTGGTTACACACAGTGCGAAACAGCTATGTAACTGATTCCTGAACAAGGGCTCCCCAATAAACAATTTGCTCTCTGAAAGAATTGCTTTAATGGTTATAAGGGACGATCACATGAATTGAGACTAATTATAAAAACATGTAGTAATTCAATTTTACGGATTGTGTCAAATGTACAATTCACGACAAAGAATGTATGTTAGTGTATTTGTCACAGATGGAGCACAGTTGTGTTGTGTTTAGGGAGTCGGACAAGATTCTGGGTTTTAATACACGACCTGCCGCTTTGAACCACAATGTTCCAGCTCACTGAGCGTTATGAATGAGTACCTAGTTATACACGGTTATTGATATTTCTGTACATATACTATTTAAAAATGGCGGATCTGAAAGTTGGAAAAGGTCTAATGTAAAATATTTGAAACCTCTGACGTGTATAATGTAACGTTTTTACCCAAAGTTATGGCTCTATACAGTTAATAACTATTACGGAACTTTTATTTTACGGTCATTTTATACATTGACTGCCAGTCCTCTAAGTACAAAGATATAAAATTACCACCCTCGACTTTCTGTTTACTGAGATAACACTGGTAAAATGTGACAACCAGTCGCTAAAGCAGTGACATAGGATGAAATGAGATGAAAAACACAACACCTACTTAAACGGATTTATTCCGAATTTCAAGTATCTACACAATACGGATTTCAGCCAAGACACGGTGGTATGTTTGTTGGATGGAGTTACGGATTCACTCGCGACCCTAGCAAGAGGACAAACTCAAACTTTCCCAACCAAGTTATCAAACCTGCTGCCTCGGACCGACCAGGGCTATTTAGATAATGGTCCATTTTTTGGGCGAGTTGCGATTAATTTGGCGGAATTATCACAATATTATATGACTGCCGTTCGGTGAAATACATGTGAAGTACCTAGATAAGCAACGATGATGGTCAATAACAAACGGATAAAACAATCTGCAATTATTTGAAACGTTGGCGGCCCGTCGGACCAGTAAGTATGAAAATGTCTTATCCGAAAAGGTTGGCTAAAAAGGCACATGGCCAGCGGGTCAATACGTAAGCCCTTCTTTACTACCATACACCATTGAATGAGTATTCTGATACTACATAATGATTTCATATATTTATTAAAAGTACAATGCACGCATATAATATACCCCCACACAAAGCTGAAATAAGAACAATACCAGCGAATGTTTCTACGAGATTGAAAACACGGATATATTCGTTGGATGCACGGCCGAGAGAGGGCGCCACTTGCACAATACTCGTCAGTATGCGTTGTGAGCAAGCCTCGAAAGTCCATGCTCCGTGGTGTGGCGTCACTGTTCGATGCACACTTCAGTGCCATGATCTAGAGACGTGTTCCTGTTGTGACGTCACTGATTGACATGACTCACAAGCTATTGTGTAAGAATTCTTATGTCTTGCGAGAGATTGGTTTGCGTTATGATTTTCAGTTTGGTGACGTACATCGCCTGGTGTGACATAAACGTGTCTTATCATGGCAGTCTTACCAATCGACCTCCAATATGACGACGGTCTTGATTGGGTTTTCGTAGTGGATATACCGATGACAACAGTAACAAGTTCACCATATAGTACATTTTTCGGAACGCGACCGTCAACCATTCTGTGAACGTAGCCAAGCTATCGCAGACCTGTACACACGACCGGTGGCGCTTCCACCAGTAACTCGCTTGTTGCCCGAGTCCGCTCGACAAGAACAGTTAAATTGACTTAATTTACTTGTAATTTGTATGTTTATGCATAATTTGAAACAACAGCATTACCTAATACGCAACGCCGGATTGAGGGCAGTGCCGAATGGATAGTGCACAGGGGCCTCCACAAAATACTTTATATGGGGTCTCCATAACAGTTTTTTCTTTAGATCATGATTCCATGGCTTTAGGATCAAATCAATTTGGTAATGCATAATTCATTGTTCCACTGGAAGCGCGACAGTATGAACGATATGTCATTAATCAGACATATAGATCATCGGTAGCAAAGAATGTCCGTCGTGTCATGCTAAACGGTTTTGTATCTTGACTCAGCACAAATAGGTGGTATTTCTGTGCCACGAAATGTTTTGTTTGTTTTTGTCAAATTTTCTTAGTATTTTGCTGAAACATCTTGTCTAACAAGTATCATACATGCCATTGATCCATTATATTTGCGCGTCCGAAAGCGCCTGGGTATTTTCTCCTCAGAGCGCCCGAAAACGCCCTGTGGAGATAAAGCCTCTAGCGGTTGCCCCATCTTGCGGATATTTAAGAGACTAATACTGGTTGATTTCTTGATATAATTTTTATGAGCCAGGAATGGTGGGTATTTTCGAAAGGCGCTTGCATTAACAACATTGAATTTTTTTGCGATAGAAGTTCGCCACCCGTGGACCTTCAAACATGGCAGTGAATGGGACATCGTATTTGTTTACTAATGACGAATTTGCACTATTATTTCGGTCGATTGGACAATTCTGACACAGAAAACTAAAGGTATGTTGACACTACGTTCGAAATACAAATGACTGAGCGATAAAATGGACGACTTGGGACCAGTTCGGCTTTGTTTATGTTTTGTTGTCCATGTTTAGTCACCGTCAGTTGGGTTTTCGGCACTGAGACTGATGTTTGTATGTTGCTACATGAAAATTATGTCTTTTATTGTAATTAATTCTTAGGTAAGTATTCTAACACTCTGCCAGTTGTTCTGGTGGTTGACATTTGGTTGTTTCAAGTGTCAATATACTAGTGATCACAATGCCACCACTGATGTTGACGCGACACAGAAGCCATATGTAGGATGACAGCAACCGAGATAGTCTTACGAAGCTGTGTTTGCAGTCTATATTTATACAAAGTGAACTGATTTACATTGTCTCATGGCTAAGCAAGGCGTGGCAAGTGTAAAAACATAGTATAATGCATTTGATGTTAATAAAATGAATGATATTCCACTCTATAGTTGTCCAGAATATTAATTTTCTGTGTTTGTCACCTATAAATGATAACATATATTTAAACAATCGACACCAGTCACACCATTTTAAAGACAATTCAATGAACATCAAAATGAACGCAACTTGCAACTATGTATAAAATCAATAGGCACCCAGAAATGTTGAAAACTGTGGAAGCAGCATGGGGAATAGGGATATAAATCTAATAAGGGTCTAATGGGTTAATGACAAAAAATTGTTAGAGATTTAGATTTTTTGTGAAAACGACATATTCGATTTCAGCTCGCCAGAAATTGCACATTTGTATTACAAGTTAGTTTTAGCCAACCTAACGTATGGCATTGTTTTGTTGGTGCTTATGACACACCTGTCTACTACAATTTAGCTTGTTGCTTTGAATCCAGCCTTGTGATAAAGGGGGTGTTTAGGTTGCAGCTTATTTTCCCTGGTTAAAACAGTGTCGCGTGTTAAACATAGTTGTTTCAAAGTCACCGACCATGTTGTAACGGCAAAAACAATTGCAAAACGTTTTGTAAAAACCTAAGTAAATCTCCGCAGCCATAACATAAGGAAACTAGTTAGATATTTTCGACGTTTTTCTGTCATTCTTAGTTGGCGCTGGTCCAACACTAGGCACCAGCAAAGCAGCGGAGTACGTGTGGCATTTTCATGAAACAGATAAGAGGCCAACGCTTTTTGTCAACTCAATCGGCGATTGCAAGAGTTCTGGCTATCTGATTCGGGTAATTAAATTATAATGCTTAATCGTATATTCGAAACTAACTATACAATTAAACTTAGTCTTTTGACATATATACTGTGGTTTGGTACGTTGGCTTGGAGCTCGATAGTCCGTCACCCCGCCTAAGCCCAAATAATCCCTTTCGTGGCTTCATGAAGGGTATAGTTGGAAGTTTTGTGGACGTCTGGGGGTCTGAAAGGGATGCTGTTTGGGTCAGGTCGGTAGCTCATGGATGTGTGCAACGTACGTACTCCCCAAAACGTCAAATACGCTAAGAGCATTGATAGTTGATTGTTCTTCTATTGAGTTTACGTGTTATCCTTTTGTATTGTAGAGACAATGTGCAACGTCGTCACCCTTGTAGTCGCGTGTGTCATGCTGGCGTCTTTGTCTGATACTACTGCAGTTAAGCTGGAGAACACGTTACGAAAAATGTTGTGCTTGAAATATAATAGGCGGTTTTAGACTGTTGGTAAGTTTCCCAATGTCGACTTCCTCTCGACACCTATCGCTCTACGTTTCATGCGCTTGCAAACACTCGTTCGAAGGTTTCTTGATCAGGAAGAAGATTCCTTTGTGAATCTGGGTGAAGTCAGCGACAAAGTGTCCGGTATGTGTCCGTTGAATAACATCATGTTTACATTGGTTTTCTTGGCGCTTTCAATGAAACACATGCATGATAGTTGATTTGTGACTCAAAAATAATTAAAGTATGATGGACATGTCTTACACGTCGCGGCATAGTACAATTGATAATCAATGCTGCCACTGTCAATCTAATAATTGTTGTTGAGGTCATTTGTGTATACCTCAATGTCATCACCTAATCTCTATCTCTGTGGGTGGCTCTCACGATAGCGGCTTTTGAGCTTTAGTGAGAGCCTCCCGACATAAACTAACCATTGTAAAAATGTGTGTTGCATTGTGTGCTTTTGTTTGTTTATTGTC
>OZ023215.1:43372990-43429077 GCA_963995525.1 Escarpia spicata | reverse complement strand
TAGGAATTATTACCGGAAACCACTTATATGTATGAATAGGCTTCTTCTTCTTCTTCTACTACTACTACTACTACTACTACTATTACTACTATTACTGCTAATACTACTACGACTGCTAATACTACTACAATTAGGTTCCGTTTGTGGTATTCTTATTAGCGTGTTTTCTCTGGCAATGGTAAGCTAACAGGAGTAATCTTTCTCTTTTCTTCTGAAACATTTAATTCACATGTAGTTTAATGGTACACCCGAGCAAGGGTATATTGAACACCATGGTCATCTACTCAACACACGATAATCGGTTTATTATAATATTATTTAATCAATATCAGATCACAAATATCATATTATTTCCACTAAAGGTCGCAACAAAAGAGAAGACAATCCTCTTCTTCAGAGAACTCACCGCCTTACGTCGTAATGTCGTTGTTCATGTATAACAATTATATTTATTAATTGTCATTATTATTATACTGAATGATGTAGGTGCATTGCTCACAAATATACATATATAACAATGAAAACAGTTTAATTGCGTACGTTAGTATGTGTATTATCAATCCGTTCTTACATGACCTCCACCGCCACGTACATCATATTTTGCGACCAAGTTTCCTTGAGCAAAATACGCAATATCACTGTTTGATCAAAACAGTTATTATTTAGCACTAATCAAGTTGCGTGTAAAATAAAATAAAACACGCCTTTTTCAAAAGTATATTTTTTTAGCGAGAACATATGAAACTTGTATGTAATGTAACTCTCTCAGATCCGGACGACTGTTCCACTGACTGTGGGTGGAGAGGTCGCTGCTACTGTTGGCGCTTCGTGTAGATGTTGGTGCATCGGACGAGGCCGTCCGAAATACGCAGCTCAGAGCAACAATGAGCACACCTGTAGTGCCGAGTGCAGGAGAAGGAACTGTGACGACGGTAACAAATGCATCCATGAAGTTGCAGCATATGGGTTAGATCTTATTGCCGCCGACGTAGATTCCCCTTCCCGTAGAGATAGGGTTGCAATGCTGTGATTATGGATTTTTCAACATTAAACATATTGCAACTAAGAGTTGTTTATAGTATGTGATTGGTGGACAGATGAAACAAAGAGAAACATTAGATGTATTACTAAATGTCTCTTTCTACATACACAATACCTACATTCGTTATTATATTATATTCGTGTATTACAATACCCGCCTATTTCTGCATGCATAAACAGAAAACACTATTTCCATCGTTGATTTATGTACTGTGTCTACATTATATGTGGTTGCAAAAACAATACAAATAATACTACCTTTGTTAAAGTGTTATATATTATATCCACATCAATAGACAACATGTTTTCGTCAGACACGATATGGACGACCAATATGTCAATGATGGTATCTTGTCCACAGTGGCGTACGACTATAAGGACCAAGAGCTCTCGGGATTCCTCTAAAGTAGAGAAGAATTAAAATGGAAATTCTCGTAAACTGATAATAACCAATATCCTAATATGTTTAACAAGATATATCCTAGACTTGGTTTTCAGCATCAAAATACAATAATCATAGTGAGAAGTCATCAATGAAACAGTGTATGGTTTGCATGTTTATCGCACCCAAAATATATGAACACAACATTTTTTCGTCCTCTTCAGCGCCAGATCAAAGTTAACGAACGGGTGAAACATTTTCCTTAGTTTAGTTGTCCCCAGCACCCGGCAACGTTCTGTTAACTGACTGTTTTGTATATATTGAGGTTACAATGGTATGGCCTTATGAGGCCTCATTCAACTACTCAGCCTACTCAGAACAATGTCAGGAAACCGAACTTCGTTTGCTTTCACTGACGATGGTAATTTACGGAATGTTTGTTGTCCAGTATGTTTCCATTATGTCCCAAGTTGAGATGAGACAGACATTAATGAGATCTCCAAGTCACAAGTGATAAACACTCTCCAATATTGAGAACCATGTTTGTAAACGTCCATGTTGTTGCTTCTACAATACTATTTGAACACTTCTCTCCATTCCTCCATAGGTTCGAGTTTGTTCTCTGCTGACTGAGGGTGTGTCGTGCAGTTGTGTACCGACCTTTCCAGTATAATCTTGCCGGGCGATGAGTTCAGCGGTTTTGTGGAGTTTAAGACACCTTTCCGTGACTTAAGTCGGCTCACTGTCAAAATTGGTGTTTTGTGTCCGACGCGAATCTTGACATTTCTGTGCGGCCGTATGGCTTTAGTCAACAAACACATCAGTGCACCGGGAGGAAATCTCAGACAGGCAGTTCTGCATAAAAATCACGAAATGTTACCATCGCACCTTTGTGCACAGTAGGGGTCTTGTAAGCAGTTTTGCTCTATAGAACTTCAAATGTTACTCGAAAAAAGTAACGGTTTTGCTGCATGCAAGTTAAGACATTAATATTGCTTACAAGGTGTACAGTTCCACAAGTCGACATAATGTCACAGGTTATCGTGCCTGTGATTTCAACAAAGCTGTTTTATGTATGTGTACTATTAGCTTTTCAATTGTTTATGCTAGCATTATTGTCTCACTCTGTGTTTTCTTATTGGCGTGTATTGGGCCGCTAGTACCAAGTTGAACGTTGGCCCGCTTGGTGGTAACTTAAAAAACAACGTTAACACGTTTTGGTGTGTCTGTCAAGATACCGTGTAGCTTAGTTGATTATCAGTGTTTTCACGGTAGTTTACATCTCTCCTTACAACATGGCTTCCCAAATCATTTGAGTTGACACTATATACAAAATTATCTAATACAAGTTGCTTATTATCCACAGGTGACCTGTGGCATACACATTTAATAATTCCTTCCAAAACTAAATACTAACACGATTTTATATGAGATTGCCCGCTTTGGGCTTATCAGCACCATGTCTGCTCTTTGGAATGGATGCTAATATTTGGAACCACGGAATATGCTCAATTCTTTCTTGAATCATTCTGTCTCTCTGATTGTGACAGCTACCTTCCAGAGGATTTTGATGGCCAGTCGGAGAGATCTTTTATGACTAAGTATTTAAACTGCCATGCTGTCTGTATGATGCGATAACAGGCACGCTGCTAGCTGCCATTAATTGAGTTCGTGCATAGCGTTGATTCCTCTTTTCCCTACAGAATGGTATACATGTAGATATTATATTTCACTAAGTATTGTTATTATATGAACATATATATATATATATATAAACAACGTTCTCATATAAACAACCTCATGCGCGCGTTCACACACATGCACACGCACAACATACACACACGCACATACAAACACGCACACATACGCACGCAAACACACACATACATACACACACGCACATACTAAAATGCTAGGCATTGATGAATGCGTTAGGTGAGAATACAGTGTCTGTTTCTGTTTGCATTACTGACACAACATCCCGAAGGATGGCTTCAGCCAGTATTTCTCCTATTTGGGCACATCCCTTATCTGATTTTAAGAACTTATCACTGGGTGACTCCTCAAGGAATAAATATTGTTTGGACTGTAGATACATTCAACATAAAATCTTGAAATCCACACAAGTTTCGTACCGTTAAAAGACGACACAACATTATGTTACAATACTCATAAAACATGTTGTACTTAATAAAATAACGCAACACTAAATATACTGTTAAGTAAATTACAAAAAAATCGCCCCGTGAGCGCAACTCACTCAAAGACACTTTAAATACACTAAACTTAAATCATTAGCTTAAATATTAAAATTGACTGTTAAGACATACACTAAAATCATTAAGTGTTCTGACAGTGTACTAAACACCACGCTAGTCGGAGAGATCTTTTATGACTAAGTATTTAAACTGCCATGCTGTCTGTATGATGCGATAACAGGCACCCTGCTAGCTGCCATTAATTGAGTTCGTGCATAGCGATGATTCCTCTTTTCCCTACAGAATGGTATACATGTAGACATTATATTTCACTAAGTATTGTTATTATATGAACATGTATATAAACAACGTTCACATATACACAACCTCATGCGCGTTCACACACATGCACACGCACAACATACACACACGCACGTACAAACACGCACACATACGCACGCAAACACACACATACATACGCACACATACACACAATCGCATACACGCACGAACGCACGCACGCACGCACACACACACACAAACAAACACACACATACAAACAAACACACACATACATGCGCACACACAAACACACCCGCAAACACACACGCACACAAACACGCACTTACAAATACACACACGCGCCGCACGCCCGCACAAGCGCTTGTGTACTGAAATGCTAGGCATTGATGAATGCGTTAGGTGAGAATACAGTGTCTGTTTCTGTTTGCATTACTGGCACAACATCCCGAAGGATGGCTTCAGCCAGTGTTTCTCCTGTTTGGGCACATCCCTTATCTGATTTTAAGAACTTATCACTGGGTGACTCCTCAAGGAATAAATATTGTTTGGACTGTAGATACATTCAACATAAAATCCTGAAATCCACACGAGTTTCATACCGTTAAAAGACGACACGACATTATGTTACAATACTCGTAAAACATGTTGTACTCAATCAAATAACGCAACACTAAATATACTGTTAAGTAAATTACAAAAAAATCGCCCCGTGAGCGCAACTCACTCAGTATGAGGCGCTTTATATTACAACGTGTACATTAAGTTATCATTGCATTAATATCTTTCAATAAAAATAATACATTTTAAATACACTAAACTTAAATAATTTAGCTTAAATATTAAAATTGACTGTTAAGACATACACTAAAATCATTAAGTGTTCTGGCAGTGTACTAAACACCACGAAATTAAAGAGTTTTTGTAGCGATTTGTGTTCGCCATTGGGACGGGTAACTCGTTGAATGATCTTGGTGTATGCGACACATTTCGAGGGTTTGGTAGTAACGTATTAAGTTTGTGGACGCTACGCTTCATTCTAGCGAAATACGTTTTTACACAATTCATTGCGTCTATCGTGCAGCGTTGGTAAGTTTACCATCTCCAGAATATCACCGTACACACAAACGGGAAATATAGTTTTGAGACATCTTTTTTGAATTATCTCGATGTTGTCCGATAAGTATTTAGGCAAGTTCGCAGGGCAGGCATATTCAACTACTTGTCTAATCACAGGTACATATATTCTAACCAAATCATGTTTGCTAATTCCAGCACGTTTCAACTGATATTTCATATACATTCTCTTCCTTGCCTTTGGAATTATTTAATCTACATGTGCATTCCATCTTAACTCCGATGATATACAGCTGCAGTTACGCCGATAACCTTTGCTTGAGTAACTATGTCAATACCTGTACCATTTATATCAATATACGGCAGAGGTTCTACAAATGTTCTATCATTACCGAAGCATATAACCATTTGTTTTGTCTTACACATATTGATGCGCATGTCATTATTACTAGGTCATCAATAATGTTGGCAGAATCCTGTATAACAGACATCATATTTTGATTGCATGTTTCAAATATGGTGCAATCGTCAACATATTTTTTAACATGGGAAAAGATATTTGCAAATCATTGTTATGAACCACAACGTGTTTTGGTCCTGACAAAGTTCCCTGGGGAACGCCCCCATTAGGGTAGCCTGGCTTTGACATAGCGTCGCCGATTTTTACTCTCTGTTCGCGGTCTAGTAGAAACACTGCCATCCAGCGGACCAGTTGTGCTGATAGTTCCATTCAGTTTCTGTATTAATATATCATGGTTAACTAGATCAAATGCTTTGCTGTAGTCGAGAAATAGAACTCTTACACAAAATTGCCCGTTACGTCTGTGGTTTCATACCATTTGTGAAGCATTCCAACAAGAGCGTCCGTGGTACCAATCACTACCATACCCCCAAACTGCTTGTCTTCTATCTGCGGTTTAACGTAAACATCAATCCACTTTAGCACTAGAGACTCAAAAACCTTAGCCAGAATTGGTGTAAGCGATACAGGTCTAATGTCATTTTCAACTGTCACTGGAGGGTATTTTTTCGACAATGGAATAACGGTTGCTGATTTCCACAATTTTGGTAATACACCTTCCTTGAGCGAGCTTTTGAATATAGCAATGACCGGTGCCGCAAGAAGATGCGAACAGTTTTTGAAAGCCCATGGTGGTATATTTTCCGGACCCGTGGCTTTGTTCACTTTGACCGTATTAAGAGCCAACTCAGTGTCAGTCACGCTGATGGTGATCTACATCTTCACCAGTAACTTCATTTGCCAGCCCCGGCATCTCGTTGCGACTGCCACATGCGTTTCCCATGAGTGACTTCATGTGCTTTCACAAGTCGCGTGACGATGTTTCCTCAATTGTTGCTATTTTAGATTGATAGAACTGGTGCCATAATTTAGGTGCTGTGCGATTCAGTAAATTCCGAAGTTTATTGGCCTGTTCTGTGTCACCTGCCTTACGATCACGTTGCCTCTGTCTAATAAGGTGTCGGAAGCCATATGTGACCCACGATTTGTCTGTGCTGTGACGTTACACAGTCTTGTACGGACAGCACGTATCCTGTAAATGGTCCATGGTTTCGTAGGCAATGTGTACATATACTCCCATCAGGTCGGTGACAGGGCCGAAGTGAACAATGCTCGTTCGTTGTTACCTATGCTCCTTGTGACGGTGTACTGGACCATGTTCGTGTCAAGTGTTCGGAACCACGATGGGACTAGTAAGACCATCTTGTGGTCTGATGTTCCCAGTTCATCAAGTACTGTCGGATAGCCGTACACAGGTGTCATGTTAGAGCACTTTTTTTTCTCCAATATTGGCTGTCTTAACAGGCTGCTCGCATCCATAATGTGTCCGTAAAAACGTGTCCTTGAATTGATTAAAACCCCACTTATAATGACACCACAATCTGGGCTACGTCGCAAAACTGTGTCCAGACTAGTTATCAGGTACTCTCGCATAGATCCATTGTCAGCACCAGGTGGGTGGTAGATGCACGCTAAAATAATGCACGAGTATTTTGTCTTGGTAGTTTCTTATGCTTCATTTTAATCTATATCATTTCGTGTTCAGCATCTTCAGTATCATGTAACCGGTCACACTCAAAGGTCTCGGCCACATAACACGCCACTCCTCGACCTCCTTTATCCACGCGGTCCTTTCGTTCACTACTGAATCCATTTGTGTTGGACTGACATGTAACTCTTGAAGCAGCTTTCTGTGACACACACGCAGCCCACGTTGTTCGTGCGTGCCACCGCTAGCAATTCATCTGATTTCTCAATACTTAGTGACCGAGCGTTGAGACTCAGAATCGTTGCTAAGCTCCACCGTGGATTGAACGCAAGCGTGACTAAATGTCTACATTCTCACCTGTTGTTCTGTGTTGTGGTATGCTACGGCAACGGGTGATTATATATCGAATATTGAGAGTTCCGTATTCCGTACGTGGCATGGCCGTGTTATTTCGGCCACTTACCTAGTCCCTGTTCGTATTATGGTTGCTCTTGTGGCCCTTTTGACCACATACAAAGCACAACACAGCATTCTCATGTTGACATATCTGGGTGACGTGATTTGTTTCACCACACTTGTTACACTGGCCAGCAATAGGCACGTAGCCAGCAGTTGCAAGGTCACAGCATTAGAAGGACGAATAGTGTGCGTACCTCGGTCCTGTTTCGGAGGTCGTTTTCCAGTCGCTCTCGGCGTATAGCGGCTCCCTTTCGACAATGGATGACCAGATGGCGCGCTGAGTCGCTGTTTCGTCGACCTGTTGCCAGCCGATCTCGACTCATTGCAGCTCTTCTGCGAACAGGATCCCCGCTGTGCTCCGCCTTCTCGATGGTTACGGAGCATTAGTGACAGGTTGCTCATCAGCTTGTTCACCCCGAACGCAGAAAGACTGATACCGTCACTCTGGAATGCTGACGTGTCGCAGGATCCATCACGAAACAAGAAGTTTTGATTGTTGTCAACGAACTCGCGCCCGTGTCATTACAATTATCTATCAGGAACATTTTAATTTCTTTAATATTGTCATTCTGTGTCCCTGTTGTGTCGGGCAAGACACTGCTAATCGTCACACGGTTGATGGTCTCTGTTGCTTTGGTGATGAGGTCGCTGAAATCTTGCTTCACTTCCTCTATATCCGAGTCTTCCATGACTGCATTGCCACACACGATAGTTAGTTCGTCCGCCTCTTTGCACACCTCACCCCACTGGACAGCTACTAGTAGGTCTTTTAGAGTAGCTCTGTATGCCTTGTGCAAGGCCACATGTTTGTTGTCCGCAGTGGTGACCTTATGAAAGTCACGCCCTATCTGGTTATCAACCATGAAAACAATGCGGGATTTCTCACTTGTCACTGCGGCGAAGGATTTCTGCTCAGTAGGCGCCTGTTTTAAGCTTGCCACGTCCGATGATAGTTTGTGAAGCTTGTCATACACCATTCTGATATCGTTGTTATGGTTTATTTTATCTCGTAATGTTGCAACATGCTCGACTAGAGCAGTGTTTTAATTCCTGATGGCATCATTTGTGTTGGACTGAATTAATTCCGCATTGTTGTCATTTAACTGTAGTATTGTCGCTTCGAGTTTTGATACAGTGTTCACCAGTTGCAGGACAACACTAGGCAGTTTTCTGCATGCATGGCAGCACCACAAGCCAATAATCTCCTATGGCTGTTCTCCAACGCATTCGTAATGCAGCCACGTACAGCTGCCACAGGTGGCATTGCACTATACTGTCTGTTTATTTGCCCTTGTGTCTGCACTGTGGGATGCAGAACGATGATTTGCCTTTTTTAGTCTCCCCTTTGTCTATACCACATGATTAGTAGGAGGATCCGCTATCACAGACAGCTGTGTTGATGTTTGAGGCGGCAAAAGTGTTAAGTTAGCCAGCATGGCGTCAGTGACAGTGAGTTCTAGTTCGTCAAGACAATTGTCGCTTTCTGCCGCACTGTTGCTCGCCGTGAACAGGGTTTCTTAGTTCGCGTCAAGTTCATCGTCAATACACAATGTAGCACTGATGCGTGACGGCCGGCAAGCCACACCATTAGTCACCCAAGCGTAGCGGTAGCCTATGTCACTGGCCACTCGTATGGTTGCACCTTTCACTGGGCGATATACGGTGGTATTTTCACAGTCACTTCAAATATTGCTAAATTTGACTTTAAATTATATTTAAAAGTCCGCGCCGATATCTACATACAATGTTCACTCAACTGGCCTGGGACTGATCAGCTTGACCTCGGAAAGGTTCTTATGGCCCGAAAACAAATCGCGACGCGCCGCGAGGGGCATAGATTGGGGTATCCCTCTACCATCTATTTGACGTTTGCTTAGACCAACATATTTGAAAAGGTGTAATCTAGGATACCCATTATCTGGTGATTGAGTGAAGATCTAAGTATTAAACGTCAACCAACCTATCTGATGTGTGACATCATACAAATGTTCTGGAAGCAATACGGATTATTGGGACTAATAAGACCATCGGCCATATCCCGTTTTAAAACAAAACTAAAAAAGTATAATACTGGAACTGTTGAATAACCAAGTAGGCCACAATTAATCGTCTTAACTCTGTATCGAAACTATTACAAATTAGTGAGGCACGGTAATGTAGTAATAATTTGTATATATTTATTTGTATGTCTACAATTCATTTACAATCTCTTTATACAGAAAGAGGGTAACACATATTTGACTAAAAAGTGCTACAGGCATTTTCTATATTACTCAGCGCATCTGTTGCTAAAGAAACTGTTTAATAGTTTCTCCAGATAATGATAATCGCAAAATCCAAAATGTAAATGTAGTGATTTGCAAATCCGCCTGTCATGCCAACGTTCTGATTTCAAGACGCAGACCTGACATGGTACGTTTGGTGTTTAAACCTGGCTCTCAGCATTGGGGACAGTGTATCCCCTGTGACTCTGAGATCACGTAAATATCGGTCACATCTCAACTTGGGACGTTAAATACCACTGAGACCGGTTTGGCGATAGCATTCTGAAAAAAATCACTGTAATTGAAACGTTAATAATTGCCATTTCCTCTTCATTTTACACTTCTTCACTTTCCGGTAACCCGTAAGGATCGTTGGGGCACCACTGACGACTTCTTTCCCAGCTCTTTCCACGTTTCCCTGTTCTCCACAGCCCTATGGGAGTCGACGAACTCCAGTCCTATCCACTCTTTGATGTTGTCTTCCCATTTTGTTTCTGTCTACCTCTGCTTCTCCCCCCTCTCACGGTATCTTGCAAGATGGTCTTTGCAAGGCCAGATGATCGTGAGACGTGGCCGTAACACTACAGTTTACGCTCCTTGACCGTTGTAAGGAGGTCCTCGTATGGTCAGATGATCCTGTTGTGAACGTCTTCGTTAGTAAATTAGTCTTCGTGTGATATGCGCAAGATCTACTGAAAGCACCCAATTTCCATGGCTTGTATCCTTTTCTGTAGATCAGCTGAGAGGGTCCATGTTTCACAAGTGTTTAGAAAGATGAACATGACAAGGAGCACATCAGCCTTATATTCGAACTGACATTGACGTTACTGTCATTCCATATGGGTTTCAACCTTGCAAATGCTGCTGTTGTCTGTGCAATCCTGGCAAATATATCAAGTTTGGAACCCGCGTCTGTGACGATTAATTCCAAGTACTTGAAGCTTGTTACTGTACAGTTTCAAGTCTCTGTCCGTTAACTTTGACGTCTGTGTTGATGCCTTGATGTTTGTCATCACTTTTGTCTTTTCTGCGCTGTTTTCCAAGGCACCAGTCATGATCCTTTCCAGAAAGATGTTGAAGGGGGTGGGTGATAGTAGGCATCCTTGTCAAACTCCCACTGTTCTTCGAAACCTGTCTCCTATATTGCCATTGAAGATGTCCGCAGTGGTGGCCTTGTCACATAGGTGTTCAATGGTTCGGACGAGATTGGAGCCAATGTTGTACGTCCTCATGGTCGCCCGTAGGGCCGCTTACCATACCCTATCAAAGGCCTTCTGAAAGTCTATGAAGACATGGTACATGCTTGTTGGTTGGTTGGTGTTGAAGATGTTTCTCGCAAAGGACTCTAAGTTTGAAGAGATGTTCACTGGTGCTCCGTCCTCTTCGAAAACTCATCTGTTTTTCTGCGATTATCTATTCTGCCTGGGGTTTATGTCTGTTGAGTAAGATCTTCAGCATTACTTTGCTCGGATGACTAATAAAGCTGATCGTTCTATAATTGTGACACATCTGTAGGGTACCTTTCTTGGAAAGTGTGATGACCAGTGACTGGTTCCATGGGTTGGACCATTCTCCAGTCTGCCAGATTTTGTTGCAGATTGTTGTGAAGGTGGTGCGTAGGGCTTCTCCCCCAGCTTGAAACAGTTCTGCTGGTGTGTTGTCAATTCCAGCTGACTTTCCTCACGAAGAATGAGGTAGTCGTCCTATTCGGTGGTCTGTGAAAAATTTAGTACCGCTGGGTCTCCGTTGGTCTTGTAGTTGTACAGTTCTGAGCAGTATTCTGTCCATCTGTTTAAAATATGTTGTTCTTCTGTAAGGCATTTCCTTGATTTGTCTTGGATGGTGGTGGTTATTCCTTTCTTCACTGATGTCAGGGCTTTCACTTTAACTTGGTAGGCCTTCTTGCTGTTGTTCTTGCTCCGACTGTCTTCAATTTTGAACGTTGTTTTGCTATCCACTCATCTTTTGCTCTTCTCATATCTTGTCTGATCTTCCTGTTGACTAGTCTGTATTTTGCTGCTGCTTCAGTATCACATGTTCTCTTCTTCAGTTCTCCTCTTTTGTCACATAGATCAACGACGTCTGCTGTAACCTACAGTTTCTGTATCCGACGATGTTTGCAGAGGATTTCGCAGGCTGCGTTTGCCACAATTTTGTTGAAGGTGTTGGTTAACAAGTTCAGGTCAATGTCTTTTTCATCCATGATACTAAAGGGTGCACATTTCCTTCTGATCATTGCTTTGAATGCTTCTGCTACATCACGATCCTTAAGGTTCTCGATGTAAAATTTGATTCTTGTGTGATTTGGCTTGCAGGCGAATGTGGAAGTTGTCATCAACAAGTCATGATCGCTTCCGACATCTGCTCCTGGAAAGCTTCGAGTCGTGGCAATGTTCACGCCTGTGCGAAAGCGCCGTCTCACCAAAATGTAGTCGATCTGACTGTGATGTTGTCCGTCTGGGCTATGTCAGGTCCATCTTCTGGATGCTTTGTGTGGACCAAATGTGTTAGCCAGTATTAGTTCATTATATGTTGCAAACTCAAGGAGCCTGTGTCCTCTCTAATTTGTTTCAGCATTGCAGAAATGTCCACAAGTGTCTTGCCAGTTCGTTTACTCATCCTCTCCCACTTTTGCATTCCAATCTCCTAATCAGTTAGATTGTCTTTCTTTGGTGTTTCATCAATGATGTCTTGCAGTTGGCCATATCAATCATCTTCCACCTCACTGTCGTCGTAGTCAGACGTTGGGGCATACACTTCTATGACTGTGATGTTGAAGGGAGTTGCCCTCAGGCGGTTGGTGATGAGCATGCTGGAGACGGGGCGACAACCCATGACAGTGTTCACGATGTATTTTTGTACACGAAACCCAGCGCCACGTTCGTGTTTGTCCTTATTGCCACTGAAGTAGACCTTGTGTCCTTCCTCGGTTGATGTTTCGCCAAAGTTTTTCCAACGCATCTCGGAGAGTCCAAACAGTTTCCATCGGTATCTCTCCGTCTCATGTGTGAGTTCTTTCAGTGTCCTGCAGCTCTCACTGTTCTGACCTTCCATGTGCCGATGGTGATATTGTCTCTTACATGGATCTTCTTGCTAGGGGCACCAGTAGCATACTTATCACCTCCGTCCTGGTTTATGGCGGAAGGCTCGGTCCTTGTTGACCCGGGCTGCGACCGATCCGGTATGTGATTTGAACTGGTTTTATTGGGCAGATTTACGACCTAGCGGAGCCCACCCCTCCCCTCCCGAGACTGGTTGACCACAGCCGATATCCACAAGAAGATGTGGCTCGCCGTGTTCACGAACACGTGACCGTTGAACTCTTCCTGGAACCCTTCTGCCCTGGCCGTTGACTTCGCTGAGGAAGACCTCCGTCCTGTGATGCCGTGCTAGCATCACCGTATTTTACCCACAGGTGGTAGACTCGTGAGGGCGGGAACGTTTTATTCCATTCCGTACATGTCCATTGGTCCGCTGCTCAGCGTATATGGTTTTGAAATCAGAGTTTTCCTTTCCCTAGACCCACTGACTGCCAAAGCTAATGAGCTGGGCCTACCCAGATTTGGAATCAGAGTTGTCCTTCTTCATTTCTTCTATTTCCTAATACAAGAGCAACATGTTCAGGGATATTGCAAATACATGGATGTCCCCTGATTCGCTAATTAGTAACACATGTGTAAACGTACCATGATTATACATTCTTGGCGTAACACATAAATGGTAAAGTCTATCTTTAAAGGATACGATGGTTTCACTGTAAATTAAATATAACAAAACTGCATTCAACTCAACTACCACTTTCCATTTTACTACAGCTATGACAACTACTTAAAATCAACAATGTACAGCTGATTTAGTTACTGGCCTTATTATCGGCATAAGACGAAATAAATGACTCAACGTTACGGAGATCATACACATTGGAAAACTGCATTGTCCTGATACATCCAGTCAGTGGCATTGTGGATATACCTGCCTTTCATTATTGCATCACACACACACACACACACACGCACGCACGCACGCACGCACGCACGCACGCACGCACGCACGCACGCACGCACGCACGCACGCACGCACACACACACACATATATATATATTCCCAAATGCAGCATAGGCAGACTGCTCCATTATAAGAGATGGGATATGCAACATTCGGTAACAATGCTCTCAACATCAAAGACAAATTGGTGTGGGCAAATAATTCTACATATCACTATATTTCTGATTATACAACCAGTTTGTATTTTAAACTATGGGGCTTGCGCTAGCAAACACTCTTTGATAAGACACAACCTGTTACAGACTCATTCATACATACATATATATATCATATCATATCACGTGAGCCTAGGCAGTAGAGTGCCTTACGTCAATTCTGCTAACTCATTCGCGTGTTGACACTATGCAACTGTTGACACAGTACATGTGTTGCTATAATATACTGTTTTGCCGACGTTTCTGTCTTGAATAGGACGAAGATTCGTCGATGAACCTGGGTGAAGTCTGCGACGAAGTGTCTGGTATGTGTCCGCTGCAGCATACATGCGTGTCTGTATCTGTTCTCTCTCGCTTCCTCTATCTCTCTCTCCTATTGTTCTTCTCTTTCGCGCTCTCTTTCTCTCTCTATCTGTAGGTGTGTCTATGTATCTGTTCGTCTTTCTATTTGGATCTATCAAGTAAGATGCTGCGTTTAGCGTGTTGCCCTCCCTACTGTACGGACAATTTGTGGATCTGACACGTGAGTGTTTGACGACAACGATGTGTTTGTATTATTCACACAAAATATAAACATATATACATTAATACGCTAACTTTTGGGGCAGCCTGGTTGTATTTCCGCCTGGTTCCTCTCGCCTCATTATGTGTGTACTTGCCTCTTTGGTGCGTTGGCCTCGGATTTACTAATTGGTGATGCATTAAAATACAAATAATTATTTCGAGTTATTTACTTACGAAGTTACATATTTGCTTTCCACCTATCGGAGATACATGGAAGTTGTGGAGTGGTGAGCTACTCTCCAGTATCAATGAGTTTATAAACAAAAATACTATAATGGTGATGTGAAGACTGATGCCCGGATAGTTGCTTGGCTGCTCCGTGGGTGGATATAAGATAGTGTGGATATGTAATGTTTGAGTCGGACGGAATAACTTGTTTGTGAATAATACGTTAATCTTTAATGGAAATGGTAGATTTGTATCGTTTTTGCATCCAGAAATAAGTGGATATTATAACATGCAACAATTTGATGAAAGTAGATTGTGTATATAAAAAAGCACGTATAATATACATACTCTTTCCCTTTGGTATATCTAATCACACAAAACAAAGGAATCACACAATACAAATAACGTTTAGTTAGAACGTTTTATTGGCAAGAAGTCTATCATTACAGCATGTCGACTTGCTCTTCGCTGATTTATGGGAACCTGCATTTACGGCAGTGACTTCTGCCTCGTCTGCTGCAACGACACCTCACGCATTTGCCCGTGACGTCACAGTTATTCTTCTTGCATTCGGCTCTACAGTAGTGTTCGTCTTTGCTCTTAGCTCGGCATTTCGCCCTCCCGCGTCCGGGGCACCAGCATCTGCACGAATTACCCGTGCATTTGCAATTATTTTTTCTCCCACAGCTAACGTCACAGTCATCGTCATCTGAAACAATAACATTATATGTTCACCTTCTCGCAAAACAAACCTATATTTTAAAGAAGTAATATTTAATTTATGCGCATCACGATCAAAGTATTGTTTTAACCCAAAACTGACGACATTAGTTTACGATTGTTTCAATTTTATTTTAGGTTGTGTATATATATATTAGGAAGACCTAGGAGACAATGGGGGAAGGACATAGAGGAATGGATGGGAGCCGACGTCTGGCGAGTGGGGAGACTGGCAAACGAAAGAGCTGTTTATAGACAATCCATCAAGGCTGCAACGTCCGGAAATGGATAAGCAAACCCAAGAAGAAGATATATTATCATGGGGGCATGCTATACTGGATTGGTTCAATTACAGTAACGTGGTTAAACTGTTCTACACTGTATTGTAATATATAAAATTAAGTAAAACAACTGTATTAATGCAAGGAGATGGTGGAAAAATTGAAATATCAATATTCATTATAATAATAATGCAACGCAGTACGACGTACGGCGGCGAGTTCTCTGAAGAAGAGGATTGTCTTCTCTCTTGTTGCGACCTTCAACAAAAATGGAAATATACATATAGTATTAGTGGTCTGGTAGTGATTGCAAATAGTAAACGGATTATTGTATCGTATGATGGATAGCATTGCATTCCTGGTAGTCAATACACACTGACTGGATCGGGTGTACCATGATTCAAAACATGAAACTGAGATGTTACGTCTCAGAAGAAATTAGAAAAACAACTGTGGTTAACAGGTGAGCACAATGCGTCCGGTAACAATATATTCTATCCACATCCAGAAACACGTTACCGGGCTATTAGGTAATCATGACGTAGAGAGAGAGAGAGAGAGAGAGAGAGAGAGAGAGGGAGGGAGGGAGGGAGGGAGGGAGGGAGGGAGGGAGGGAGGGAGGGACGGACGGACGGACGGACGGACGGACGGAGGGAGGGAGGGAGGGAGGGGGAGGGAGGGAGGGTGAAAGAGATATAGAGAGAGACGCGTAGGAGAGAGGGGAGGAAGAAAGATAGGTAGATAGATAGTTAAATAGACAGATAGATATCACAAATAGATAGATAAATCAATAGATAGTTAGACAAATAGAACAACAAATATACATACTTACCAATAGAGAGAGAAAGAGAGGGCGAAAGAGAAGAAGAGTAGGAGAGAGAGGGAGGAAGAGATATAGAATAGATATAAACACGCATGTATGCTGTAGCGGACACATACCAGACACTTCGTCGCTGACTTCGCCCAGGTTCACCGAGGGATTTTCATCCTATTCAAGACAGAAACGTCAATAAAACAGTTTATCATAGCTACACATGTACTGTGTCAACAGTTACATAGTGTCAACACGCTAATGTGTTCGCAGAATTGACGTAAGGCACTCTACTGCCTAGGCTCACGTGATACGATATGATATATATGTATATATGCATGAGTCTGAGAATGAGGGATCGGGAAGGGAATCGAACTCGGGGCTCTTACAAACACTCTCTCATGCCACCAATTTCATTTTAAGCGGACATACAGTTGTTCAAACAGATGTCATAATCACCTGGTTACTATTATATGAAGCAAAATAATGTTTTTCATACCGTGTTCTCCAGCTTATCTGCATTGCCATCAGCCACCAGCGCGACAAACGCGAGTAGAAGAATGACGACGGCTCGCATTGTTTCTTCAACACAACGACACGAATGCAAACTCCGTCAAACAGACACCATTAACCATCAAACATGTGGTGTATTTGATAGTTTTGGGATTGTGCTTACTACCCCCCCCCCCCCCGGAGACCTCCAATTGCCCATCTCGATGAGGCTACCGACGTGACCCTAAGTGCACCCCTTTCAGACCTGACCCTCACACGCTGCCACAATACCTCCAACTATACCAACATGTTTGCTGTACACGAACGGAATACGTTTGTCAGTGCGGAGGGGATGCGTGTGTACGCACTGCGCCCAAGAGCCAAGGTATCAGACCACACTATGTCACAAGATATTTTATTTTATTTGACTGTAGGTAATTTCGAATATACGCCGAAGCACAATAATTTACCTACCTGAATCGCACTCCCAGAACTCTTCCAATCGCCGAATGAAGTGAACGAAAAGCGTTGGCTTTTTAACTGTTTCTAGAAAATGCGACACCTGACGGGAGTTACGTACTCCACCCTTTTCTTTGTGCCTTGTGTTGGACCAGCGCCAACTAAGAATGGCATAAAAACGTCGACAATATCTCAACAGTTTGCTTACGTTATGACTGCTTAGATTTATTTACGTTTTTACAAAACGTTTTACAACCGTTTTTGTAGTTACAACATGATTGCCTACTTTGAAACATCTATGTTTAACACACGACATTGTTTTAAGCAGGGACAATCAGCTGCAACATAAACACATCCTACATCGCAAGGCTGGATTCAAAGAAACACGCTAAATTGTAGTAGACAGTATATCTGATCAGTCGAGATCAAAATGCCTAACTATATGGAAAGACACGACGAACATCATCTGCTACCAATGAAATGTACGTCTCACTAACGACATATCTACTATGGGATCAAGCGAAACATCAAATGGCGGTAGTACCTGGTAACTAGTATACACTATTCCGGCCTACACACACATGAAGAAGAATGTTTCTCGCTGTACCTCCTGTGAGGTAGTTTGACAGAATTCTGCTATGAAGTGGACTATTGACAATCATTACCTCCGTCTTTGGCTAGTCACCCGAATTGTGTTAGACCACTTTAAAAAAGTCAATACTTTACACGAGGCAAACAATTAATGTGATATGTGTGTGCTCTAGTGGAAGAGCCAGCGATCAAGATTTGTGGCGTCGAGATAACTATTTACCCCTATATCCATATTTACTAGTCACCTAAACGGCATTCACTAACGCCTTGCACTTCGGTCCTCCGCTCGGGTAAGTTAACGTGTGCTGTATTAAACACATCGTATCTACACATACAAACCAATTAGTGTGTGTGAGTGTGTGTGTTTGTGTGTGTGTGTTTGTGTGTGTGTGTGAATGTGTATGTGTGTGTGTGTGCAAGCGTGTGTGTGCATATATGGCGTACGTGTCCGTGCGCTCGCGTGCGTGTGTGAATGAACTTTGTTAAATATATAGATATACATATATATACATACATATATATAATGATATATATATATCATTATATATATAAAATGACCAGTATTTATGACAACAATATAGTAATATGTTGATGTAAAAGAGTAACAAAGTGAAGGAAAGTTCTTATATATCGCAGCATCCGGTCCTTATGACTGCTCAAAGCGCTTTACACTTTAATTACTGGCAGACCTGTTCAATAGTATACCATCTCGATTTCTCTGGTAAGATTTCTGCCACAATTAATGTGCGAAGTCCATTTGTACACACCACTATCAAACACTATATATAGCAGGGTACTCATTCATTCAGCAAAGTGAACTGTAGCAACGTAAAATGAACGAACTTGCACCAAATGACATAAAGAAGCATCATCATCATTATTGTGTAGCCGGAGTGTTTCGTGGTTGCGCTATCCTCTGCCAGATGGTGCCCGTCCAGTACTCGTCTAGTTCGTTTCTCCACCGTCAGGCCGGTCTTACTCTAGAGCGTTTCCCTTCGTAAAGTCTCCAGGTTGTGATACGCGATGTCCATCGGTTTTCTCGTAGTCTGATGTGCCCTGCCCAGGTCCACTTCTCTTCTGATTTGTTCAGTCACGTCTATGACCTTTGTCTTCTGTGTTACACATATATTTGTTTTTTTCTCCCGATACGTGATGTTTAACATACTTCTTTACATCTTTGTTTGTGCGGCTGTTAGCTTGTTCTTGGCCTGAATGATGAGTGCCCTTGTTTACGCGCCTTATGTTATCGCAGGAAGTATGCATGAGTTGTACACTTGTCTCTTCAAGCAGGTTGACTAAATATACAAGAAAAAGAGACAACTTTTTTGTTGAAATCAGGGAGAATCATCAGCGGTTCAGCACGCTTCTTGTTTCGCGCTGTCTCTTCGCGCCGTCTTGGATGTTGACATCGGAAGACGTTGGAGATTTTTTGTAGAAAAATCTGCAGTTTAGCACGTCTCCTGTGGTGCCGCACTGTCTCAAAGACGGGGAGGGAGTGCTGTTGTAAGATTTTCAGAGAAAATCAGGGAGATTTACCTGTATTCCGAGAGACCGGGAGTTACACAAAAATTCGGGAGACACCCGGATGTCACTTGAGGGTTGGCAGGTACATAACATTTATGAACGTTGAAGGTCGATATGTCGGTGGTAGAACGGCAACATTCGTGCTGTGTAACATTTAAAGCATATGTTACACAGCGATAGGATGTGTTTTATTATTGACAAATGCAAGAGTACACAATTGCAACATTGACATCTCTGTAGCAAAACATGGCCGATTTTAACAGCGTCTGCAAAATCCCCTTCTGAAGATACTACAACGGTACCTGACGCACGTGCCACTCGCGTCGCAGTTATTCTTTTTTGCTGTAGATCCTGCATTTGTGATTATGGCCCATTTTTGTACATTTGCAATGACATTGCCTTTTCAGTAGCAATTGCCTTTTGAGCACAATTTTACTTTGTAATTATTGACGTACTGTGATGATCTTCATATTTCAATTAGTGTTGGGTCAAACCATTGTGGTTCGTCTTTGCGTGTAAATGACGTTAGCAGGGCTAGTTTAGACAATGATAGAGTTAGTTGTTTTGTTGGTGGTTTTATTCCAATATAAGGAGGTTGCCAGTCTAGAAATGTTGGGTTCAGATACATAGCCTATGCAACCTATTTCAATGCATGTTAATTCTCAGTTTATTTCGTTATTGTTTATTATCGATTAGTGTGGCATACTTGCTAGTTTTAAATAGATGGTTTTTCGCGATGTTAGTTTCAAATGGTACAGTCAGTTCAATGATGTAAATTTGCTTAGCATGTGGATGGTAGACGACAAGGTCTGGGCGATCAGAGGTGACTAACACCTCGGGAGGTATGGTAAGTCCACTAAGTGATTTCCCTGGAAGATCTCTAATAATTTGGGCATCGGACATGACATCGCTGATGACATTTCCGATATGGTTTAGGATAAAATTATGTCTCCAAGTGTAGCGGCCCTGTTCTAGTAAGGTTTTAGAACCAGCTAACATAAGAATGAGAGTTTGGGTATTGCAATATGATATAGGTTGCATTTTGCTGACATTTCCCCCAGAGTTTCAAGTTTCGGAATGTAGGAAGGGTGTCTATGGATGCATTGATCTACACAGCTTAGAATACGACGAGGAAGACTATAGATGTGACTAAGCCATGTGAGGTCTGACTCTTCTAGGTGGGCAAGACTAAGTAGATCACCTTGAACTATTACGTTGTTTAGATGATCTAGCCACATTATGATATAAATGTATGAATAAAGGTATATAATAATGTTCCCTAAAACCGAGAGGGAGGGAGGGAGTGAGGGAGGGAGGGAGGGAGGGAGGAGGGAGGGAGGGAGGGAGGGAGGGAGGGAGATGGAGAGAGAATATCACTTTATTCATACATTTATATCATAATGTGGCTAGATCATCTAAAAAAACTAATAGTGGGAGTATATATACACTGACGTATGTAGAGGGCCGCTACATACGCACATATTTTATTGTATATATACAATCGTTAACAAGGTGTTTCGATAGAAACGGTCTAGCGTTATACATTTCAGTAAAAAAATAAGTAATATAATATGTAAATATTATGGCAAAATAGTCGGTACTTAACATTTATCTAGCACCTGATATCAATTATATATCGGTACCCACGCTAAAATGTAAAAAAACATATAATATTATATATATATATTCCAATATATGGCCACCGATACCTCGCCTAGCAATTCACTCCATTGTTAGGGAAACGTAAGACGTGACGTTTTGAATAGCCTGTTATTTTAAGCAAAAACGTTTCTTGGACAGGGTTTGTGTATGTGTGTGTGTGCGTGTGTGTGCGTGTGTGTGCGCATGTGCGATTGCGTGGTATGCAAATGCGTGTGTAAATTATATATTATTTATGAAAAAGCATATATATATATGTGGTATTGCATTAACGAGGTGGGATTGCAATGCACATCCATACACCTAAGCATTATTAAAAACACGCATGCACTTACATAGTGTCACCCAAATATACACACACGCACGCATATACGCTTGGACGCACGCCGTCTCAAATACATACAAAGTAGCTGCGCACACGCGTTGTACTGCAAATACATCGTCACGTCACCTGCTTTTAGTTGTCGATGTTTCATATTAGTTGGAGAATTTTGCTCAAAACACATACAGATGCAACTGCAATTAAAGCAATATATAGTCAGTTCGTGAAAATACTGCGTTCGTCCTGACGCAACATGCGACCCAACTGAGAAGAATTGTTACTGATCGACGGTGTCATCTACAACGGTAGTTCGATTGTGAGTCCTTACACACGAGAAAGCTCTTACTTCTCACTACGACGATTATACTTTGATACAGGAAACCACACCTAAGATCAATCTTGTGGAATTCCATGATGTATTATTATTTTGTTTTCCGCAATGTTCCGTTTTATTTCTGTTGTGCTTTAGTTGCGCCCGGGAGCTCGGGGTCCTGGGCCACGTGTCCCAGTTGCTGCTATGATCATACGCAACTGCAGGTACAATTCCGCGACTGGCATTTTGATCGTCCATATCGTGTCGACATTTTGAGGTTAATTTGGATCGTCCATATCATGTCAATATTTTGAGGTTAATTTGGATGTATTACCTAAGTATTTAATGACAGCAATGTGTTGGTATTATTCATGTAACAAAATCTAACTAAGTTTTAGGGAACATTACTGTTTATTATTTCCGCCATGTGCCGAGGTCCAGTCGCCTCTATCTATGTTTATTCGCTTCCTTGGTTCAATCGCCTCAGATCTATAAATTTACAAAGAATTAATAACACAGGTAGTTGTTTACTTACGAAGTTACGTATTTGCTGTCAAAATAACGGAGAAATATGAAGTACTCTCCAGAAAGCGCCAGTGTGCAAGAGTTTAGATTCAAAATACTATAATGGTGATATAAGTGATGCCCGGACCGTGGCTTGTTGCTGCATGCGTGTGTGCAAGCTAATGTGAACACAACATGCGTGAGAATGACGAGAACCAGTTGTTGATGAATATACATATATAATAATTGAACAATTAATGGAAATATTGAAAGTAGGTTGTTTTTGTAACGAAAGTGAAATTGAAAAGTGACACATCAGCTCGTCCCCTTTGATACATATAACACGAATCACACAAGATAAATAACACTTAGTTACATCTTGTTTTATTGGCGACAAATCTAACATTAGAGCATCGCAAATCGAACTCCTCTGGTTTAAGGGAACCTATCTCGATTGCAGTGACCTTTACGAGATCTCGTACAAACACACAGGATGTTTCTTCCCCTGATGAAACAGCTTCTCCACCTGCACTTGGCCCTACAGAAGTTGGTGGGGTTGCTCCTAGCTCGGCATGTCGGGTGACCACGTCTACACCAGCATCTACACGAACGACCTTTGCAGTAGCATTTGCCATAACGGCAGCGAATCCAAGCGTCATATGACTCTAAAACAGGCATATTATTTACATACATTTCACAGTTTCTCTTCGACATAACACTTATTAAACAGTGACATATTATGTTACACCCAGCAAGAACAAAAGCAATTGTTGATCAAACACTGACTGTAAGTACTTTATGTACTATTGATAAATTAATTTAGGTCATTGTATGCATGATCGTAAAGGTAAATTTAGACTCGATTGGTTCTGCTACATAAACGTGGTTAAATTGTTGTATACCACATCACACAAGACGATAGGATTCCTTTGAGTAATGCACCAACAACACTCAGCATAATAATAATACGACGTACGTCTGCGAGTTCTATGAAGCAGAGGATTGTCTTCTCTCTTACTGTGTCCTATAATATAAATGAAAAAAGCCATTACATTTGTTGTCTAATATTGATTACATATAGTAAACCAATTATCGTTTGTTGGATAAATGAGTACGTATGTATCATGAGGAGAGCTAGAGGGAAGATGGATGGAGGGTGGGGGTGGGAGAGAAAGAGAGAGTGAGAAAGAGTGAGAGGGGGGAGGGGGAGGGAGGGAGAGCGGGAGAGAGTGAGAGGTGGAAGGGAGGTAGAGAGGGACGGAGGGAGGAAGGAAGGATGAAGAGTGGTTGAGAGAGGATGGACAATGAGAGAGAGAGAGAGAGAGTGAGAAGAGAGAGAGAGAGAGAGAGAGAGACAGAGAGAGAGAGAGAGAGAGAGAGAGAGAGAGAGAGAGAGGGAGAGAGAGAGAGTGAGAGAGAGAGGTAGAAAGAGAGGGAGAGAGAGAGAGAGAGAGAGAGAGAGAGAGAGAGAGAGAGCGAGGGAGAGAGAGAGAGCGAGGGAGAGAGAGAGAGGGAGAGAGAGAGAGGGAGATAGAGAGAGATAGAGAGTGAGGAGAGAGAGAGAGAGAGAGAGAGGGAGAGAGAGTGAGAGTTGGACAAGATATATACTAGGGTCAGACATTGATGTATCCTCCAAATGTTCTCAACACTGAAGGTTAGAACGACGGTCATAATACTGAGTGTCAACTATATTACATCGAGACGTTCAGGACATATCCATCATATTTTACTTATTTTCGAGAAAAAAACTCAAATCTATTTCATTGCAAATCACAGTAGATACGATTGTAGACAACATATACATACCAGACACTGCCTCGCTGACCTCGCCCACATTCACCGCGGAATCTTCATCCTAATCGAGACAGAAACCTCGGTAACACAATTGGTATTAGCAATACAGTCATGCATTGTATCAAGACTTACATTTGCAACATTATAATGATCTTTATGTCATTCTATCGTTTTCTCATGTGATAGTTTAAATATGCAGTCTATAAGATGTTACACATTTACCGTTCATGTGAATACAATTTTGTTTCCCAAGGATAATACACCAGATAGAAGTAACCAACGACATTACTAATTGTCAGTACCGAAAGACTCAGGAAGGTGATGTAAACTTAGTGTCATGACTTTCGAAACAGCGGAATGACGGATTAAATCAATGGTACACTCGATTACTCTTCACGCGCTGTTACCTTCAAAATACTGCGCGGCACAATAATTCTGATAACTGCGTCTTATCACAGAGTGCTTGCAAACGCCCCAATCTGAAGGCGTAGCGCGTAGTGCTATAGAGATCGGGAACGGAATAAAGATCGAGGCTCCTACAAACACTGTGTAATATTACATTTGTAGTGACCAAAGAGTCGCTCACAACTTTCTCAGAATCACCTGATTACTATTATTTAAGGCAAACATAATGTTTTTCCTACCGTATTCTCCAGCATAACTGTATCGGCATCAGCCACAGCCGCCATTAGAAGGATGACGACGGTGCGCATTATATCTTCAAAATACAACAACTTGGTAAAGTCAGTAAAACAAATATCAACCTCCAAGGGCCGTAGCATATATGGTTTTTAGAAGTAAGCTTATACCACCCCTCAACTGCACTCACTTGAGACATTTAACTGCACCCCTTTGATATCTTCAAGTGCAGCCCCTTGAGTCCTTCAACTGTAGCCTCTTGAGGCTGTCACAAAACGTCCAATTGTTCATTTCTTTAAATATCGAGCCAGATTCATTTACCTGAGCGGGAGGGGTGCATGTGCCCCCATCGCACCCCCACGCCACGTGACCAGACCATGTTGTATGTAAGATGACATAACATTTAATGTGCCTGTGGTTAACTTTAAATATATTCCGAAGCACAACAATTTATTTACCTGAATTAGATCTTGCAATCGCCGAATAAAATGAAAGAAAAGCGTTGGCCTTTTAAGTGTTTTGCAGGTATGCTACACGTGACGGATGTCGCGTGCTCCATTGTTTTATTGGTGCCTTGTGTTGGATCAGTGCCAGCTAAAAGTGACAGAACAACGTCGACAAAATAGTCAGAGGAGTAATTTAATAACATAGTTCCTGTATTATGGTAGATGCTGTCAGGCTGACATAATTACTGCATAATCACATGCTAAGAGTATCATAAGTGACAAGAGTATTCCAATGTATGTCCACCGATACCTCGCCTAACAATTCAGTCCGTTTTTAGGGAAACGTAAGACGAGACGTTTTGAATAGCCGGAATGTAGATCTACTGATAAATACCAACCTGGCACTGTCATTTTAAGCAAAAACGGTTCATGGAAAGTGTGTGTATGCGTGCGCGCGTGCGTGTGTGTACGTGCGTGCACGCATGTGCGAGTGCGTGTGTGTACGTGCGTGTGTAAATGTGTGTGTATGTTTGTGTGATTGCATGCTGCAGTGCACATGAATCCATCTCGGAATTACACATTGTTTTTTTCGCTATTTAGTGTGTATAAATAGTCTCACAGCCAAACATATAGTCATATGCGATCACATTTACCATTATCAGTGGGCAGAACTCCCGGATCTGTTTTTTAGTAGACGCTATTAACTAGGCCGAGTCAACGATCTCGAATAAAATAAAATTACTTTGATGTCATGCTTGAATAAATGGTTACAGCCAATCATATACACACAGAAGCATACAGACGAACGAAGCAATGAGTAAACGAGCACCTGTTATCGCATCATACAGACGGCAGTGCAGTTTTACCGTGCTACATACCTAGTCATAAAAGATCCCTCCGACTGACCATTAAAATCCTCTCGAAGATAGGGAGAGAGACTGAATCAAGAACAATTTGAACATATTCCGTGGTTCCAAATATTAGCATCCATTCCAAAAAGAACACCCGGTACTGCTAAGCCAACAGGGGCTGTTTTTATATAAAATCGTGTTAATATTTTTTAGGAAGGAATTACCAAACGTGTACGCCATAGGTCACCTGTGGGTAATATGCAACTTTTATCAGATAATTTTAGATATAGTGTCCGACCAAATGATTTTGGAAATGATACTGTAAGGACATATATAAACTACCGAGAAAACACTGAAAATCAACTAGGCTACATGGTATCTTGACAGACACACCAAACGTTTCAAAGTGGTGTTAAAATTATCACCAAGCGGGCCAACGTTCAGCTTGGGACTGGCCCAATACACGTCAATAAGAAAACACAGAATGAGACAATAATTCTACCATAAACAATTGAAAAGCTATTAATATACATACACACATACATAAATATATTCTGCGTCGCTTCCTTGAAATCACAGGCACGACAACCTGTGACATTATGTCGACTTGTGGAACTGTATACCTTGTAAGCAATATTAATGTCTTAATTTGCATGCAGAACAATACTGCTCTTACAGCACGTGTTTTTTCGAGTAACGTTTGAAGTCCTATAGAGCAAAACCGCTTAAAAGACCCCTACTGTGCACAAAGGTGCGATGGTAAAATTTGTATGCAGAACTGCGTGTCTGAGATTTCTTCCCGGTGGACTGACGTGTTTGTAGTCTAAAGTCATACGGCAGTACAGAAAGGTCAATACTTGCGTCGTACACAAAACACCAATTATCACAGTGAGCCGACTGAAGTCACGGAAATGTGTCTTAAACTCCACAAAACCGCTAAACTCATCGTTCGGTAACATTAGACTGGAAAGTTTAACACAATTTAAAAAAGCAATCAAGTTGTCATTACTTTCTACATATTTGTGAATTGTTAATTGAAGGTGACGTTTTGTTAAACCCATGAAATAGTAACACAAGCACTATAGTAAACAGTCTATAAAATTATATGAGTTGTGAATATTATTTTGTGATTTATTTATAATTCCTGTTGTATTTATTCAGTTTTCATAGTTCGAGTAGGGCATAGCAACACATAAGTCTATGACTTCAGCTATGTCCTTTCAGCAGCAGCAGCAAACCATACTGTGCATGTATTATGTTGTTGTTGTTGTTGAATAAACGTTCATTCATTCATTCAAAGGTAAGAACACAACTGCACGACACACCACCAGTCAGCAGAGAACAAACTCGAACTACAACAAGCGATGGAGGAATGGAGAGAAGTGCTCTCAACCATTTATCGTGGTAGTCATGATTCTCGGCAGGGTGTCCTAAACGCAGTTCGTGCAAACAGCCACGCACACGTGTTCGTAACATGTGTTCATTAACATGTAATGATCTGAACAGTCCCAGATACATGAAAAGTAGTTTTAGGTTTTGTTAATATGTTCCCTTTTGATTGTATTCTTTTTCCGTGGAGTATTTTGACATTTCGTTATCGGCGTGCAGATTTGAGCAGTTTCAATTATTTACCGTATTGCTTGCCTAAGCCATGTTTTTATTAGAATTGTTCAGTTGCGTGTGAGCCTGCGACGAACTGAGTATTGTCACGTTACGTAGGTTGCCTTATTTGCACTAGAGTCTTGTTTATATATTTTGCAGAATTTTAAAAATAAATAAAACAAATAAAAACTGGTGTTTCGTGGCGAATTCGTAGAAGTAAAGTGTGAGTGAACGTGTTTGCAGGAATAAACATATGATCCCATTACGAATGTAACTCTTATAAATACGCCGTGGGTCAAGGGTTCTTAATGGTGTTTAGGGTTATACAATTGCTCGCAACGTAAATTGTAATCAGAAAATGTAAAACAATTTGAATTTTTTTTTCCTTTGTGTATGTTCGCCGAACGTTTTCTTCTGGATGTTAGTTTCTGTTGCATTTTGTTATTTTGCTGGATCTCACATTAGACACATCATTATTGTGATATAGGTGTCAATGATAGCAAAGGAAGTCCGTTGCGTTTTGCCATACATTGCTATGATTTGATGTCGCCTCCGCAGAAATATTATGGTATCCGTATGAGGCGAAATGTGTTTTTTTTGGAAATATTCGGAAGTAGTTCGGCTGTACGCTTTCAGAAATATGGGCATTTTGATAGACGTAGTAATTATAAAGTGGACAGCTCTGATAAAATGCAAATATTTTAAGTAAGAAACTCAGTGCTATAGTATATAGCATTCACACACACATATAAAGGTAACACAAATTATACAAATATACGCAGAAAGCATTGGCCACTTAGACTGGTGGGAATGGCTATCGGAACAGATATGTCTTTAAACTAGATTTAAATTCAGACAGAGTAGGTAAATTTCGAAGATTTACAGGCAGTAAATTAAACAAGATTAACTGGACTGTTCTGGATACACTGTACCTTATGTAAATCTGGAACCGCAGATACGAACAAAGGAACCAACTAACTGGTGAATGCACAGGCGGTATATTAGTTTGTGGCTCCTCCTCTTTTTAACACTTTCTACAGAAAGCAACGATTATCATCATGAAAAAAGACGTGATGTGCTCGAGCCAATTGTAATTTCATTCTCAATGAAACGAGAGGACAATGAATACATATCAACATATTTTATTGAATTTAAGAGCAAACCAATCTTATGCGAATTTCAAAGTAGCTTGCTCGCTTCCGTGCAAACACGACATTCATTTGACTCCAATAGAACACTCCAATTAGAGATATTGCGCAACACTTATAAAGGCAACACAACGTGTTTATTATTTTTGCTTTTATGCAGGACATACTTATACAATTAATATGGAAAATCAGATAGAAACATAGGGAAATAAAACACATATACGGTAACGTATTTTAAATATTTTATGAAATATGTTAGCAAAATTAATTTAGACAGAACATAGATTGTTGTTACATAAGCAACTGCATTTTAGAAGATAGTATTTTTGTCCACTTTGATGCACGAGACACATTCACATATCATAACATTATCATCCTCTCATCTGTACGGAAAGGATTCCGCCGGTTTCAACACCATTATTATGATTAATGGTGTTTTTTCAGTCGTGTTTCCACCTTTCCTTTCTAGTCTATCCGTGACTTCAATCGTCTCATAACTAAAATAGGTAATTCTTGTATAATTGTATTTTGTGAACATCGGTTTCTTGATATCCCTGTGCGGCCGTATGACCACAGACAACAAAGACGTTGGCGCATCGAGAGCAAAGGTATGCACAGTAGGGATAATTAACGTGTTTTTTTAATAAATATAACTTCAAACGGTACTCTAAAAAGAAAAACACGTTCTTTTAAGTATTAGATTTTTAAATATATATTAGGGGAATCATTAATCTTGTTTTCAAACTCAATGGTTCCACCGATCAACATAATGTCATAGGTTGTCGTGCCTGTGTTTTCAAAGAAACGATTAAGAATACATTTAGTTTACATTATGTGAGTCGTGTTTCAATTGTCCATGCAAGTATTATTGTCTCTTTATATATTTTCTTATGACGTGTTTTGGACCAACGCCAAGTTGAACGTTGGCTCGCTTGGTTCTAACTTCAGTGCAATCTTTATTATTGTTATTATTATTACTATTAGCCCTTCCATAGGCGCGTACACACATTATAAAACGTACATTGTATCAAATGTAATATATATATAAAGATGCCGGTAAATATAATATTAATTATACATAATGTAACAAAAATACATAACATATTTGCACAAATATTAATATAATTAATTAAAGAGTATATATTATAATATATAAAATTGTATTAAAAGATAAATAATAAAAAAATAATTAAAATACATTATATAATAAAAAGTACATTAATTTATTAAATACATGTTCATGGAAAAGTGTACTACAGCTCAGTCCTCAGTTGAAGTACGCCTGCTTAAATAGGTAAGTGTTTAGGCACGTTTTGAATTTATTTAAGGTGTCTTTTATTGGCAGAACGTACCAGAGCGTAGGTTCAGACACGGAACAAGCTCGTCTGCCATAGCCCTCTAAGTAGTAGCGCGGGACTACATGTAGATCAGCAGATCGGAGGTCGCGGGTAGGTGTATACTGTGTTATAAGATCTTGGATATAGGCTGGAGCAAGACCATGTAAAGCCGTGAAAACAAGTTTGTATTGGATACGTCAGCGGAGTGGAAGCCATTGCAGTTCGACACACCAGCACAGGTGTTATGTGCTGGTGCTTTCGGTGTCTTGAGATAAATCTTGTCGCCGAGTTCTGTACCATCCTAATATTGACGGGACCTTCCGGTAGTGCATTGTTTTGAATTTGGTGCAGCAAACTTCCGAGAATAAAAGGATATTTGATCAAGATAAGTGATATTATTGAGTGTATATCATACATAACGCAGTTGTAGATACATATTAGGAAATATAGTTTTTCTTAAAAGTTAGCTAGAGGGAGTAGTCTAGGGTAGTTTAAAAGTAGACGATTTGTGAGCGATAATTTGGGGCGTTAATGTAATCGGAACGTTGTTAACAAAATTAGGTCACTGGCGAAGTTAACGTAACATGAACGACAATAGAATGGGTTAGTTGAAATAGTCGTTGTAGTTAGATGAGTAAGTAAAACCTGAAATAACAAACTTATAAAGTGTATGTTTGCACACAGGAAACAGTCTTTGTAAAGACTACTTTGATTCTAAGCATAACTTAGATCGTAAGACGCGGTGCGTCACTGTGTGATAACAAATATTACTAACTATAACCTAAACAATCTGGTGTAAATTCTACACATAAAACGTCTTGTTTAAAGATTATATAAAAACTATTTTGAATATAAATAAATTGTGATATGGCACCTTGCAAGCGACAACTCAGGGAAAAACGACACTTAGTTTGCAACGACTGCCAGAGCTGGGTGGATTTTGCGTTGTCTGGCTGTCCAAAATCATGGGCAGAGACCAAAGGAAACGGATTCACTTTTCTGTGTATGGGGTGTTTGAAGGTAGAATGTCTGATGAAGGAGAAGTGTAAGTTGACGGATATAGCGAAAGAGATGGAGGTGAGACTCAACATGGAAATAGATGGAACAGAGAGTGATGACAGGGAGACAGTTGGGAATACTACGACACAAAAGGAGCAGAGTTGTTACAGGGAGACTGAAGAAAGGCGACTGAGATGAGGAGAGGTGACAGGTGTGAAGGACCAAGGAAATGAAAAGAAAAAAGAGGGACGGAGGAAAAGTGTTCGGCAGAGGAAAAGAAAACGGTTCAGTGGGTATAGATCAATAGGTGATCAAACTGAGGAGAGAAGCGACAGCGATACAAGTGGTGAAGGGATAAATATCACAGAGGCAGTTGTAAGACTGTGAAACGAAATACTGAGAAGGAGGCCGGTGTTGAGGAGCTGCAACATAAGGAAGGCAAGAGTTATGCAGATGCACTAGTTATGGGGAAGGAGAGGAAACTGCGAGTGGTCATGGGGGATTCCATTATCAGGAAATTGGACAAGACAATAAACAAGGGGGGTATGACTGTATGTCTACCAGGGGCAACTATAGAGGATGTCACAGAAAGAGTAGGCTAATTCATGGGCAATGGCAACGGGGGATCTATTCTTGTGCACGTGGGCAGCAATAATGCTGTGAAGAAAGATACGACGGCAATCATTGATAAGTATAGGGGACTGGTCTGCACATTGAAAGGGGCACACATTGGACAGATCGTGTCATCGGGTATACTGCTGATAATGGGTGGCAGAGGACATTACTTCAAGAATTGCAGAACAATGATCATCAACACACTAATACAGAAGTTACGTATGGATGAAGGAGTCGGCTTTGTAGACATGTGGGCAAGCTTTGTAAGGAGAGGAGATCTGTTTATGAGTGATGGGTTACATCTGACAGGAAACGTAGCAGCAGTTCTAGGAAGCGAGTTCATTAGGTGCATAGGTAAAGGTATTGACACAGTTGATTATTTTAACTATATGCACAGGGGGATACGTAGAGCCACCTCAAAGAAATAGTACAAACACATTTACAAGGAAAGGTTCACCAAATAGCCATAAAATGAACTTAGATGTGTATGCTTAAATGCCATAAGCATAGTAAATACGAGAAGCGATTATACATCATGATAGCGGATATACACACCGATATAATAGGTTTCACACAATCATGGGCACATGAAGACGTGGTAGATGCTGAATTAGCTTTTTCGGATTACGTAATGTTTAGAAAGGACAGACAAGAGAGGAGGGGAGGCGGAGTGATAATGTAAATTAAACAATCTATACAGGCATATGAAGTACAAATGAAAAGGGAAGCAGATTGTGAGGAAGCTATCTGGTGCAATATAGTTACCAGAAACTCAACATTAGCAACATTATCGTAGTCCTAACATACAATAAGTGGATGGTATAAAACTGCACAACGCTATAAAGGAGACAAGTATAGGGTAATATGTTATAAGCGGTGATTTTAATCACGGACATATTCAGTGGAAATCACTAGAGTGCTGGAGGTGATGACCAACAGTTTTTACTTCTAATACAGGACTGTTTTCTTACCACATGTTTTGGATCTAACCAGGTGGGAACGTGTTGGATTTATTGGTCTCTTCTCAAAACGAATTAGTAGATAATGTTAAAATACATGTACCTTTAAGATCTAGTGATCATAACCAGAACCATGTTAGTATAAAAGTACAATCAGGGAATAATGATTAAAAGCGATGGATGAGAAACTTTAACAAAGGCAAATATAAACAGATGAAAAAATATGTAGCTATATAGATTGGATTAACTTATTGAAGGACAAGACAGAAACATAATGTTGGACCATTTTGACAGATGAGATTGAGGGCATTATTGAAAGATGTTCCCCTAAAAACCAAGGGAAACGATCTAGGAAGAAACACCTTTCAAAAGAAACTATACGAAAGATTGCTCACAAACAAATTATATGGAGAGTTTACAGTGGAAATATAGAAGACTATAACAACTATAAAGGGGCCTTTAACCAGCTACAAACGATACTCGATAAACCAAACGAACGTTTGACCAACAATTGTCGAATGATATAAATAATGATAACAAGAGTTTCTACGCTATGTAAGGAGTAACCAGAAGGTTAGAGATAAGGTTAGACCACCAGAAAATACAAAGAAGGTGCTGGGTCATTGTTAAATTTGGTGACAGAAAATGTTGGCAAGTGCACAGGGTCCGTAGCAGAATCAGTAGTGTTAGCAGTGTGAAATGATTGATCTGTACGTGTGAATTTAAAAACGAGTGACTTTGTGGGTGCGTCCAATATGTCACACTGCAAGCCAATATCGGGAACAACCTCCTCTGATGTGTGTGCTTTGGGTGTTGTTTGGGCCAGTTTCCTCCGCTGATTCCCATCTATGCGTGTAGCTCTCCCAGAAGCAACATCAGACCGCTTCACCCAAGGAAATATACTGGGAACTGCAGTTTTCTGCTGTCTCTTCACTCGAGAACGTCCACCTGTATGAATAAAAAGAGGATTCGGCGGATAACACTTTAAATAAATAAATGAATGTAAGTTTATGAACATAATTTAAATACTAGTAAATAAATAAAGTGATGTGATTTAAGATGGAATGCACATGTAGATTAATAATTCCAAAGGCAAGGAAGATAATGTAAATGAAATATCAGTTGAAACGTGCTGGAATTAGCAAACATGATTTGGTTAGAATATATGTACCTGTGATTAGACAAGTAGTTGAATATGCCTGCCCGGTATGGCACACGAACTTGCCTAAATACTTATCGGACAACATCGAGATAATTCAAAAAAGATGTCTCAAAACTGTATTTCCCGTTTGTGTGTACGATGGTATTCTGGAGATGGTAAACTTACCAACGCTGCACAATAGACGCTATGAATTGTATAAAAACGTATTTCGCTAGAATGAAGCGTAGCGTCCACAAACTTAATACGTTACTACCAAATCCTCGAAAAGATCATTCAACGAGTTACGCATCCCAATGGCGAACACAAATCGCTACAAAAACTCTTTAATTTCGTGGTGTTTAGTACACTGTCAGAACACTTAATGATTTTAGTGTATGTCTTAACAGTAAATTTTAATATTTAAGCTAATGATTTAAGTTTAGTGTATTTAAAGTGTCTTTGAGTGAGTTGCGCTCACGGGGCGATTTTTTTGTAATTTACTTAACAGTATATTTAGTGTTGCGTTATTTTATTAAGTACAACCTGTTTTATGAGTATTGTAATATAATGTTGTGTCGTCTTTTAACGGTTCGAAACTTGTGTGGATTTCAAGATTTTATGTTGAATGTATCTACAGTCCAAACAATATTTATTCCTTGAGGAGTCATCCAGTGATAAGTTCTTAAAATCAGATAAGGGATGTGCCCAAATAGGAGAAACACTGGCTGAAGCCATCCTTCGGGATGTTGTGCCAGTAATGCAAACAGAAACAGACACTGTATTCTCACCTAACGCATTCATCAATGCCTAGCATTTCAGTATGTGCGTGTGTGTATGTATGTGTGTGTTTGCGTGCGTATGTGTGCGTGTTTGTATGTGCGTGTGTGTATGTTGTGCGTGTGCATGTGTGTGAACGCGCGCATGAGGTTGTGTATATGTGAACGTTGTTTATATATATGTTCATATAATAACAATACTTAGTGAAATATAATATCTACATGTATACCATTCTGTAGGGAAAAGAGGAATCATCGCTATGCAAGAACTCAATTAATGGCAGCTAGCAGCGTGCCTGTTATCGCATCATACAGACAGCATGGCAGTTTAAATACTTAGTCATAAAAGATCTCTCCGACTGGCCATCAAAATCCTCTGGAAGGTAGCTGTCACAATCAGAGAGACAGAATGATTCAAGAAAGAATTGAGCATATTCCGTGGTTCCAAATATTAGCATCCATTCCAAAAAGCAGACGTGGTGCTGATAAGCCAAAAGCGGACAATCTCATATAAAATCGTGTTAGTATTTAGTTTTGGATGGAATTTTAAACGTGTATGCCATAGGTCACATGTGGATAATAAGCAACTTGTATTAGCATTTGTTTTATATAGTGTCAACTCAAATGATTTGGGAAGCCATGTTGTAAGGAGATATATAAACTACCGTGAAAACACTGATAATCAACTAAGCTACACGGTATCTTGACAGACACACCAAAACGTGTTAACGTTGTTTTTTAAGTTACCACCAAGCGGGCCAACGTTCAACTTGGTACTGGCGGCCCAATACACGCCAATAAGAAAACACAGAGTGAGACAATAATGCTAGCATAAACAATTGAAAAGCTAATAATATACATACATAAAACATATTCTGCGTCGCTTCGTTGAAATCACAGGCACGACAACCTGTGACATTATGTCGACTTGTGGAACTGTATACCTTGTAAGCAATATTAATGTCTTAACTTGCATGCAGCAAAACCGTAACTTTTTTCGAGTAACGTTTGAAGTTCTATAGAGCAAAACTGCTTACAAGACCCCTACTGTGCACAAAGATGCGATGGTAACATTTCGTGATTTTTATGCAGAATTGCCTGTCTGAGATTTCCTCCCGGTGCACTGATGTGTTTGTTGACTAAAGCCATACGGCCGCACAGAAATGTCAAGATTCGCGTCGGACACAAAACACCAATTCTGACAGTGAGCCGACTTAAGTCACGGAAAGGTGTCTTAAACTCCACAAAACTGCTGAACTCATCGCCCGGCAAGATTATACTGGAAAGGTCGGTACACAACTGCACGACACACCCTCAGTCAGCAGAGAACAAACTCGAACCTATGGAGGAATGGAGAGAATGTTCAAATAGTATTGTAGAAGCAACAACATGGACATTTACAAACATGGCTCTCAATATTGGAGAGTGTTTATCACTTGTGACTTGGAGATCTCATTAATGTCTGTCTCATCTCAACTTGGGACATAATGGAAACATACTAGACAACAAACATTCCGTAAATTACCATCGTCAGTGAAAGCAAACGAAGTTCGGTTTCCTGACATTGTTCTGAAAAAAGGCTGAGTAGTTGAATGAGGCCTCATAAGGCCATACCATTGTAACCTCAATATATACAGAACAGTCAGTTAACAGAACGTTGCCGGGTGCTGGGGACAACTAAACTAAGGGAAATGTTTCACCCGTTCGTTAACTTTGATCTAGCGCTGAAGAGGACGAACATTTTTTGTGTTCGTATATTTTGGGTGCGATAATCATGGAAACCTTACACTGTTTCATTGATGACTTCTCACTATGATTATTGTATTTTGATGCAGGAAACCAAGTCTAGGATATATTTTGTTGAATTCTAGGATGCACTGTTAAATTGGTTATTATCAGTTTACGAGAATTTCCATTTTAATTCTTCTCTACTTTAGAGGGATCCCGGGAGCTCTTGGTCCTTATAGTCGTACGCCACTGTGGACAAGATACCACCATTGACATATTGGTCGTCCATATCGTTGTCTATTGATGTGGATATAATATATAACACTTTAACAAAGGTAGTATTATTTGTATTGTTTTTGCAACCACATATATGTAGACACAGTACATAAATCAACGATGGAAATAGTATGTTTTCTGTTTATGCATGCAGAAATAGGCGGGTATTGTAATACACGAATATAATATAACAACGAAAGTAGGTATTGTGTATGTAGAAAGAGACATTTAGTAATACATCTAATGTTTCTCCTTGTTTCATCTGTCCACCAATCACACACTATAAACAACTCTTAGTTGCAATATGTTTAATGTTGAAAAATCGATCCTAGTAGTAGTAGTAGTAGTAGTAGTAGAAGAAGAAAAAGAAGAAGCCTATTCATACATATAAGTGGTTTCCCGATAATAATTCCTAAAATAACCAATAAACAGACCTACAACCGTCCCGTTTTCGGTGTCTTAGACACTGACGAGCGATGTTGGTTCGTCGACACAGCTCACCCATCTACCGATTGAGGCGCCACTTTCTGAATTAACGTCATAAGCTCCACCCACTTTTAAAAGGAGTCGAAACTTACATCAAAGGAGAAATATGAGAAATATATTGAGAGAGAGAGAGAGAGTGAGTGAGTGAGTGAGTGAGAAAGAGAATGAGAATGAGAAAGAGAGGGTGTTATAGAGAGACGAGGGAGAGAGAGAGAGCAGGAGAGAGAGTTGTAACGAGAAAGAGAAGGTATTACAGAGATACGAGGGAGAGATAGATTGGATTGGAACAATTTATTCGACAATAAACAAACAAAAGCACACAATGCAACACACATTTTTACAATGGTTAGTTTATGTCGGGAGGCACTCACTAAAGCTCAAAAGCCGCTATCGTGAGAACCACCCACAGAGATAGAGATTAGGTGATGACATTGAGGTATACACAAATGACCTCAATAACAATTGTTAGATCGACTGTGACAGCATTGATTATCAATTGTACTATGCCGCGACGTGTAAGACAGTCCATCATACTTTAATTATTTTTGAGTCACAAATCAACTATCATGCATGTGTTTCATTGAAAGCGCCAAGAAAACCAATGTAAACATGATGTTATTCAACGGACACATACCGGACACTTCGTCGCTGACTTCACCCAGATTCACAAAGGAATCTTCTTCCTGATCAAGAAACCTTCGAACGAGTGTTTGCAAGCGCATGAAACGTAGAGCGATAGGTGTCGAGAGGAAGTCGACATTGGGACACTTACCAACTGTCTAAAACCTCCTATTATATTTCAAGCACAACATTTTTCGTAACGTGTTCTCCAGCTTAACTGCAGTAGTATCAGACAAAGACGCCAGCATGACACACGCGACTACAAGGGTGACGACGTTGCACACTGTCTCTACAATACAAAAGGATAACACGTAAACTCAATAGAAGAACAATCAACTATCAATGCTCTTAGCGTATTTAACGTTTTGGGGAGTACGTACGTTGCACACATCCATGAGCTACCGACCTGACCCAAACAGCATCCCTTTCAGACCCCCAGACGTCCACAAAACTTCCAACTATACCCTTCATGAAGCCACGAAAGGGATTATTTGGGCTTAGGCGGGGTGACGGACTATCGGGCTCCAAGCCAACGTACCAAACCACAGTATATATGTCAAAAGACTAAGTTTAATTGTATGTAGTTAGTTTCGAATAAACGACTAAGCATTATAATTTACTTACCCGAATCAGATAGCCAGAACTCTTGCAATCGCCGATTGAGTTGACAAAAAACGTTGGCCTCTTATCTGTTTCCTGAAAATGCCACACGTACTCCGCTGCTTTGCTGGTGCCTAGTGTTGGACCAGCGCCAACTAAGAATGACAGAAAAACGTCGGAGATTTACTTAGGTTTTTACAAAACGTTTTGCAATTGTTTTTGCCGTTACAACATGGTCGGTGACTTTGAAACAACTATGTTTAACACGCGACACTGTTTTAACCAGGGAAAATAAGCTGCAACCTAAACACCCCCTTTATCACAAGGCTGGATTCAAAGCAACACGCTAAATTGTAGTAGACAGGTGTGTCATAAGCACCAACAAAACAATGCCATACGTTAGGTTGGCTAAAACTAACTTGTAATACAAATGTGCTATTTCTGGCGAGCTGAAATCGAATATGTCGTTTTCACACAAAAATCTAAATCTCTAACAATTTTTTGTCATTAACCCATTAGACCCTTATTAGATTTATATCCCTATTCCCCATGCTGCTTCCACAGTTCTCAACATTTCTGGGTGCCTGCAGGTTTTAAGCTGTATCTTCAAAACCATTGATTTTACATAGTTGCAAGTTGCGTTAATTTTGATGTTCATTGAATTGTCTTTAAAATGGTGTGACTGGTGTCGATTGTTTAAATATATGTTATCATTTATAGGTGACAAACACAGAAAATTAATTTTCTGGACAACTATAGAGTGGAATATCATTCATTTTATTAACATCAAATGCATTCTACTATGTTTTTACACTTGCCACGCCTTGCTTAGCCATGAGACAATGTAAATCAGTTCACTTTGTATAAATATAGACTGCAAACACAGCTTCGTAAGACTATCTTGGTTCCTGTCATCCTACATATGGCTTCTGTGTCGCGTCAACATCAGTGGTGACATTGTGATCACTAGTATATTGACACTTGAAACAACCAAATGTCAACCACCAGAACAACTGGCAGAGTGTTAGAATACTTACCTAAGAATTAATTACAATAAAATACATAATTTTCATGTAGCAACATACAAACAGCAGTCTCAGTGCCGAAAACCCAACTGACGGTGACTAAACATGGACAACAAAACATAAACAAAGCCGAACTGGTCCCAAGTCGTCCATTTTATCGCTCAGTCATTTGTATTTCGAACGTAGTGTCAACATACCTTTAGTTTTCTGTGTCACAATTGTCCAATCGACCGAAATAATAGTGCAAATTCGTCATTAGTAAACAAATACGATGTCCCATTCACTGCCATGTTTGAAGGTCCACAATGGCGAACTTCTATCGCCAAAAAAATTCAATGTTGTTAATGAAAGCGCCTTTCGAAAATACCCACCATTCCTGGCTCATAAAAATTATATCAAGAAATCAACCAGTATTAGTCTCTTAAATATCCGCAAGATGGGGCAACCGCTAGAGGCTTTATCTCCACAGGGCGTTTTCGGGCGCTCTGAGGAGAAAATACCCAGGCGCTTTCGGACGCGCAAATATAATGGATCAATGGCATGTATGATACTTGTTAGACAAGATGTTTTAGCAAAATACTAAGAAAATTAGACCAAAACAAACAAAACATTTCGTGGCACAGAAATACCACCTATTTGTGCTGAGTCATGATACAAAACCGTTTAGCATGACACGACGGACATTCTTTGCTACCGATGATCTATATGTCTGATTAATGACATATCGTTCATACTGTCGCGCTTCCAGTGGAACAATGAATTATGCATTACCAAATTGATTTGATCCTAAAGCCATGGAGGCATGATCTAAAGAAAAAACTGTTATGGAGACCCCATATAAAGTATTTTGTGGAGGCCCCTGTGCACTATCCATTCGGCACTGCCCTCAATCCGGCGTTGCGTATTAGGTAATGCTGTTGTTTCAAATTATGCATAAACATACAAATTACAAGTAAATTAAGTCAATTTAACTGTTCTTGTCGAGCGGACTCGGGCAACAAGCGAGTTACTGGTGGAAGCGCCACCGGTCGTGTGTACAGGTCTGCGATAGCTTGGCTACGTTCACAGAATGGTTGACGGTCGCGTTCCGAAAAATGTACTATATGGTGAACTTGTTACTGTTGTCATCGGTATATCCACTACGAAAACCCAATCAAGACCGTCGTCATATTGGAGGTCGATTGGTAAGACTGGCATGATAAGACACGTTTATGTCACACCAGGCGATGTACGTCACCAAATTGAAAATCATAACGCAAACCAATCTCTCGCAAGACATAAGAATTCTTACACAATAGCTTGTGAGCCATGTCAATCAGTGACGTCACAACAGGAACACGTCTCTAGATCATGGCACTGAAGTGTGCATCGAACAGTGACGCCACACCACGGAGCATGGACTTTCGAGGCTTGCTCACAACGCATACTGACGAGTATTGTGCAAGTGGCGCCCTCTCTCGGCCGTGCATCCAACGAATATATCCGTGTTTTCAATCTCGTAGAAACATTCGCTGGTATTGTTCTTATTTCAGCTTTGTGTGGGGGTATATTATATGCGTGCGTTGTTCTTTTAATAAATATATGAAATAATTATGTAGTATCAGAATACTCATTCAATGGTGTATGGTAGTAAAGAAGGGCTTACGTATTGACCCGCTGGCCATGTGCCTTTTTAGTGAACCTTTTCGGATAATACATTTTCATACTTACTGGTCCGACGGGCCGCCAACGTTTCAAATAATTGCAGATTGTTTTATCCGTTTGTTATTGACCATCATCGTTGTTTATCTAGGTACTTCACATGTATTTCACCGAACGGCAGTCATATAATATTGTGATAATTCCGCCAAATTAATCGCAACTCGCCCAAAAAATGCACCATTATCTAAATAGCCCTGGTCGGTCCGAGGCAGCAGGTTTGATAACTTGGTTGGGACAGTTTGAGTTTGTCCTCTTGCTAGGGTCGCGAGTGAATCCGTAACTCCATCCAACAAACATAACACCGTGTTTTGGCTGAAATCCGTATTGTGTAGATACTTGAAATTCAGAATAAATCCGTTTAAGTAGATGTTGTGTTTTTCATCTCATTTCATCCTATGTCACTGCTTTAGCGACTGGTTGTCACATTTTACCAGTGTTATCTCAGTAAACAGAAAGTCGAGGGTGGTAATTTTATATCTTTGTATTTAGAGGACTGGCAGTCAATGTATAAAATGACCGTAAAATAAAAGTTCCGTAATAGTTATTAACTGTATAGAGTACTTTGGGTAAAACGTTACATTATACACGTCAGAGGTTTCAAATATTTTACATTAGACCTTTTCCAACTTTCGGATCCGCCATTTTTAAATAGTATATGTACAGAAATATCAATAACCGTGTATAAATAGGTACTCATTCATAACGCTCAGTGAGCTGGAACATTGTGGTTCAAAGCGGCAGGTCGTGTATTAAAACCCAGAATCTTGTCCGACTCCCTAAACACAACACAACTGTGCTCCATCTGTGACAAATACACTAACATGCATTCTTTGTCGTGAATTGTGCATTTGACACAATCCATAAAATTGAATTACTACATGTTTTTATAATTAGTCTCAATTCATGTGATCGTCCCTTATAACCATTAAAGCAATTCTTTCAGAGAGCAAATTGTTTATTGTGGAGCCCTTGTTCAGGAATCAGTTACATAGCTGTTTCGCACTGTGTGTAACCAGGTGCTCACTGCAGCACGGTTATACCCTACTCTGTCACTTCGCATTATGTACTAGGGCGCCCTTTTTTTAGGGTAGCTTAATTTCAGTGTGACACTGTCCTTTTTGGCTGTGCGATAAGATTACACCACGAGGTACGTTGGTGAAATTGGCTGTCTACTAAAGAATCCGTGACATAACAGGGATGATCCAGAGTATGTACCAAACGGTGATGTTACAGTTCATCTTGTGCATACACTAGTCGTATATCTGTATTATAATTCGACCTAAATGTTCGTTAATTTGAGTAATTTCACTGCGTTCCTCATTACCGCTCGCGTCACGTAAGCCAAATATGCCATATATGGTAATGACAATAATGTAGGTATCTGAGTATGTTTAGTTTGTCTACGCTTATTATGTTAGTAAGTGCATTACGTGTAAACGTATAACCAACATCGTGACTGTTGGATCGATGAGTAATTGTGCAAATCATACCAAGTCGGCTTCGCCGAAAGTTTATGGAGCGCCGTTGGCGTTGGCGTTACAGGAATTATCGCATAATATACATTATGCTGATTGTATTGATACTGAGTCGTTTTGTGTATTGTTGCACCACGGGTACGACTAGTTACTTTTATTTACACGCACGTGAAAGGGACTTTGCTATTTGTATTGTGTGTGATATCACGTGATGGCAGCAGTATTTAGTTAGTGACATTATGAACTTTATCTGTAGGAAACCGTGACGGAGTTGGCCACCCTGTACAGTGTACGCAATAACTGAGTTGTAAGGTATGGCACGTATAATCTTAGCCCAGTTGATGTGAATTGCCAACGACAACATTGCTAATGTGTGCTAAGTTTGAAATCGGTTATGAAATTAGCCAGGTTGTTTACAGAGAGCTGTAAAATAATGTAATTGTTGCATATGTAAGATAAGTTAGCGGAGATAACGTGAAACAGATAATCTATGTCCATTGTCTCTTGACTATGTCTACAGTGTGTGTATGTTCTTGAGGGCTGAAGGGAAGTTGGTATAAGCAACCAAACCCAGCCTGCACAGTATGTAGCAGTATTGCCATCTGGTGTCTCTTAACATACGTTATAGTCGATCTATCGATGTTGACTACTGTAGAGCCTACGATGCATCTGTGTGATATGTTCCACGCGGGATCTCACTCAATGTATGTTTTAGGGCGATGCGACGGGCCCAATAGAGAGCCGAGGACCTGGTCGGGTTGTGTTTGTGTTTGGTATTAATTATAGTTAGTCATCCCATCGTGTGTCTTGATTACTTAATAAAGATTGTAGTTTCTACCGAAAGGTTGTTATTGTTCTCTAACCTCACGAACCTGTTTCGGCCCGTTACATTTTGGTACCAGAAGTGGGGTGGTTATATTTTTAGGCAGTGATAATCTTAGTGTTGGAAACAAATATGTGTCTTTTCTGAAAACCAAACACAACCCGACCTAGTTCATTCATCGGCAGTCTATCATGGATGGGATGGACGAGATGGAAAACCTGAGAGCTGAGATGGCACAACTGCGGAAACATTGTGAAGACCAAGGGGTTGAGCTACAGCGTCTCACCCGAAGGAATGTCACCGTGCTTCCATACAGGGAGAAGAAGCTCCGGAAGTACAGTGGTGCGGAGCCATTCGAGGAATGGGAAGCTGATGCACAGGCAGCCATCAGTGGGTGTGGACTGACCATCGAGGTGCAGACAAGCTTCCTATTTAACAAATTAGAAGGGGATGCAAAACGGGAGATTCTATGTAGGGGTGGGCCCACGAGACTAACACCAGAACAACTAATTAAGGCAAGTGTTCACAAAGAAGGGTTTGGTGCCCCGACTGCTAAGTAAATTCTGGGCAAGAGACCAATTGTCTGGTGAGTCACTGGCCGCGTATAGCCATGCACTTATGGAATTGCTGGAGAGGATCACGAAGGCAGATTCAAATGAGGTATGGGACGAATGTGCATTATTGCTGAAGAAGTTTTGTGCTGGGGTCGCTGATCCCAATCTCCGATGGGAACTGAAGCAGCAACTAAAGGCAAAGCCACGGGCGACCTTCATAGAACTGCGAGAGACTGCTCTGCGATGGGCAGAGGAGTGTGCACCGCGGGATACCACATCCAAGCAAGTGGCAACGACTGCAACGGTTGATGCTGAGCAGAGTCTAGCGTTGGACGTGCTGTTAAAAATGAAGGACGATCTGTCGAAGGTGGCTGACCAGCTGGCAAAGCAGCAAGGCACCCTTGAACAGCAGGCGGCGGCTATCAGCGCTTTACAGAAGACGGTTCCGTCCACCGCTCCAGCCCCAAGATGTGAACATGGTCAGGGCAGGGTTCCACAGAGGGCATACGGCGGAAGCGGTGTCGTATGCTATTACTGCCAGAAGCCAGGGCACATGAAGAAAGACTGCCAGAAGCGAAGGCGAGATGACGCTGCCAGACTTCGTCCACCACAGCAGCAGGGTTTTCAGCAGGACCTACTGCAATGAGCTCGGTAGTGAGTTCCGGGAAGCAGGGCTCGTCAGTTGTCAACCATCTTGTCACCCGTACCAGTGGTCCTTATCCTGTCATCAGAGCTACAATAGGTGGAGTCATCGTAGATTGTTTGGTGGACTCCGGAAGCCAAGTATCGATGGTCGAGGAGAGCTTCTTTAAGCAGCACATGCAGCCTCGGTTCCCGTATGATGGAAACACTTGCTCGTGGCTGACCATAACAGCGGCTAATGGCTTAACAATTCCATATGTGGGCGTAGCGGAGATGGATGTTGAAATCGATGGAGCTACAATCGAACGTCGAGGTATCATCGTCGTGCGCAGGCCTCCTACAGTTGTGGATGGAAAGAGGGTACCTGGCCTCCTGGGATCGAACGTTCTGCAGCACTTCCCGGAATTCAGGAGCCTTCTCAACAAGAAGGAGACCGGATTTGTGAGAGTTGCTGGCACGAGCGATATAATGATACCGGCCAATAGCCAATGTGCAGTCGCAGTAACAGCACCTGCTCTTGGAGATTCAGTGGTAGAACCGTTGAGCTCGCCATTGCCCGGCAACATCATACTGCCGTCATCAGTGGTACGAGCGTCAGGTACATCAATATCGGTGACAGTCTACAATCCCAGAGCGATGGACGTTTGGTTGCGTCCTAAGACCAGGTTAGGCATCATATCCAGCGTGGCAGTAGAAGACGACAACATACAAGTCGATCTGTGTAACGGGAGAATCAGCGTACGGGTCAATGAAGTCAATCACGTAACACATGACACCAGGCGGATAGAAGGATTGGATATATCCGGCCTAGACGATCATCCACTCCAAGGGAAAGTCGCGGAGTTGTTTGGGAAGTACCGAAGTGTGTTCGCCACAAAGGATGATATTCCTGGGAGATTCCGCTCCGTGCAGCATCACATACCCTTTGACGGTGGACACGTACGAGCCCAACCGTACCGACGAGTGCCCTGGACACAAATGGAGGAGTTGCGGCAACATATCAGACAACTGTTATCAAAGGACATCATACGACCCAGCACCAGTCCTTACTCAAGTCCTGTGGTGCTCGTGAGGAAGAAGTCCGGTGAGCTGCGAATGTGCGTTGATTACAGAGGACTAAACGCGAGAACGATAAAGGATGCTTATCCGTTGCCACGCATCGAAGAATCTCTTGATGCACTCATTGGAGCTGCTATATTCAGCACGATGGATCTTCAGTCAGCTTACTATCAGGTGGAGATCGCCGAAGAGGATAAAGCAAAGACTGCTTTCACTACGCCAGTGGGGCTGTTTGAGTTCAACAGGATGGCATTTGGACTTTGTAATGCACCCGCGACGTATCAGCGCCTGATGCAAGACATGTTTCGCGATGACATATTCCGCGTCCTTCTCGTATATTTGGATGACATTCTAGTGTACTCCCGGTCGGTGGAAGAACACATAGAGCGCTTGGAGATGGTCTTCAAGAAGCTGCAGGAACAGGGACTGAAGCTTGAGCTGAAGAAGTGCAAGTTTTTCCAGAAGAAAGTTACCTTTCTCTGCTAAATCCTTTCCCGAGGCAAGCAAGACTGGATCGTTCACATATAACAAAAGCTTGCATTTAACTGCAGCATACATGTAATTTAAGGAACTTGAAGACGCTGTTTACAGAAATGTGTTTTACACTCGATATTGCTCAATTTATTGTAACGTGAAATGCAACGCCCACGGTGCGCGCACGTTACAATGGTTGTTATCGTAAAAAAACACCCGAAACGAACGTACAGTAATTAACTAATTTTGGTCAATCAAACCAGGCATCAACACTGGCGCCGCCATCTTCATATCCAAACGGGCTATGCCTTTCGAATTTGTTTGAGAAAAGCCGCCATTGCCAAAATCTGCTGGGGGAAAAACTGTTTGAAAAATGCGATCACTAGCCGAGTCATTTTGTTAGTTATTTTTTAGTAAACTACGATGATGCTTACAAAATTAAATATGTCACATATGCTCACGAGTTCACATCATGTGCTGTTAACTTATTAGTCAATAGTTTTTACTAAAAAATATGCATTAATATTGTAACCAAAAAACACTGTGTAACGCCTGTGCCAATGTCGATGCATTCATGTGATGTGTGTATGGCATGAACTTCATTGCTGTTGCTTAATTTGCAGTGCCTATTCGCCACGTTTAGCAAGCAAATAGGGTGAACAAATGGATACCCGAACAAAAAAAACATTGAGTGTTGCGATAATATTTACATGAAAATGTGCATTTATTCGTGTAATGTGTATAATCGGAGGTGCAAATTTTATATATCGATTACTTAATTAAATTCATCTCACTTTGCGGGATTCAATTCCAATTCAATGTGTTTTGGTTTTATTCAATTCCAATTTAATTCATACTCAAGCATTTCGTTGATCAATTCAATTCTAATTCAATTAAGAATTGAACCCAACGCTGCCTACTATTGTACTATACATTGCTACTTGTGTGCACAATATCATATTTAATATGTATCTTGTTAAAATCATGTTGTGCTGTAGGTACCAGGGCATGGTACTTGCTCTTCAAAGATGGGACATTTGGGTTGTGTTTAATGATATAACTATTTAACAAGATTTAACAAGATTGCCACCCAGAGAATTAACTCTAGGTAGCAGGTGGACAAGGAAGCCTTTGGCTTATCGAGAGTCCGACCCTTTTATCTATGTGTATCCCGCCCGTCTGAGGTATGTGTCGATTTTATTTTTAAACATATTCACACTACTAGCACCCACACAATCAGCAGGTAATCTGTTCCATTCATTTACAGTCCTTTGTGAAAATGAAAACTTTCTTATATCCAATCTACTCTGCTCCTTTGCTAATGCAAGATCATGTCCTCTAGTCCTTCTATCTTTCTTAACTGAGAAAAACATATTTCTATCAATAATTTCATAACCCTTCAATATTTTAAACACTTCTATCTGATCTCCTCTCAATCTCATGGTCTCTAGTGTTGTTAAACCGCATTTTTTAGGCGTATTTCATAACTAAGATCCTTCAGATTTGGTATCATTTTAGTTGCTCTCCTCTGCACTCTTTCTAGCATATCTATGTCCTTCCTGCGATATGGCCTCCACGCTTGAATACAATATTCTAAATGAGGCCTAACTATTGTTTTGTACAGCGGTATTATTAGCTCTTTTTCCTTATACGTTATGTTTCGCCTAATTAATCCAAGGATTTGATTTCCCTTTGAAGCTGCAATTCCGCACTGCTCTGAAATCTTCATATCAGCACTAACGGTTAACCCTAAGTCCTTTTCTTTTACAGTAGTACTTAGTACAGTACCCCCCATTGTATATTCTACTTCTTCGTTCCCATGTCCTATGTGGAGGCATTTACATTTCCCAAAATTGAACATCATTTGCCACTTTTCTGACCATTTGATCAACCTGTCAAGATCATCTTGTAAATGCTGTCTATCTCCATCACTTTTAATCCTTCTAAACACTTTTGTATCATCCGCAAATGTCAACACCTTGCTTGTTATTTCATCATCCAAATCGTTGATGTATATTAAGAATAATATAGGACCTAATACTGATCCCTGTGGTACCCCACTCAATACCGATTTCCAGTTTGAAGCCTCCCCATCAACTCCTACACGTTGTCTTCTGTCAATCAGCCATTGTTCTATCCAGTTTATTATACCTTTTCCTATGCCATGGGCCTTTAGTTTAAGCAGTAATCTTTGATGTGGTACTTTGTCAAAAGCTTTTTGAAAATCTAAGTAGACGATATCTACTGGTGATCCCTCATCTACCCACTTAGTGATGTCTTCCAAAAAACATAACATATTTGTTAAGCATGACCTCGCTTTAAAAAAACCATGTTGAGATGGGTTTATCAAGTTTTGTTTAACAAGAAAATCCACCATGTGATCTTTAATTAGTCTTTCTAATAATTTACAAATCACTGATGTTAAACTCACTAGTCTATAGTTCTCTGACTTGTTTCTCGAACCTTTTTTGAATAACGGTGTAATGTTTGCTTCTTTCCATTCTAAAGGAACCACTCCCTCTTCTAATGACAAGTTGAAAACTGTTGCAAGTGGTGTGCTAATTTGTTCTACAATTTCAAATAGTAATTTGGGTGGAATACCATCCACTCCAGGTGATTTATTATCCTTCATAGCCCTTATTTTCTTAGCTACCATTTCCGGGGTTACAATTAATTGTCCTAAATAGTCTGAATCTGCCCCCTTGAACTTAGCCTCTGGTATTGGCAGTGAACTAATATCTTCCCTGGTAAACACTGAACTAAAGTACTCATTCAGGTCTTCTGCCATTATGAATCCCTCTGATATTGTATTTCCAGCACTATCTTCTAGAGGACCGACCTTATCCTGAACTTTCTGTTTGCTTCGAATATACGCATAAAAACTCTTGCTGTCATGTTTTATATTACTAGCTAATTGTTGTTCATAGCTTCTCTTTGAATTTCTAATTTCAGCTGTAGCTTGGTTAAGTGCTTCTTTATAATTGTTGTAGTCTTCATCATTTCCAGTACATCTATATGACTTCCACATCATTTGTTTATACTTAATTTTTCTAATGGCTTCTTTCGATAAGTGTTTCTTTTTGGACCGTTTTCCTTGTTATTTGAAGGGTACAAATTTATCGATTATGCACTTAATTTCACTCTTTAATATATTCCAGCATTCTGTTGCCGTCTTATTTGTCAGTGTCTTATTCCAGTCTATCTTTGCTAAATATTTCCTCATGTCCTTATACCTTCCTTTGTGGAAATTTCTCCTATACTGCTTTTTGCTACTCCTTTCTGATTTTACTTTGATGGTAAAATGTATCTGGTTGTGATCGCTACTCCCCAGTGGCTCACATATCTTGATATTGTCAACTAATTCATTCTGTGAGGACAAAACTATGTCTAACACATTCTCACCCCTGGTTGGTTCTAGCACATGTTGAGAAAGGAATGTATCTTGAACTAAAACTAAAAACTTGTGGTCCTCTCTCCCCATACTCTGTAGAGATTTCCATTGTATATGCCCATGGTTAAAATCCCCCATAATAATACAGTCCCGTTTGCTTACTTCCCTTATAGCGTTTTGTATTTTTTCATTCTCTTCTATGCTTATGTTTGGACTTCGATAAACTAACCCAACTGTTAACGTTGAGTTTCCTGTAACTATGTTACACCAAACAGCTTTTTCGCAATCTGCTTCTCTTTCTAATTTTATTTCATAAGCCTGAATAGATTCTTTAATATATAAAATAACTCCACCTCCCTTTCTTCCTATTCTATCTTTTCTAAACATTACATATCCTGTCAGTCCCAATTCAGCATCTGATATATCGGTGGTGGTCCAGGATTCGGTTATACCTATTATATGAGGGTCAATATCTTCTACCATAATGTTTAGTTCATTTCTTTTGTTTACTATACTCCTTGCATTTAAACAAACACATTTATATCCAGCTTCAGAAGAGTTTTCCAGACTGTTGTTTGTTGATTTATTTGTGCTGTCTTTATCTATGCCTCCATTTTCAGGCTTTTCTGTGAGTCCCCCCTGCGAATCTAGTTTAAATAGATGCAACCTGTCCCACTGTCAACAGATTGCAGCAGATTCTCTGAGAAAACTGCTGCCCCCTTTCCACTAAGATGGAGGCCATCTCTCATGTACATATCTTCCCTCCCAACAAAGTATCCCCATAAATCTGTGAATTCCACCCCCTCTTCTTCACACATCTGCTCAGCTAGTGCATTGATCGCCATCCTCTTGCAGTTTCTATACGTTGCCCCCCTTCCTCCCATTACTGGCAAAATTCCTGACAAAATAACCTGTTCGACTCTCGTCTTCTTTAGCTTCCTCACTAACTGTCTATACTTCTGTACTATCGCAGTTGTTCCCTCCCTGTCTGCATTATTTGTTCCTACATGTACCAGTATAGACCCCCCCTTGCCATGTCCCAATACCTTCTCTACCCTGTCAGTTACATGTTCAATCCTAGCCCCCGGCAAACAAACAACAATGTCATTCCCCTCGCTCAGTGTCTTGTCCGTCTTTCTCATAATGGAGTCACCCATAAACACCCTCTCTTTCCTCATTGCCCCCTCAATCACTGCCTTAGAATAGCTCCTTCGGTTTGCATCTGTCTGGTTGTTGTCTTTCCCCCCTGCCGTCTTCTCTCCTGTCACATTCTCTTCCGATCCATTCTTTCCTGTCGCTTTTTCTCTTGTCACCTTTCCTCCTGTCTGCGTCCATTTTATCGACTTCTCTTCTATCACATTTGCTCTCACTTCCTTTTTTCCCTTCTTCTTTCGTCCCGTCTCATTTTCCTCTTTCCTCTCCCGTTCCATCTTCCCTCCCTCCTTCTCTACAGTCACTTTCTTCCCTGTCACCTTCACGCTTGTCACGTTTTCTGTTTGTCGATTTTCCAATTTCTTCCCCTCCAATCACCTTCTCTCCTCTCAATCTCCTTTCCTCAGTTTTCTTGCCATTGCTATTCTCCTTCAGTCTTGCAGTATCCTCAACTCTCTCCCTGTCGTCTCTCTCCATTCGACCTGCCTCCTTGCTAATTCCCATCTCCATTCCCTTCACAATATCTGTCAACCTAACTAACTCCTTCTGCAAACACTCCACCTTCCAACATCCATTGCACTGAAAGGTGAATCCTTCCTCCATGGTTTCTGCCCATGACTTTCCACACCCGGACAATGCAAAATCTACCCAGCTGTGGCAGTGATCGCACACCAAGTGTCGCTTTGCCTTGACTTGCCGCTTGCAAGGCGCCATATCCCGATCAGAATTTATTTAATAACTTAACTAACTTAGTCTTTATAAAGACTGTTTCCTGTGTACTACAGCACACTTTAGGTTACAAATTTCAATTACACAGCCGACTATTTATCCTAACACGAACGCTAACATCACCGGTAGTGACCTAAATACAATCAGTTACGTTATGTTAGGCTGCTTTATTTATTTAGGTTACGCCGCCCGACTATCGCCCTTGCTTAATTTTAACAACAATGCTACCTAATCAAAATATATAGCAAGTACTGGCTTACACAGATATTATCTTATGTAAGTAGTTTGATGGTTGTTACTTTATCTCCTATATATTCTACCAGATAATCAGGTTTGTTAAATCTTGTGTACAACTTATCGAAGGCTAAGCCGCCTAAGTGAGTTACCCTATTATCACTCACTATACTAAGGTATTCTAAAATACTTTAACTAACTAACTTTAAGCACAACTGCTACTCAATATATGTTTATTGCAACTTTATGAATGATATTAAGGCAAAACTAATACTTATCAATCAGTAATTCCATTTGTTTATCCACTTTTTTACACCACCAATTTCTACGATCTATCTCCGCCAAATATAGCCTCATTGGATCATCATCAATGTCTATTAGAAAGAATTAAGAAAGACAATTCTTATCCAATAAAAGAGTGCATGGTATTGCGTGATGTAATTCCTCATGTTCACATTACATGATTCTACATCTTTTTATAAGACACATTGTGTATGTCCCACATCCATTGTATGGTCTTTCAAGAAGCTCCAATGCTGGGTGTATTTAAACAAATCTGTGGTTGTACTTGCATGGCAAACAGTTCCCTTCAACACATTCCAACACAATTGAATTCCTACACTAATAATGAGTTCACCGAATCTGTTTCACAGTAGCTGCCTAACCTGAAGGAGAAGAGAGACAATTTTGGATCATCATCAATGTCACGATCATAGTCAACGCAATATGTGCGTTTTTCATGCTGTAATTTTCCTGCATTGATTGGAGAAATAAAACAGTTGAATTGCATTATGGTGTTACCTTTACTAAATAAGTATGTGCAAAAACTTCCATGCAACATAGGTGCATATTCATATCAGTATGTAGGCATTTGTTGTCATATTAGTATGTAGGCATTTGTTATGCTAGATATACATTTTGACTGTCCTAGGAGTGATATTGTATAAGGAATAAAAAAAATCCCTGATACAATCTCTTCAGGGTTCAACTTAAATGTTCAAAACTGTATATGCTTGATTTGTTAGTGTGTTGTTTATTGAATCACATAACAATTAATATATTACTTCAGATACAGTTTCTCAGGTTCTGCCAGTGCAGTAGGGATTCCCATTACACATTAGTTACAGCCCACTATTTGACACAGCTTAAAACCTACATGCAACTGTCCAGTTTAACAGGGGTCTATGGGTTAATGCTGTCTGTTGACACAAGCCTCTGCCAATTACAACTACTGCAGTAGACAATTTAGTTAGCAAATTTACCATTTTAGGGGATATTTGGTGCCCTTAGAATGATTCAATCAAATACAGATGTCTTGTGTATAGTGGCACTACCACAGGAAATGTCTATGCAAAATTACAGAAAAAGTTACTGAAGAGTTTTTTGAAAAAAATAGGCAAAATGTTAAAATATACCAGTTTTGGGGCACTTGGAGGCCCTGTGGAGCCCTTAGAACGATTTAATCAAATACACATTTCTCGTACATATTGGCAGTGCCCTAAGTTATGTATATGCAGAATTAGAGCAAAAGTTGCTTAACGCTTTCTGAGATACGGCAGCTAATGGTGGACGTCGGATGCACAGTGATGGCAATAGTCCGTTGGACCTTCAGCCCAAGGACTAAAAAAGATAGGTAGGGACCACATAACAAAATTAATTACACATGCTGAAGGCAATTAATGGAATCAGTAGATGTGCACAACCAGTACTGTTTTGGATGCAACATTCTAACACCAGCAGGTAATTGAACCTGCCACACATCACTGGACCACAATGAACTCCACTGCTCTGACACGTGGTAACATTGCATGAATTACAACATAGAAAATAACCTATTTATTTATATAATCTATTTGAAATGAACTAATTTGGTTAGATAAAGGTTATACATTACATGCCATTTAATTTCTGAAAATCCTTTATTGATTCATACAATGCATGTAAAACTAAAAATGACTGCTTGTAAATTATGTAATGAACATTTTAGATAAATGTTGTCATTAATGTTATAATATTATTACTTATACCAAAAATGTTATGCTGTGTAGCTAGCCATTAATTGGACAATGGGTCTCCTGACATAAGATGATGCCTGACTATGTTCTGCCCCATTCTGTTCTGTGCGACATCTACTGGGAAGTTGTACATCACTTCGTGTTTCAAATGGGAGTTTGCATCTGATTGCTTTGTGTATCAAAATACATAGTACTGTTAATCGGACAATGTGTTAACTGACACAGTAGTGAAAAACATGCCTGACTTTGTTTTGCCACATTGTCAGTAGTTCTGTGTGGCTATGTACATCGCTCCACGTTTCAAATGGATTTGTGCGATCAACCGATTTGTGCATCCAAATGCACAACATTCCATCATTATATTGCAAAATAGGAGTACAGTGTACATTAAAAAAATGATTTCTTATGCTCTTATGATTGTGTTCTACAGCATATTCTTCAACATTTGTTGAAACCAGTTTGTGTTAAATGAACTATACTGGGAATAGTGTATAAAAAGGTGCCAACAAAGTCGATTTTACAATAATTTTGAAAATTCATAATATAAATATTCCACAACATTCCAAATATTACAATATGTCATCGGGGGTTTCATGCGTGGAGATCTGGTGTTTTTTCTTTTAAATTAATCCGTCTGTCACGAGCTGTCACTATATTCATTCTCCGTTTATTCCATATATTTTCCTTCTTTTCTTTGCTAAATCTGTGACATAAACAGCAGCTGGTCAACGTTTCCTTTTGATCATTTTATCGGTCACGACTCATTCGCATGGCGGTGGCTAATCCAAATACACACATGTTGATGACGTTTTTCTTGCATCTATTAACTCGACGTAGCTAATCGAAGTCTGACGGACAGTCCAGAATATTCATGAGAATGCTTTATTCGGATCGTGAAGGTGTGGTCGAAGTGGAAACTGCGCGTACGTGCAGTTATTTTTTCGATATATTGTGATAATTGTGCCTGTGTAGAATAGGTGTTGTAGATATATTACGGTGTGAAGTTTGGTGACTGCAGTGTAGGTGACCGTTTTCTTGCTTTTTTCGAGGTGCTAGTGTTAGAATTACATGTAGGCCTACTGTAATTCTAACACTATGCCTAAGCACGCTTTGGAAGTTTGGCCTTTGTGTAGACCCCTTCATGCAGTTACCACCCACATATTAAATTGTGAACCATAAATAATTCTTACGAAGGCCTAGTATGTATGGCAGCCTGGTCATTACCAATTAAACTTAAAGCCTAGGCAAAACGTCCGGTAATCACTACTTCTAGTCAGTTACGGTTGACGCATTCTACTTGGCATACTCACTTTTTGAATAAGAATGCAACGAGCTATCGAAGGTAGCAGGCGTTATCATGATTTACTAAAACATAAACATATTTCACAAACTGGCATATTTCACAAACCGTTTCCCTCCATTTTCCGTTCGTTAACCCGCTAACAGCGCCGTATCTGACTATATTCATGCGCGGCATGTAAACAAAGAAAGTGCACGTAAATAGGTGGCGTCATGTGCATGAACAGTCGGGCATTTAGCGTTTCCCACATGACAGCAGGCGTAGCGTTGGCATGGAAGCTAAGTTATATTATCGCTTGTGTTTGGATTTTAAAACATTGACTTTCGATACACAATTGCAAGATCTAATCTTGTGGCAAACACGTGTGCGAGTTAATGGATATATAAAATACAAATCAACACAAGTATCCTAACAGTTAACTTTCTGGCCAGAAGAAGTCAGTACCGGGAAGTCAGTGCGCCAAAACTCATTTGCATATATGTATCGACAGCCAATAAAAAAAGTTACAAAAAAGCGACAAATAGGGTACGTATATTGTTCAAGAAAAAAAATCGTTTCACAGGGTTGATTTTAGTTGTTTTTTATCTGGAAATTCAGGAAACACTACTAGTAATTTATAAAAAAAAATTTGCTTTTTAAACAAAATATCCGGGTTTGGAAAAAATATGCTGTTTTCTACTAGACTATTACAGCGTTCGCGGTAGGGCTTCGCCATTCGCCATGCACTAATTTTTGTATGGTTTGGCGAAAAGAAAAAAATGCACGTCATCGCCAAATTTGCGAAAACATGAACTACTGATGCAAAATGATGGTTTTATATCTTTATTTGATTAAATGTCACAGATTTAAAATTGTTCTTCAATTTCTTGCATTCGCCTGATCGTTCAGTTGTGAAGGACGCTTTTATGACAATTTATGTTAACTGAACTGTTATTGGTCAATAGCCGAGGGGTTCTAGCCAATGAGAATCCTTATCACAAATTTGGCCGCGCACAACCAAACTTCCTAAGGCTAGCATAGCGTCTGCACAAGACACAACGATTGTAAGTTTGTATTTAATTTAAAGAAAACCCTTAAATGACAGGCAAATTATTGTTAAAAGATAACATGGATATCCCTTAAACCAATTTAACACGA
>OZ023215.1:43237990-43367990 GCA_963995525.1 Escarpia spicata | reverse complement strand
GTTCTTGCCAGAGTGTTGCGATGCACAACACCCAGGCCAACGTACCACACAAGGAACCCAAATATAATAGAGCTTTCGATGTAGCATCTATAGAAGGTTTGAATAACATGTGTGCTGACACTGAGTGAACTGAGCTTGCGAAGGAAATACAGTTTTTACTGGCACTTTTAATTACAGCTGCATATTAACCAAATGTGAGATTGGCATCAATCGGTGCCGAGGATACCTTAACAGAGTCAATATAGGTGACATTAAGGCGGGATACACTTTTCGCCCGATCAGACCAGATCAGACCAGGCCATATATCGCACACCAACTGATACCGACTGCTCCAAGCCGGTGTGACGTCATAATCACGTAAACACGTTCGAATACGTCAGAACTAGTCGGTGTCAGTCTGACTTATTCGAACGTTTCCAAGTGCGGGCGGGCGGGCGGGCGGGCTGGCAGGCAAGCAGAAAGACATACATACTCGCACTGTGATTTACATGTGTTTACTGTGAACCTAGCAGTAATTAATAAACGATACATCACGATTTCAGGACTTTCGATTGGGCATCTACTTTAGGCAAAAATGGGTCGATCCACGGCTGTCATTCCGGCGTATCGGGGACACTGATTACGTGATCGCGACGACAAAGGACATTGAGCGCGTCTGGAAGCCGGACTTGTTCTTTCCGAACGAGAAGTCAGCGGCCTTTCATCATGTCACCGTACCGAATAAACTGATGCGTGTCTATCACAACGGCACTATCATCTATAGTACCAGGTACTGTCACTCTTGTTTTTGTTTTGTGTTTTGTGCGTTGGTGGTGGTGGTGGTGGGGCAGTGGTGGTGGTGATTGTGGTAGGGATGGAAGTGATGGTGGCAGTGGTGATGGTTGATGTGATGGTGGTGGTGGTGGTGATGATGGCGATGAATATGGTGGTGGTGGTGGTGACGGTTGAATGTAGTAGATGTGAAAGTGGTAATTATGGTAATAGTGGATGAGGTTGTGCCTGTGATGGGGGTTGTGGTGGTCGTGGTGACGGTGATGATGGATGTGGTGGTGGTGATGGTAGTGGTGGTTGGTGGTGGTGGTGGCGATGATGGTGCTGGTGTTGATGGCGATGGTGGTGGCGGCGGTGATGGTAGTAGTAGTGTGTTTGTTGTTTGTAATCTTGTTGCATCTGACATAAGTGGTGGTGGTGGTGGTGGTGGTGGTGAAGTTGTCATTGTCGTCATTGTCGGGATAGTATCATACATTTGTGGCAATGGAGGTGATGTTAGTGGTGTAACCAACAAAACGTCATAATGAGTACACCATTAAATTCGCTTTATTCGAGTACCCTACATGTTGATGTTGTTGTCGTTGTTGTTGTTGTTGTGTTAGTGGAACGTATTCAAGTCTGATTTATATTGATGTTATCTCTGTTTTAATCGTTGCAGCTGCAAGCGTTCTGACACAGTATTTGTTGAACAATTTGATATTAATATATGCAAAAATAGATAAGCGAGCGAAAAATGAACAACTCAGAACACGTCTAAAACATGAAATTCTACGGTCGCAAGCACCCTCACGGCTCGTCCTGTCCCGACGAACTTGGTATCATTTGAAAGGATGCACTTTTTGTTATTCTAACGACATCTAAATTTCCCGTTAACCGTTCAAAGAACAACGATAAATGGACCTACAATCATGCCTTTTTCGGTGTTCTGTACGGTTCCGAACGATGTTGGCGGCGGGTACTCAGTACACTAATCTTCCGATTGCGGCGCTGTTTTCCTCATTTGCATAGGTTCAAACATGCGCACTTCGCCATTTCTTGATTTCATGTTATAAGCTCTTATAAACTGTGGCGAAACTGATGTGCTTTGATCGCAGCGAAACCGATATATCTCTACGTCGGCGTGACGTCACAATAAAGTACGCCTCCCAACGGGTCTAAATTCGTCGCGTTGGTTGGTTGATATACGTGATTGTGACGTCACGCCTACTTCACGTTTTGGCAGCTGTTTGAAAGTGGGTGGAGCTTATACCATGAAATCAGATAGTGGTGCATCAATCGGTAGATTGGTGAACTGTGTCGACGAAACAACATGGTTCGCAGTGTCTAAGACACCGGAACGGGCCCGGTTGTAGGTCCGTTTTCAGTTAATTTTAGGAATGACTATCAGGAAACCATTTACACGTTTGAATAGTAGAATGCTTAAACTTTCAAACGACATCAATATTGTTGGGATCGACGAACCGTAATGGTACTAGCAATCGTTAAAAAGGCGTTTTTGGAACGTGTTTGACAGTTGTTCATTTTTCGCTCGCTGATCTATTTTTGATATATGGGGTATTTATCTCACTGGCACGTATCTTGTCTGGTATACGTTCTTTGTGTCAGCCTATACCGGCATTTAATTGTGTTGCATTGCAGGATTACTCTGACGCTGGCTTGCAAAATGAATTTGAGCCGCTTTCCGTTTGATAACCAGCGCTGCTCCGTTGAAATTGCGAGTTGTAAGTAGGCCTATGTATTACTTGCAGCCACCATTTGAGTACAAGCAAAGTTCACGTTATAGTAATAATAAAAACACTTATATATATATAATAAATATTATATATATATATATAATATATACATCATCATTATCATTGTGCAGCCGTAGTGTCCCGTGATTGGGCGAAAGCCCCAGCTTGTTGTTTCCAAATCTGCCTGACTTGCCCGATGGTGCCCTCCCAGTACTCGTTTAGTTCGTATCACCCCCGTATCGCCGGTCTTCCCTTAGATCGTTTCCTTTCGTATGGTCTCCAGGTTATAATACGCGATGTCCATCGGTTATCTCGTAGTCTGCTGATGTGCCCTGCCCAGGTCCACTTCTGCCTTCTGAGTTTTTCTATCACGTCTATGACCTTTGTATTCTGACTTACCAGGACGTTTGTTTTTCTATCCCGATATGTGATGTATAACACACTTCTTCCATCTTTGTTTGAGCGGCTGCCAACTTGTTCTTTGCCTGGATTGTGAGTGCCTATGTTTCCGCACCGTGTCATCTCTGGAAGTACGCATGAGTTGAAGACTTGTCACTTCAAGCAGCTTCCAAATTTACCGTTGACGATGTCGCGGTGTTTGGCGAATGCTGTCCAGCCGGCGGTGATTTTTCTTTAAATCTCCTTCTCTTGGTTTTTGTCTCTGATACTGTATCGCTGTGAGTAGCTTTCAACGTTCTCAATTTCTATCCAGCTCTTCGAGATGGTATTTTCTCCTGCTTTTAACGTTTAAATGTTTACATAGTCTCTGCCTGGTGTCATTCTTCATATATTTATATCTTTTTCGGGTAGGTGTGAATTATGGTGTTCTGTTCACTGTCATACAGCTCGGTGTAGAATTCCTCCATTCGTTCCATGATCATATCTTGGTCTTGTATTTATCTATCGTGCTTGTCTGGTTTGATCTCTTGATTGTACTTCCTTATGTCCTCATTCGCTTTCGTTTTGATAGTCTTGCATATTTCTGCGTAATATATTTGTTTTATACTGTCACCATTATCCACAATTTCTCGTCGTTTCTTCATTACTGCTCATGTAGGTGGCGATATTCTCGTCACTACATGCCTGTCGATTGCTTTGGCTACACTTGTCGCATTTAGTTGGATCATATCAGTGATGTTTTCGCTCATGGTGTCGATGTCGTCTAGGTCCTGTAGTGTCTCGAATCGATTTCACACTTCGAATTGGAATTCGATCTTTTTTCTTCCGATTTGTGTAGTATCTACACTTGGGGATGTCTTGTTTATCAACTTCTTCCTTTCAACCATGACGTCCAGTTTGATGTTGCCCATTACCATTCACTACCGATGTTAACTTGGTTGATGACAGTTACGTTATTGACCATTTATGGTCTGTTTGTCAGGATGTAGTCAATTTCGTTCGTCTTTTCTCCATTTGGGCTTTTCCACGTCCATCTTCGTCCTGCTTTCCTATGGAACATGGTATTCATGATTTTGTACTTTCTTTATGATGCTCATTCTACCAAGGTGTCGCCTCTTTCGTTTCTCACACCTAGGCCAAATATGCCTGTTGCCGTTTTTAAAATGTTTGTTCGTTTCCCTATTTGCGCATTAAAGTCTCCCAACACTATCGTATAGTGGGTATAAGTTTCGACACGGCCGCCGAACCAGTACCGAACAACCGCCCAGCCGGCGCCGGAATTCGAACCCCGGTCCCTCCAGCATCGAGAATCCAGCACTCTAACCACTCGGCCATTACGCCCCACGTATATATGTATATATGTATATATATATATATATATGTATATATATATACAGACCTGTATATATATATGTGTGTGTGTGTATATGTATATATATGTCTGGCTCTGGCCTGGATAAAAAGCTACTTAACAAACCGTCGACAATATGTATGCTATAACAACAGTAACTCAGAACAAAAGGAAATCAAGTGTGGAGTCCCGCAAGGTTCAATCCTTGGCCGTTATTATTTATTATGTACATAAATGACATGTGTGAAGTCAAAAAATTGCTTGATATTATTTTTTTTGCTGATGATACAAACATTTTTATTTCCGCTAGTAACACAGATGAAGTAAGCACTGTTATTAACAACGAACTAAAAAAACTAGACCTGTGGTTTCGAGCGAAACAAATTATCACTTAATGTGAACAAAACACATTTTATAATGTTCAACAATAAAAAGCAACCTAGAACAGATGTGAATATAGTTTTGAATGGGAAAAACATTGAGCAGGTATCATATACTAAATTCCTTGGAGTAACCATTCACGAAAACGTAACATGGAGAGAACACATAAAAATGGTTGAATCAAAAGTATCAAAAAACAGCAGTTTTGTATAAAACTAGGCATGTTCTTGATTGTCAAACGTTACACACATTATATAATTCACTTGTTAAACCACATATGTCATATTGCTGTGAGATCTGGGGAAATACTAATAATATCAATCTAGACTCAGAAAACTACTTATGTTACAGAACAAAGCTATACGGATTATTTATAATCTTAATTACCATGATCATACATCTGTATTTTTCCATCTCTCAAACATGCTTAAATTTCATGATTTAGTTAAATACAAGACTATGATCATACTTTATAAAGCAAACAACCATTCTTTAAATGGTCGTGTTCAAGCATTATTTGAACCAACCGCAGCTATACACATACATGATACAAGACAAAGCAAACTGTTCTATGTTAAAAAGACAAACACCACCCTCCGACTGCTGTCAATCATCGTCAAGGGTATAAAAACGTGGAACAATTTACCAAATAAATTGACTCAGCTTCCAAGTTTAACACAATTTAAAAAAGCAATCAAGTTGTCATTACTTTCTACATATTTGTGAATTGTTAATTGAAGGTGACGTTTTGTTAAACCCATGTACTAGTAACACAAGCACTATAGTAAACAGTTTATATATGAGTTGTGAATATTATTTTGTGATTTATTTATAATTCCTGTTGTATTTATTCAGTTTTCTTAGTTCGAGTAGGGCATAGCAACACATAAGTCTATGACTTCAGCTATGTCCTTTCAGCAGCAGCAGCAGCAAACCATACTGTGCATGTATTATGTTGTTGTTGTTGTTGAATAAACGTTCATTCATGTATATATATATATATATATATATTTGTGTGTATATATATATATATATATATATATATATTTATATGTGCAGAACATTCATAAGTTACGTAAAATTAGTATTATTAAATTAGTTAAAATAAATGACAAAATATACACACATTTTAAACAATAAGTTACAGCTAAAGACATTGTGTAACATTAATTTAAAATCATGTACAACATAATAAATAGTTAACAAATAAATAATCTGACATGTGCCTATGTTGCTTTAGTAACCCGGAAAAGATGCTTTTGTCTTTGTCAAAATCGTCATACTCGTTGTCAGCATTGGCATAACATTGTAATACAGATGTAATAAAAAAGTCGAATTGAATACACAAAGGATATATCGAATAAAATGTAACTCTCTTCAAACACTGATATGCATAAATGTCTTCACACAAAGGGCGGCATTTGATCCAATGACGTGTCAATGCACTAAACAAGAGCACGAACTTCCTTGCATTACATCTTTGCATCGGAGTGTAAGTCTTTTTATAGCTTTTCTAATATATATGTTCATCGAACTAACATCGTCTATTAGCAGCTAATGTGTGTCTTGTTGAAGATGGCCACGAAGTAAAAGACATGTTGTTGGAATGGAACAATGCATACCCCGTCGACTATGAGAAAGAATTGCAACTACCACAGTTTCGTCTTGTGTCATCGAAGACGACAAATACTTCGGTGGTTTTCGCGTTAGGTATGGTGACGTCAAATCAAACAATAAAAAACAAACCTACCTAGTATCCACTACAGTATCCTAGCAACACTTTTTACGTAGTTTTGATGAAATCAGTAGACAAATGGTTAATTCGTTTTAAAATTTGCTCATATATCAATTCAAGTGATTCTCAAAATTAAAATCGGCACGTGAATGCGTCTTAGTTCGCTTGGTGAAGGAGTTCCGTCTAATATAACATTAATAGTCAGCTCGACAATGAACTTCAGTAGATAACCAGACGGAACCACTAAACTAATTTATGTCGACCTATTAGATTAAAATATACACCTTCTGTTATTACAACCGACTTTTAATCAACCGGTTTAGTATTTGATACATCATTTGAATAAGCAGTTTAATGAACGAGTACTGGCAAGCATTCAACAATATATAACAATATTAAAATCATGGTATGAGTTTAAACTAAATCAAATTAAACGAAACAGCATACGTTATAAACTTCCCCAAGAGAAGTTCCTGTTTCTTCCGCTTCTGTTTCAGGAACATTCCCACATCTGACGGCGACCTTTGACCTGGAGCGCCGTTATGGTGTCTACCTGCTGCAGACCTATGTACCCACAATCCTCATCGTCATTCTCGCGTGGGTCTCGTTCTGGGTCAACATGGACTGCGCTCCCGCGAGAGTGTCGCTAGGTGTCACGACTGTTCTCACCATGGCTGCGCAATTGTCTGGGTCAAAGGCGTCCATTCCGAAGGTGCATTATCCAAAGGCGATAGATGTATGGATGGTGATGTGCATGCTGTTTGTGTTTGCCGCCATGCTGGAGTATGCCTTCGTCAATGCTCTTTCGCGGGAATCGCCGAAAAAAGAGAAAAAGGAGGATCGTGTAGAGAATGACAACCTGAAGGTATTTACATGACGCAATAATGCATATACATGTAAATATGTCGTATACACACACGCAGTCGTGCAAAAGTGCATACTTCAAAAATACATTAATTCATGAATGTAACCGTCCGTCCTTCCATATGTATGTATATCCATCCATCCATCCATCCATCCATCCATCCATCCATCCATCCATCCATCCATCCATCCATCCATCCATCCATCCATCCATCCATCCATCCATCCATCCATCCATCCATCCATCCATCCATCCATCCATCCATCCATCCATCCATCCATCCATCCATCCATCCATCCATCCATACTTACATACATACGTACACTGTACATACATACATACATAAATACATACACGCGTACATACACACATACACATATACACATACACAAATACACACACACACACACACACACACACACACACACACACACACACACACACACACACACACACACACACACACACACACACACACACACACACACACACACACACACACACACACACACACACACACACACACACACACACACACACACACACACACACACACACACACACACACACACACACACACACACACACACACACACACACACACACACACACACACACACACACACACACACACACACACACACACACACACACACACACACACACACACACACACACACACACACACACACACACACACACACACACACACATACACACACATACAATTCGAAGATTTCATATCAAATAATTTATACCAGAGGGTAACCCTGATGAAAACGATCTATTAGGTCCTAGTAAGAGTTTACAAGATCCATAGTACCTATCAGATAAAATATATAAATATTTATTGTTTTATCTATATTGAGTTTGTATTGCGTTTTTTGTGTGCAATGGATCTGAATAAATTATATTTGGATCTGAAGTGTATGCGTCTTGTAAGCATCCAATTGCATATTCACATTGCTTAATTTAAATGGCGCTCCCCCGTGACATTTCCTCTTGTAGAACTGCACCGAGATTAAGTGTGTCGGTCCCTACGTCTTCAAGCCGCAGCTTAAGGCGTCTCCGAGGCGATGTTCTTTCGGATCCGGACAGGAAGCTGCAGTCTTCCTTGATCGCGTGTCTCGAGTTTGTTTCCCCATCGCCTTCATCATCTTCAACATTGTCTACTGGTCCGTGTATCTTCGGCCGTATGCATATTAAATACTGGTCCGTGTAACTTCGGCCGAGTGAAAACCAAGTTCAACTTAGTCTATGGCCGGTTTCATAATGCGGCTAAGAATGTTCATAACGCTATGATGATTGTCTTAGTAAATGACGTGTTTTTTAAAATAATATAAGCGAACATAGGAGTTTACGCAAACACGTGACGCTAAGAATTGCGTAACTTTAAGTAAGCTTCATGAAACCGCCCCTGGTCCGTGTACCTTCGGCCGTATGAACACTAACTACAGGTCCCTGTATCTTCGGCCGTATGGAAATTAATTGTCGTCACGTTCAACATAATTTACTGGTCCGTGTACCTTCGGCCGTATGAATTATAACTACTGGTCCGTGTACCTTCGGCCGTATGAACATTAATTATTAGCGGGACGTACGTCCTATCTTTTGCTGTGGAAATCCTTAGGGACTGTTCCAAGGTGACCTTAGTGGCGAGGTGACATGATTATTGAGGTGACCACAAAATATGTTCATGTTTGTATTGAATTTACACCAACTATTGGGTAGGCTGGTAATGAGCAATCCGATTTATTAACTCACAGGGATTGCCATTGTGCGCGTATAGTACATACATCATTCGCCACATATTGTGCACAGCTAGACACGTATAGATTACTAATTGATGTACCACACATGTTATATACTACAATTTGTTGTACATATATAATAACAATAATTGTTCAGTTTAACTAGTCATTGACCAAAGAACCCTTGATTGTTGTCATATCTAATTACAGCTTATCGACTGTCATAGATCCACAGTATATTAAACACAAGGGAAAAATATATCCTGTGTGCAGACTGCACACCTTCTGTCGTACTAGCTAGAGTACTTAGTGTTTGATATATACAAAGGTTGGGGGTAAGAACCCCCTGGCCTCCCATGTTCGCATGTGGTGACCATCATCAGTAAAGGGCTGCCTATAAACAGAGCCTGATAAGTATGTCTTGCCAATTAGCTTAGGCCACTGACAGGTGTACAGTTCCTCCAAGAGTGAAATATGTCTGTAAAAGGGTCGGGCTCGTGGGCGGCTGACCTGTCATGCCTGTCCCTCCCCCAACAGAGGTATAGGCCAACTCACGATCCACCCTCCGTCAAGACACGAACAACCAATTCCAGACTGTTCTACCACATGGCGTTTCACCCTTCCGTCTTAGCGTTCGTCCTTGACACCAGTTCCAACGTCATGGTCGTCAGCCTCTGGGTCTCCGTACTGCAGCTCCATCGCGATCGGTATTTCAGATTCATCACGATCGGTAATGGCGATTAGCAACCTCCGGTACTGCTTGCCCATCATTGTCAGTGGAATGTTCTTGCCTGCTAATTTCGTGTTTCCCAGCACTTCTTTAAAGTATTTGGCAAAAGCGGTCTTCTGCACCGCAGTTTATTGGCACTAGTAAAAAGGGGGCCCTGATCATGTCCCCTGAGCTTGATATAATCGACCTTCCTCCCACACGGACAAGCTGTCTTCCCCGTGCGGAGGACGTCCATGCTGAAAGGACGGCCTGCACTCTGCTTGTATGTATGGAAGACCCAGCGTAATTTGGAAGGTTTTATACGACATTGGGTCACCGACAGATTATACGGGCTAGCCGTTCCCTCACTTATCCTAAGAACACCGAAGAACATGAGGCTGAACATAGCGCGGAGCAAGACCACTGAATAACACGTACTCAATGGAATTGACTTAACGATGACAGACAGATCGCGTGAGCTGATACGCTGACGTTTGTGAACCTGAGAGCAGGCAGGTGCCACGTCTTTCACCATTTTTACAAATAAATAGTAATTCCCTGAATCGGGGTAACGACATGCTTTGTGTTCTTTCACAGCAACGTGCTTGGAACTCCAGAATGGAGGAAACCATTGTAACCACTGATTCCACGGGGAAGTACGAAAATCTTCCCCACGTTTTAGAACATTCAACATTTTAACAAATGTAAACTACGCAGGATTACATCTTGTTTTATGTTTGGACTCTTAAAAACTGCGCATTTTTTTAATGTAAGACGTCGCTGGCGCACATGTGTTGTTTTAAAACTGTACGGACACTGTTGCCGATGATGTTACTATGTTATGTGAATAAAATCGACATTCAATACGAATCTGGAAAGCTTGTTTGGTCAAATCATTGACAAACAAGGATACCCTTAGCCGTGAGGGAACGACAACGACAACGACCTGACCGGCTTGGCGAGCGAACAACCCAAGGTAAGGCTCCCGTCTTCCACAGCCAATGCGTACCGCCCAAATTGAAGGAAGGAAGACACGAGGGAGGGATCAAAGCATTGACAACATGTTTCGGTACGGTCATTCTCACATTCGTGACTGATGTCTTGACGCACAGGCGTTTTACTGTTTTGTTAAGCAGCTCAGCCTTCTTTTAAAATTCAGGCGTCCTCGCTCTAAACCGATCAGGTCCTCTTTGGAACACCGGACAAAGCAACACCTTCCGTATCGAAAAAAATCCCTCGCTACATTTGACCCCTAGCCTAACTAGGTCAGTCGCTAGATTCACTGCGTCCGCTCCCCGTCGATCTAGAGAATTCGATCCGACCTCCAGAACCAACAGCTGGGGACAATGCTCCGCTATTTGCTCAACCAGACCGTTACCGACTAGTTTGGAGATAGTTCCACCACTCTGTCCCATCAATATTACTTTGGTGCGCGCTGGATCAAATTCAAAATTTTCCCTGTTAGTCCTGACCATAAATTGTTCCAGCCGTGAAACCTATGATTGGCCTGCGCACAGGACGGTCTGCGCCATAACCGGTACTCACCGAATTTCAGCCAGCCCACAATCTCCGTCCAGTCAATCTCCTATATCGTTTATGGTTTGTGAAGATGATTGTGCAGCACGTGTCTTTCAAGCAAATCAAAACTATCAAAACTGTTGAGTAAAAATGTACCGTTCTGGATGGCAAGGCGAATCGAAGTGAATGAGAACCCGAGTCTCCGCTCATCCTGCAAAAAAATTTCCCACGCGCGCGCTGCTGGCCAATAGGATGCCGCGTAACTGACAGCGGGCTGAATTGATGCTTAGGGCTAGCTTATTACGCGATGAGGCGATTTAAAGCGGTATGCAGGATAGGAGGGGGAACAGGTTGTTTTACCACCTAAATTTTTCGCTAGGTGCTCGCTCTGTTGCTACACAAAACATATTTTCAAATTAATATATTTGCTGTCCAACCACTTCGGTATATGAACGAATAGTCTGCGCGCAGTAATTGCAGTGTGACTGAATGCTTCCCAGAGAAGTCTTAAGAACTGGATACTGCGCTGTATAAGAAATTAACTTTGACATGTACCTAATAGTTTCGGTGTGGGAACATAAATATGCGACCAAATCTTGATGACGTAACCCCATGCACACCGAACCACATGGGACATTCATCACTGCCCAAGTTTGGACACACAGTCCTCAATCAGTCTGGTCTCGGGTGTAAAGAATCACAATGGGAAAATGGGAAAATGTAAATGGGCTGGCGCAACGCGCCAAAGCTTTCGGATGACAGGAAACTACATGAAAGGTATTAAGTGAATGGACATAAATTGCGTTTTTGAAAGGTGGTTAACGGCCAATAGAAGGGTGAATAGGTATTCGCAGGAAGTTGTTACAGTGCTTATGAAAAGCCAGAACATCTTCGTGATAGCACTTAATGATGTTCTAGTGCTGGAAAGAAACTGGCATGTGTTGTGGTTTACCAACAAGTCCCTCCAACTACAACCTCTGAGGCTCACCAAGCGCCCCGTTCATGTATACCTTCGAGGCTCATCAAACCCTCTAACTGCACACCCTGCCGAAATATTGGGAGGCTAGACATATACATGTATCCAGCCAATGTATGTATATTGTACTACTAAGTTATCCGGCGTTACCCGAGGAAAAAAGGCCGTCATACACATCCTCAAATAATTTGCACTAACATATTGAAAAAAGTATTGTTGACATAATTATGAATACTGAAAATAAACCAAACCTCAAATGCCCAACGGTGGAGTTCCAGACACCCCAAACCCATTCCAAATGTTTCCAGCCTAGCCGTATTAATAAATTGTAACTGGTGACTGGCCTAGTTGGCAGGACAACCTTTTGCCAGAAATCCCACGATCTCACTCGTGGAACTGACGTAACCAGCGACATATTTATAGATGGCATAATTATCGTTACGATGGTAATAGAAAAACATTAAATTCTGCGGCTGGAACTCCACGTACAACTTTTGAAATATTGAGCCCCCATGTTCTTAACCCCGCACGAATTTCGAAAATGTTTCAATCTACGAACCAATGGGCATGGTAGATCATTTGCAAAATTTCAGCCCTGTACATGCAAAACTGACGGAGATATGGGTGCACATGCAAACAGAATACTAACTGTTTTATAATATAAGTTAATGGATACTATCAAAGTCGTGTTCAGAATATTAAGAACAATACTGGAGGCCGAATTCAGAACATCGTTACTCTACGTGTTAATTATTCACTAACTATATTAATGTCAAATCATCAGCGACGACTAAATAGAAAATTGATTCCGAGTGCGCGACACCAACATAGGTGATTCCTGGACAAAGACGCATTAAGATACAATCTACTCTGTGAACGAATTGTTTAGTGATTATAAGGTATGATCGCAGGAGTTGGCAAATTTCCAAAAATGTGTAGTGATTTCATTTTACGGATTGCATCAGTTATAAATGTCATGATAAAGAACATACGTTCTTGTATTCATCATATAAGGAGCGCGATTGTGTAATCTTTAGATAGTCTGGCAAGATGCGTAGTTCGAACTTTGGGCAAGTTTATTAATTCCACATTGTTCCAATTCACTCAGCTGTATGAATGAGTACCTAGCTAAACACAGTGGTGGATATTTATGTACATATACTATTTAAAAATGGCGGATCTGAAAATTGGAAAAGGTGAAATGTTAAATATTTGAAACCTGACCTGTACAATGTAACTTTTTGACTCAGAATATTATGGTTCTAAGCGATACAGTTAATAAGTAATATGGCAGTTTTATTTGATGGCCACTTTATACATTGGCTGCCATTTCCTTAAATACAAAAATTACCACCCTCGATATTCATTTGACTGAGGTCTCTCATTTGACATTCATGCTAAAATCGCTTTTGGCAAGGGAATCTCACTGGATCATATTATATGTAAGTATATTATACATGCTGATAAATGGTCACTGTCGGTCGCCAAAGCAATGATATAGGATGAAATGAGATGAAAACCATGATACCTATTTAAAAAGGTTTATACCGAATGTCAGCTACTTACAAAATACTGATTTCAACCAAGAAACGGTGGCATGTTTGCTGGGTGGAGTTGTGGATTCACTCGGGAGCCTCTGTTGTGATGTACTGAGGTCAGACCAAGCAAGAGGACGAACTCAAACAGCCCCAACCAAGTTATCAAACCTCCTGCCTCGGACCGACCAGGGCTATTAGGTAATGGTGCATTATTTGGGCGAGTTGCGATTAATTTGGCGGAATGGTCTTAATATGATGTAACTTCCGTTCGATCAAATAAATGTGATATACCTAGATAAACAACGATTATGGTCAGTGATAATCGGAGAGAACAACTTGCAATGATTTGAAACGTTGGCCGTCCGTCGGGCCAGTAAATTATGAATATTGGTTATCAATTGAAATTGTCGGCTGAAAAAGGAACATGGCTAGCGGATCAATGCGTGGGCCCCTCTGTACCATCAGACACCATTGAATGAGTGGTTTCATATTATATTATGATTCCATATATTTATTAAAAGTACAATACACCATTGAATGAGTATGTATGATTCCGTACATATATTAAAAGTACAATATACGCAGTCATTTAATATATCCCAAACACAAAGCTGAAATAAGAACAATAGCAGAGAAAATTTATACGAGATTGAAAACACGGACATATTCGTTAGATGCACGGCCAAGGGACGGCGCCACTTCCACAACTCTTCTCAAGATTTAACAAGACAAGATTTAACAAGATTGCCACCCAGAGAATTAACTCTAGGTAGCAGGTGGACAAGGAAGCCCTTGGCTTTTCGAGAGTCCGACCTTTTTATCTATGTGTATCCCGCCCGTCTGAGGTATGTGTCGATTTTATTTTTAAACATATTCACGCTACTAGCACCCACACAATCAGCAGGTAATCTGTTCCATTCATTTACAGTTCTTTGTGAAAATGAAAACTTTCTTATATCCAATCTACTCTGCTCCTTTGCTAATGCAAGATCATGTCCTCTAGTCCTTCTATCTTTCTTAACTGAGAAAAACATATTTCTATCAATATTTTCATAACCCTTCAATATTTTAAACACTTCTATCTGATCTCCTCTCAATCTCCTGGTCTCTAGTGTTGTTAAACCACATTTGTTTAGGCGTATTTCATAACTAAGATCCCTCAGATTTTGTATCATTTTAGTTGCTCTCCTCTGCACTCTTTCTAGCATATCTATGTCCTTCCTGCGATATGGCCTCCACGCTTGAATACAATATTCTAAATGAGGCCTAACTATTGTTTTGTACAGCGGTATTATTAGCTCTTTTTCCTTATACGTTATGTTTCGCCTAATTAATCCAAGGATTTGATTTCCCTTTGAAGCTGCAATTCCGCACTGCTCTGAAATCTTCATATCAGCACTAACGGTTAACCCTAAGTCCTTTTCTTTTACAGTAGTACTTAGTACAGTACCCCCCATTGTATATTCTACCTCTTCGTTCCCATGTCCTATGTGGAGGCATTTACATTTCCCAAAATTGAACATCATTTGCCATTTTTCAGACCATTTCATCAACCTGTCAAGATCATCTTGTAAATGCTGTCTATCTCCATCACTTTTAATCCTTCTAAACACTTTTGTATCATCCGCAAATTTCAACACCTTGCTTGTTATTTCATCATCCAAATCGTTGATGTATATTAAGAATAATATAGGACCTAATACTGATCCCTGTGGTACCCCACTCAATACCGATTTCCAGTTTGAAGCCTCCCCATCAACTACTACACGTTGTCTTCTGTCAATCAGCCATTGTTCTATCCAGTTTATTATACCATTTCCTATGCCATGGGCCTTTAGTTTAAGCAGTAATCTTTGATGTGGTACTTTGTGAAAAGCTTTTTGAAAATCTAAGTAGACGATATCTACTGGTGTTCCCTCATCTACCCACTTAGTGATGTCTTCCAAAAAACATAACATATTTGTTAAGCATGACCTCGCTTTAAAAAAACCATGTTGAGATGGGTTTATCAAGTTTTGTTTAGCAAGAAAATCCACCATGTGATCTTTAATTAGTCTTTCTAATAATTTACAAATCACTGATGTTAAACTCACTGGTCTATAGTTCTCTGACTTGTTTCTCGAACCTTTTTTGAATAACGGTATAATGTTTGCTTCTTTCCATTCTAAAGGAACCACTCCCTCTTCTAATGACAAGTTGAAAACTGTTGCAAGTGGTATGCTAATTTGTTCTACAATTTCCAATAGTAGTTTGGGTGGAATACCATCCACTCCAGGTGATTTATTTTCCTTCATAGCCCTTATTTTCTTAGCTACCATTTCCGGGGTTACAATTAATTGTCCTAAATAGTCTGAATCTGCCCCCTTGAACTTAGCCTTTGGTATTGGCAGTGAACTAATATCTTCCCTGGTAAACACTGAACTAAAGTACTCATTCAGGTCTTCTGCCATTATGAATCCCTCTGATATCATATTTCCAGCACTATCTTCTAGAGGACCGACCTTATCTTGAACTTTCTGTTTGCTTCGAACATACGCATAAAAACTCTTGCTGTCATGTTTTATATTACTAGCTAATTGTTGTTCATAGCTTCTCTTTGAATTTCTAATTTCAGCTGTAGCTTGGTTAAGTGCTTCTTTATAATTGTTGTAGTCTTCATCATTTCCAGTACATCTATATGACTTCCACATCATTTGTTTATACTTAATTTTTCTAATGGCTTCTTTCGATAAGTGTTTCTTTTTGGACCGTTTTCCTTGGTTTTTGAAGGGTACAAATTTATCGATTATGCACTTAATTTCACTCTTTAATATATTCCAGCATTCTGTTGCCGTCTTATTTTTCAGTGTCTTATTCCAGTCTATCTTTGCTAAATATTTCCTCATGTCCTTATACCTTCCTTTGTGGAAATTTCTCCTATACTGCTTTTTGCTATTCCTTTCTGATTTTACTTTGATGGTAAAATGTATATGGTTGTGATCGCTACTCCCCAGTGGCTCACATATCTTGACATTGTCAACTAATTCATTCTGTGAGGACAAAACTATGTCTAACACATTCTCACCCCTGGTTGGTTCTAGCACATGTTGAGAAAGGAATGTATCTTGAACTAAAACTAAAAACTTGTGGTCCTCTCTCCCCATACTCTGTAGAGATTTCCATTGTATATGCCCATGGTTAAAATCCCCCATAATAATACAGTCCCGTTTGCTTACTTTCCTTATAGCGTTTTGTATTTTTTCATTCTCTTCTATGCTTATGTTTGGACTTCGATAAACCAACCCAACCGTCAACGTTGAGTTTCCTGTAACTATGTTACACCAAACAGCTTCTTCGCAATCTGCCTCTCTTTCTAATTTTATTTCATAAGCCTGAATAGATTCTTTAATATATAAAATAACTCCACCTCCCTTTCTTCCTATTCTATCTTTTCTAAACATTACATATCCTGTCAGTCCCAATTCAGCATCTGATATATCGGTGGTGGTCCAGGATTCGGTTATACCTATTATATGAGGGTCAATATCTTCTACCATAATGTTTAGTTCATTTCTTTTGTTTACTATACTCCTTGCATTTAAACAAACACATTTATATCCAGCTTCAGAAGAGTTTTCCAGACTGTTATTTGTTGATTTATTTGTGCTGTCTTTATCTATGCCTCCATTTTCAGGCTTTTCTGTGAGTCCCCCCTGCGAATCTAGTTTAAATAGATGCAACCTGTCCCACTGTCAACAGATTGCAGCAGATTCTCTGAGAAAACTGCTGCCCCCTTTCCACTAAGATGGAGGCCATCTCTCATGTACATATCTTCCCTCCCAACAAAGTATCCCCATAAATCTGTGAATCCCACCCCCTCTTCTTCACACATCTGCTCAGCTAGTGCATTGATCGCCATCCTCTTGCAGTTTCTATACGTTGCCCCCCTTCCTCCCATTACTGGCAAAATTCCTGACAAAATAACCTGTTCGACTCTCGTCTTCTTTAGCTTCCTCACTAACTGTCTATACTTCTGTACTATCGCAGTTGTTCCCTCCCTGTCTGCATTATTTGTTCCTACATGTACCAGTATAGACCCCCCCTTGCCATGTCCCAATACCTTCTCTACCCTGTCAGTTACATGTTCAATCCTAGCCCCCGGTAAACAAACAACGATGTCCTCCCCCTCGCTCAGTGTCTTGTCCGTCTTTCTCATTTCTCACCAAGCGTTGTCAGAAAGCCTCGAAAGTCCAGGATCCGTGGTGTGGCGTCACTTTTCGATGCACACCTCAGAGCCTGAATCCAGAGATGTGTTCCCGTTGAGACGTCACTGATTGGCATGACTCACAAGCTATTGTGTAAGCATTCTTTTGTGTTGCGAGACATTGGATTGAGTCATGATTTTCAATTCGGTGACGTACATCGCCTGGTGTGACTTAAAAGTCTCGTCTCATGGCAATCTTAGTAATCGACCTCCAATATGACGACTGGCTTACAAGTGGTTTTGTTGTGGAAATATGGATGACCAACAGTTGGTGTCACAGTGACAAGTTTACGATACAGTACATTTTTCGGTGTGCGACCGTCAACCATTCGGTGAACGTAGCCAAGCCATCGCAGGCGTGTACACACAATCAGTGGCTCCCCACCAGTGACTCGCTTGTAGCCCGAGTCCGCTCGACAGGAATAACGGAATTAACATAATTTACTTGTAATTTGTATGTTCATGTATTATTTGAAACAACAGCATTACCTAATATGCAATGCCGGATTCAAGGAGGTAGTCCCGACTGGATAGTCGCCCAGGGGTCTGCTCAAAATAATGTGTACGGAGTCTGCACAAAAAAGTTTTTTTCCTTCAGATCATGCCCCCATGTCTTTAGGATAAAACCAATCTAGGTAATGCATAATTCATTGTTCCACTACGCAGAAGCGCGACAATTAACAAACGGATCATAAAGCTAAGTGGTTTACATGCTACAAGGTAACCAACATATTAGGGATTGTTTGCACTGAACCGATTTCTTCAAGTATTAATAACAATTATGGTTTGGGTCTCCGCCTACCTGTTGGTCGATCTGCTCACGCATGTGCCAATTTTGCATTTATGGATCTATTCCGCCATGTCTAGGCTGACCAAGAGAATGTAGGAAAAAGCGCACTCACACCAGCGTTCAAGTGAACAATGTATGTTACAATGCGTGTCCTCAGCATCCTGCTGTACGGCGGTGAGACGTGGACAGTATATGCCACGCAGTAGCGTGTATACAAAACACTTCACCCACGTTGCCTTAGGGACATCATTTGTATTAAATGGCAGGATCACTTTCCAAACACAGAAATGCAGCAAGTGTCGCTTGCGATGGCTCGGAAACGTGCTTCGCTTGGAGGACGACCGAACCCCTATAGACATCCTCTACAATGAGCTTGAAGTAGGCTTGAGACCAACCGGAAGCCCATTACATCGCTTGTAGCAAGTACGCAGACGTGATAAGACGCATCGACTCAGCATCAAGGGAGACAACTACTACAGAACACGGTATATTGCACCGACAGTGTATGAGATGGTGAAGGCCAGCCAGGAGAAGTTAACCACAACCTGGACGGAGAAGAGACGACAACGTAGGGATCGTGAGAACGGCGCAACAGTTTTGACATCGGCCTACATCTGTAGAATCTGTGAAAGGGACTGTCACTTCACAATTTATCTGCACAGTCGCAGCAGGCGCTGCCCCATCAAACACTCACTCATCAGCCGCAGAAACATATTACCCTTTGGTACATGTAGGCCTATGAATATTATGATACTATTCTAATGTTGCCATAGCCTATGCTAGACGATTAAGGCAACACAATTGTGTGTGTGTGTGTGTGTCTGTGTGTGAGTATGTGAGTATATGTCCGTGTGTCCGTGTGTCCGTGTGTCCGTGTGTCCGTGTGTCCGTGTGTCCGTGTGTCCGTGTGTCCGTGTGTCCGTGTGTCCGTGTGTCCGTGTGTCCGTGTGTCCGTGTGTCCGTGTGTCCGTGTGTCCGTGTGTCTGTGTGTGTCTGGTTGAAAAATAGCGCAAAGGTTATTGACAGATAGCTTACGTAGGTTCATGAAATGTTGCCTGCATGTTCGCTATTAAAGCATTTGCAAGATAATCACACTTAATTAATATTGCACATTGAATTGTATAACTACTATGTCAATATATCAAATTGCGCATATAACTCGTTGATCTGTAAATTGGATCAGAAACACAAATGACGTAATTGTGTTGTAGTCGGTTTGTACTTGTTGGGTTTCGTTTGCGAGGAATTATCGTAGTTGTATCGGCGGGAAGTGGAACTGCTGCTCTTAGAAGGTTGGTATACATTTTATACTGAGCGATGAGAGTATCAGTAGAAGGTCGTAACACTGTAGGGCATTTCAGACCAGAAGCAAGAGTACAGCATTATTTTCGTTCTGTGTGTCTTTGGACGCAGTATATTTTCCACTCTTTATTTTGCATGTGTTTGCGTGCGTGTGAGCATGCGTGCGCGCGTGTATGTCAATTGAGCAGGTCTGCAAGGGTGTAATGTAAAAAACGCTTTGAACAGTTCTTAAGACTTGACACGTCAAGGGCCAGTGGCTTGCTCGGGTTTCGGAGCTTTTTATCAATGTTGAAATGGTGGCGCAGTACAAACAGAATTTAGAAGAAGCGCTTGTTATATCCAATAATGTAATAATCGACCAGTAATGATTTTGGAAGGCATATTGTAAGAAGGACATATATAAGCTACAGACGAAATACTGAAAGTCAGTTGAGAAACGCTGTAGCTTGACAGAAACACCAATAACACATCAAGATTGAAGTTAGAACCAAGCGAGCCAACGTTCAACTTGGCATTGGTCCAAAACACGTCAATAAGAAAACACATAGTGAGACAATCATTCTTCAATCTAGCACTTAAAAGAACGTTTTTTTATTTTTCGAGTAACGTTTGAAGTTCTTTTTAGCAAAAACAGCTCCATTATCACTAATGTGCATACAGAAGCGAGAGTGACATTTCGTAGCACTTTTTGGCAGAATATTACCTTAGATAACAAAGACGTTGGTGCATCGAGAGCAAATCTCTGCGACGCACGCAGAGATTTGCTCTCGATGCACCAACGTCTTTGTTATCTAAGGTAATATGGCCGTACAGAAAGGTCAAGACAAAAGACGTACAAAAAACACCAATTACACAAGCAATACCTATGTCAATTCTGATCCGATTGATGTCATGGAAAGGGTTCTTAAACGCCACAGAACTCATCGCCCAGCAGCACTAGATAGGAAATTTTGAAACACGACTGCAAGAATCACCATCAGTCATAACAATGGGATTGGAACCAGCTGAATCCCTTCCCTACTGATGAGTAGACAATAATGTTATGATATGTGATTGTGTTACGTGCATCATCTTGGGCGAAAATAATTGATCCTAAAATGCAGTCGCTTATGAAGCAAATATCCTTGTCTGGATTTGCAAAAATAGTTAATAAAACATTTAAAAGATGCTACCTCATATGTGTTTTATTCTCCTTTGTTCCTTCCTATCTGATTTTACATTAATCGGGTACGTATGTAGTGCATAGAAACAAAATTAATAAAAGCGTAGTTGCTAACGTAAGTGTTTTTCTACTTGTTGCCTTACATATACTATCAGCGCAACATCCTTTGCTATCAATGACCTATATCTGAGTATTTTCATATCGTATATGAGATCCAGTGAACTATTGAAAGACAGCAGAAACTAGTAAGTAGCAGAAGCTATTCCGGTGTACATACATATGAATAAGTATATTCCCTGGTGTTTTTGTACTGACGTTTGCTAAGTACACAATGTTGCAACTTACATTTTACGTTGCAAACAATTGGTTTACTCTATAAAAGGTGATACATCTTGCTCACTCAATTCAATCTGTGTACGTTCCTGTCAACACAATATTTGTATCAAGTTGATATTGGGGACATTCCGAGTTTAATTGTCGCTGAGTTGAAACTACACGAGGCTATCATATAATAATATGTTCATATTTGAGGTTAGGTGATACTATCATTTTGTTTGTATTCCTCTCAGGTGCATAGTATTAGAGCCAGCGATAAAGATTTGTGCCGGTTAAATAGACAACTATTTACCCAGTTTATCCATATTTTATTAATCACGCATAATGGTATTCACTAACGCCTTACACTTCAGTCCTCTGCTCGGAAGAGATGGTCTGTATTAAATACTCATAATGTAGACATACCAACCAGTTGAGCCAGGACCAAAAATTTGGGCAACCGGTACATTTTTAGGTACAAATGCTCATAGTGATTTTTGGCTAGGCCTACATCCCTAGAGATGGAAAATAGGTGATAGCATTGCAGCTAGCTGAGGATGAACTGGATGATGGCTGTGATTACTAAACACTGTCTCCAACCTCAACTAAGGACATAATGAATTAAGCATGTGAAATGTTCACAGTGCATAGTGTGCATCACTACAACTACAATTCAATATTGTGTACCTGTATAATTTGAATGTCTACAACAAGTCCATTGTATGTAGGTTAGTGTTACAGTCTGACCTTTAGGTGACTAACATAAGAAAATGTAATTTTATCTCAGTGACAACAACTGCAAATTTCAATGTCATAATAATAAATATAACTGCAATAAAATGTACATAATGAGCCTACATAATAAAAACTGAAGTCATGTGACCATTATGTTGCAACAAGAACATTGAATTTGGATACATGAGTTTACTAACCAGACATTTAAGTGATTTCTTTCTTTTGTTGACTGCCTGAATGGTGTGGATTGCATGTTGAGACGCGGTAGATAAAATGCCATAAATACCACATTTCTCAATCTATTAAAAAGATTTCATATGTATATGACAAATGACACATGTATATGACACATGATATGTTGAGACATATCATGTACAATAATCATACCAATAATATGTATAATAACTATTGTATAATGGTTTATATGTGACTACCCCTTCAGTAATTTCTATAGAAAAATAGGTATCTGAGAAATGAGCAAAGGATTACAAAGAATAATTTCACACAAAAAAGTATGTACTGCAATGTTGTCACCTATTTTCCATATATATGGATGTAGGCCAACATTCTGGTGCAATAAGAACCTCGAATGGGAATACATGTGGTCATTAGCCAGAATTTTAAGTGATTTTTTGTTGAAAACCTGGATGCCGTGGATTGCATTGTGAGATGTGGTAGACAAAATACCACAACATCCACAATTCTCAAGGAAGTAAAAACAATTTTGATATGTATGGAAAGCATGACATTTAAACCATATGTCATCCAATTTTCAATCTACTGAGTAAACAGTCTGCTAGAACTGGCACCATATTACAATGCGTGCAAACTGGTAGATTAAACAGTTTTCTGATATATTTGCGCCAGGTAGTATAACACATATCAAGATGTTTGTCTTGTAAGTTCCACAGACATACACCGTAGAAAGATATACAGTACGACATGAATAATTGACGTTTTATGCTTATATTACAAAACCCAAAATTAGCAGACTACGAATTTACACGCCATATACAATCATGACACATTTCTTTTACCATAGCCTGGTGAGTGTCAGAACCAATAATGTGGCCTAAATGCAACACTTTTTACTCTGGTTCACTTTTAAACCAACAAAGTAAAATGGACAGTCGGTACCACTGCCATATTTAATAAGTTTACATTTTGCCGGGTTAAATTGTAAATCATATTCATATGCACATTTTCGACATATATCATACATTTTGTTGAATGCATATATTGATGGAGCTACCATAGATATGTCATCAGCATAGCCAACATCTAATTAGTTAGGAGCATGAATAAAATGATCGGTATATACAACTCCATGTCCATCACATTTGTTAATCTTAACATGATTAATACCATTCAAAACATCATCCACCGTAATAGTATTTTCACCATCGTTACATTGTGCAAGTACTTTACTATGTGTGTTTTGTAACAATGTCGTTATATTCTCTTCATTATAGGCTAATGAATTATATAAGTCCTCATACTAAGTAGCAAAGTGTTTAGAAATAGTTTTTTCTCCTGTCACTTCATCAACCATGTTGGGTAGCATATTATTGTTCTTTGTAACTTTACCTACTTCTTTCCAGAATTCCCTATTTTTATTTCCAAGTAAAGCTGTCGCCACACTTTATTTGTTAACATTATTTTGATTGTGTTCAACAAAATGAACTGCTCTGTCATATTGAGAGCGGGTTCTACGCATGACATCAGCAATAAAAGCATTGCGAGGAGAGCCACAATCTTTCCATACATTATATCAACAAATTGTTGCTTCTCTGTATGGTTTAAAGTGTTCATTCCAACCCGCTATTACCTTCGAATTTCCCTATTTTGAAATATGTGGAATGGAGTTTTGACAGGCTCTTATACAACAATCCATTATTGAACCATGATATATCTTAATATCATGACAATGTGTAAACCTGCTAGGACAATGTTCATCACGGCAATGTAGAGAATGCCAAGGTATAGATATTTCGTCAATCATTCTTTCTAAAATCTTGCTGTACTGATTTAGGTTACTGCCTGACGTTTCTTGCCATTTAGGTCTAGATATGTACCTTCTAGAAGAATGTGTACAATAATTAACATCTAAACTCAAGGTAAGATTCAACAGCGAATGAAATGATCAAGTTGAGCCATCGTGCATAGTACAATATTCTAACATATGTTCAAAGAGTCCATTGTTTAACAGAAAATGATCAATGACATGAGTACCATTGTCCACAGGACTAGTAAATATATAACAAACATTATGTCCTTCGAAATCAATACATGGCTTGATTGTTTCACGTTCACAAATGTAATATAAACGGTTCGTAAGGTCAGAAGACACACGATTGAAAGATATGTTCAGATCATCTCCAATAATGAAATTAGAACAGTTCATCATATTACATGTACTCATAATTTCAATCAAAATATTGCAGTACAGATCATCATTATATCTGATATCACATGGCATGTAATAATGACATGCTTTGCATAGTTATATTAACTGCACATATTCTATTAGAGTTCAAGATGACTGGGGAGACAATACAGTTCAAATGGAACATCAACCATATCCTCTGCCATTTAAAAACATAGTATTATCTATTACAGAAACATCATGAGATACAAAGCTAACATTGTTACAATAGGGTATGTTTTTAATAATATGAAACTGAGATTCCATTTGAGTCATGCGTCTCTCGTTCTTGCGCCGAAGGTAGCGTGGAACCTCGTCTGCGCTCGAATTGACATCAATGCGAGCTTGCGTGTCAACATCGTCAACAACCAGTGCGGCACTGTCAACAAAGTCGATGTTTTCGTGACTGAACGGTGCTGGCCGGTGTTAGTTTCACGGTCAGTTTCTTCTGCTGTTTGTCAGTAGCTGTCTTCAGTGTCTCTGCGTATGACCGACTGGGGGTGGGGTTGGAAGCGGCTTTCTTTGTGAGTGTAGACAGATCACCCTCCATGCGTAGACGTTTTTCTGTGTTTGTGCAGATGCTGTCACTAAGTTGTCGTAACTGGTTCTCTACCACTACCAGCCGTTCCACTAGAGACGCCTCCAACAGCTTACCGGGCGAATATTTGGGCAGTCGCACGATGTCCTGTGCGTTTAGCACAACACATGGTGGACAATTCAGAGTGTATACTTTCATCAGCGCTGTCAGGATGTCGATCGTGTTCCCATCTTCGGAACTTCTTGATGTAGTGTCCACCCTGTGGACCATTTCGTCAAGAATATTCACTGGCTTATGTACATCCCGCAGGGCGTTTTTCGTAGCTAAAATTTCACACTTTATGAAGTGCGATAAAACAACCGTTTTTACTTGCTCTATTGGTCGCTGTTGGATATGGCCGACTATGTAGGCCAGAACGTCGTCGCGCTTACATTTATCCGGGCGTTAAATAATATCCGCGTGCGCATACCTAAAGGAATGTATCTAGTACCAGCTACGACTGTCACGCTTTCATTTATTCGGGCGTTATGTGTGTTTATAGGTATATATATAATTACATATATGTATATATATATATATATATATAATAAATTCTAAAATGTTTGCTTCCCACAGACATCAACAATTTCTGTCGTAAAGCAGTTTCTTCTCCACGCACACGTCACGTGACTTACTCTTATACTTGGTCACAAATCTGAAACAGCAAATTATAATTATGTACTCTAACTATGACGCTCGTATTACGATAACAAACGAAACATATTTAACTATTGGATATTATTTATCACTACGTGATCTACTGGTGCCAAATATGATGCCCTATATATGCACATAAACATCACCCGGATAAAATGTTATGCCCGGATAAATGTAAGCGCGACACCGTAATCATTGATCGTAATAGCACAGTTAACAGTCTCTGTCATAACTAGTGGGTCATGTGTCCCGACTTTGCTTGCACCAACATAATCGGTGTCAGCGCTTCGTTCAGTCACCGAGCTTGACCTGGTTGGTTTAAAAATTACGTCAGAATGAACTTAAACCCACTTGAAAGTGTCAGTTGAGGATAGCGTCCAGTCGAGGGCCATGTCACGCATCCGCGGTCCGCTGGCATTCAACGCACTCAAACCCACTTGAAAGTGTCTGTTGCAAATAGCGTTCAGGACAGTGTCACGCTTTAGCGGTCAACTGGCATTCAACGCGGTTGCAAAACAAGATCCATCGCGGAAGATAATTTGACTTACAACATTAAAACGTCTCATAAAGACTCGACAGATAAGACTCGATAAAAACGTGTTGGTATATGCAGTGTTCATGTGCTAGCTGTGTACTCTCAAAATTGACACCGTGTTTCAGTCGTTTCAGGACTTTGCAGGTTATTTCACAGAGCCACAACTATGCAACAAGTCAACACCTCTCATCTTTGTTGTCTACTGTCATACGGCCGTGCAGAGATATCAAGAAAACGACTTACACAAAATACCAATTACACAAGCAAAACCTATATCACCAGTGTGCCGATTGAAGTCACGGAAACGTTTCTTAAACTCGATAAACCACTGGACTCATCGGCCAGAAAGACTGGACAGGAAAGGTGAAAACTCGACTGCAAAAACACATAACAATTTGATTGAAACCAGCTGAATCCCTTGCCTACCGATGAGACGATGATATTATTATGATATGTAATTTTGTCACGTGCATCAATGGGATCAAATAATTTCTGCTAAAATGCAGTTGCTTATTATATTTTATAAAATGTTTAAGAGATGTTAACTTACATATGTGTTTTATTTTCCTATGTTCCTACTGTTTCTTCATATTAATCGTAGAAGTATGTCCTGCATAAAAAGAACAATGATAAAAGTTGTGTTGCCTATGTAAGTGTTGGTACTTGTTACCTTACTATACTATGGAAATCAGCGCAGTATCTATAATTGGAGTGTTCTATTGGAGTCGATTGAAATCACACGTCAGCGTCCTGTTTGCGCGGAAGCGAGTAAGCTACGTTGAACTTCGTATAAGATCGGTTTACTTTTAAACTCAATAAAATATGATAGATGTGTATTCATTGTCCACTCATTTCATTGGGAATAAAATTCCAATTGGCTTAAAATGAAAACTGTAACAGTGGTTATCAATAACGAGCACATCATGTCTTCTATCACGATCACAATCGTTGCTTTTTGTAGAAATTTTCAAAAGAGGAGAAGCCACAAACTAATATACCGCCTATGCATTCACCAGTAAGTTGGTTCCTTTACTCCTATTGAGGTTCCATATTTATATAAGGTACACCGTATCCTGGACAGTCCAGCTAATCATTTGTATTTCACTGTCTGAGTTTAAATCTAGTTTAAAGACATATCTGTTCCGACAGGCATTCCCACCAGTCTAAGTGGCCCATGCTCTCGTTGTACACTTGTATAATCTATGTTACCTTTATATGTGTGTATGAATTATATCTACTGAGTTTTTTGCCTAAAACATTTGCACTATATACGACCTATCCATTTGATAATAACTACAACTATAAAAATGCCTTTCTTTCTGTGACCGTACAGCGGAACTACTTACGAATATCTGTTAAAGGAAACACATTTCGCTGCACACATATACCATACTATTTCTGCTGAGTCGACATCAAATAATATTAGTGTATGACAAAACGGAACGGACTTCCTTTGCTACCATTGATATATATATATATATATGTATGTATATATATATATATATATATATATATATATATCACAATAATGATGTGTCTAATGTGAGATCCGACAAAATATAAAAATGCAACAGAAACTAGTATCCAAAATAAAACGTTCGGTGAACACACATAATGCCAAATACTGTTTCGATATGTTTTATATTTTCTGATTACGATTTAGGTACGAGCAATTGAATAACCCTAAACACCATTAAGAACCCTTGACACACACGATGTATTGATAAGAGTTACATTCGTAATGGGATTATATGTTAATCCCTGCAAACACGGTCTCTCACACTTTACTTCTACGAATTCACCACGGAACACCAGTTTGTGTTGGCTCGTGTTTTACATTTTATTTAAAGAATTCTGCCAAAACATAGGCGTAAAACCAGACCCTAGTGCAAATAAGGCGGCCGACGATAACGTGACAATACCCAGTTCGTCGTAGTCTCACACGCAACTGAACAATTCTAATAAAAAATATGGCTTATGCAAACTATACGGGGCAGAACACAGTTTTCAAGTTGGTGCAACTTTAAATGTGTACAGATCTGGACGCCGATAACGAAATGTCAAAATGCTCCAAAGAGAAAGGAAATCATGAAAAAGGAACACACATGTAACTTGGGCATTATATATTCGGTAAAACATATTGACACAACCTAAAACTCGTTTTCATGTATCTGTGACTATTCAGGATCGCTACATGCTAACATGCACACATGTTATGAACAAGTGTGCGTGGCTGTTTGCACGAAGTGCTCTTGGGACACCCTGCGCAGAATCAGAATCACCATTACCTCGATAAATGGTGCAGCAATTCCACAGACATGGAGAACTGTCATGGTTTTACTTCAACGAATGCTGTCAAATGCCGTCTCGTTAGCTACGGAAGTCTTGACGCATCGACAACATTGATCAAGTACGACCTGTAGTATGCATATTTATGTTATGACTTGAGAGTGATAGCGATAACTTCAATATTTGATGGCATTAGTCTCCGAGCAAGTATCTCGACCGGAATTTGGGTCGCATTAAGAAACGCTGGCCTAGACTGTCGTGCGTGTCATTGCCTCGTGTCCGTTGAGTTACTAGAGCAGAATATAAGAAGATGGCAACGAGACAACAGTTTACTGTTCGTAACAGGCATTCTATGCTGGATTACTTCTGTTACGTCATTCTGGTTAAACTGGTGTCATACGTCCGTTATCTACGAACGTCGTGATACATCGACAATTTTGATCAAGTACTTCGTCTGTTTTGCCTCTGCATTTTGGAAGCAGTGTATTACAGAACAACAGAAAAAGTTGTGTTGACACCCGGGATGTCGGACATATTAACTTAAAATCGGATTGAGGCAAGGATGTGCCCTTAGCCATTTTCATTTTATCATGGTGATATAACTAATGAGCAGGAAGATTAACACGAAGGATGTTCTCAGGAAGATATTGTATGCACAAGATCTGGCCATAATAGCAGAGAACCAAAACGAACTACAAAAAGTGATTGAGGAGTGTAAAGGAGTGTTCAAAAAGTGTTGACATTAGATTGGAGAAGAAAGAGTTGATGTTGGTGGACACCCAAGACAGAGATGACTTGAAAATAAAGTTTTATGGGAAGGAAATCTAAAGCAAGAGGACGATTGTGTGTACTTTGGATGAATGGTCACATATGATGGGCTTACAGAGTTAGAGGTGCAACTTCTAATAAAAGCAGGAGAGTATGCTGAGAGGACGGTAGAGGAAGTCATGATGAACAGAACAAAAAAATCGAATAAGCTAACAGTTAAATTGTCGAGAGTACGTATTACACTGACATGAATGTATAATCTGCTGCAAATTTGTGGGTACAAAGAATCATAAGAACAAAGAGAGGACAGAAGAAAGACGACCGATTTGAGGAAAGAGGATGGGATGAACTGCATACAAACACGAAGACTCGTGAGAAATCATATGCAACGGGCAGGTTATTTGACAAGAATGGATGCAGGAAAACGTTCAAAGAGAGCCGATGCGGAACAACACCAATACCGCAGGAGAAGGGGCAAGGGACAAAAATATGTTAAGACTTAGTGAGGAGGGACATGAGACGATTGCCTGATGATGGAAGATGGAGAGATCGGGCTGTTGACTGAAAGTTATGAAAAGAAAGAACAGTGCGAGTAGTTCTGTAGCACCCTACCTGACCCACACCCTACCTGACCCACACCCTACCTGACCCACACCCTACCTGACCCACACCCTACCTGACCCACACCCGTGTTGAGAAAACAAGGAGGAAGAAGAGATGCAATAATTAGGGAATGATAGATATGCAATTTTCTGCGGTGGAGATATCTCCCTCGTACCGTGGGTGGCAAGGGAGTGATTTCCCTCCCTTTTTTGTATGTATGTATGTGTATGGTTAATTAAATTTGTTAGTAAGCCCTATTTACGACTGTCCGATGACCTCGTGCAATTTGCATACCTCAGGCACTCTCCACTATTAAGAAGTTGTGCATGTTATGGCGAAAACAGCCAACAAGGAAATGTAAAACCTGGCTCTCAACATTGGGGATTGTGTATAAGTCGTGAATTGATATCTCATAAATGTCTGTCCAGTCTCAATTTAGGACGTAAAAAAACACTGAGGACGACAAGCACCTTGGCTGTGACCACCCTCAATGCCAGTATATAAAGGTCGGTTTTACGATAGTATTCTCTAAAAGGTTGACTAGTTGAATGAGAACTCATAAGACCTTAATATTGTAACCACAATGTGTACAGAACAGTCTGTTATTAGAACGTTGCCGAGTGCAGGAGACAACAAGACTAAACTAATGAAAATGCTCTTTTCAAACTTGTCTCCTAATTAATGATAGCAGAGATCATTTATATGGTGGAAATTATAAGCAATTTGAACCACTGTTTCCCGATTCACTATACCCCGAATGTATTTAATACACACACGTGACATTTGTCTGCATGTGGCCGTGTGTAGAATATAGAGCACGTGTTCGTTAACTTTATGATTCCCTTTAATTACAAACGTGTGCTCGGTTTCCTATTCCTGGATGATCCACATTACATCATATAAAACTATAGAGTCATGTCATTTTACTTTTGACAGTGGAAAACATTGAATATGGATATAAGATATGCATCTTTGATTGAAGTAGTTTGTTTGCATAGTTTATTACATCCACACATATGTGGACATATTACATTATTAATATACACCCTCTCTCCTTTGTTGCATTTAACTGGAATCACATGAGACAAATAACACTCAATTAGTTCTTGTTTTTGTGGCGACAAATCTAATATAAGAGCATCGCAAATCGAACTTCTCTGGTTTAAGGGAACGGATATCGACGGCATATTACAGTTTACATACCATTAACGTTGTGTTTCTTATTATTATATTATAATAGCTGTACATTTCCTAATAATAATATGGGATGCACATACGATACAGATTTGCACATTAATTGCCTCGCGGAAGACAACGAACAAGTATGGTAAACGATACCATGCATGTCAGCTGTCCGTCATTTTGATAGAGCCAACAAATCTCCGTCGCGTTGACTGAAATATCCTTTATTTGATATTCAACAAACACAACGTGCTAAATTTTATGTGCATCATGTTCTGTTAAGTATACGTAAGTTGTGCTCTCCTTGAGGCGCGCAGTTGCATGTCGCACGAACAGGTCACATATGGTAAACACAGAAACAACAGCAGTATAACACTGCACTAACTGCTACCCACAGAACTTCGTGAATTACACCAAGCCACTGAATTAATCGTCAAACGTACAAAAACAAGGTGACAACATTACTACAGAAGAGTGAAAAACGCTACTAAAAATTATTAGAGCAAGAAAAAATTACATAAAGGGCACATGGACAATGTTAAAGACTATTATTAGGAGAAAACTACAACATTCAACATATCCAGATAAGTTTAAGTGCAAATGTAAAAGTTTCAGCACAAAAATACCTGTAAATGACTTAAATGATTACTTTGTACATTTTGGCACAACTCTAGCAAATGACATTAAAATACCTAATAATAAAGTAAATGTATTAATATACTTAAACGCTAGCAACTTTAAACAATGTGCTTAGCTAGTGTGGATGAAAACGAGATAATTAATGTGGTGAGGAATTCTAAGGATATGAAATATACTGTGTATGAAAATATTGATATGACCATAATTAAACGTATTATATATCGCATTGTGAAACCACTTACTTATATATGTAACAGCTCCTTTGAAAATGTGGCATTTCCAAAGTGAAGAGAAAATCGCAAAAACGTAATTCCTATATTGATATGTAATAACAAATGAAAAAAATTGTTTAGTAACTATCGCATAATATCTCTTTTACAGCAATTTTCCAAAATATTAGAAAAATCATGTTAATAACAGACTGGATGCATTTATTGAAAAACAAAATAATAATAAACTTTATTGACACACCATCAAATCCGGAACTATTGACCCGTTCACGGGTGTCCACAAATCGGCAATCTTCTAAGAAGCATACAAAACGAGAAATAATAAAAAAAAAAGTTAGGGAGCAAAATCGTTATTCGTGTCTTAGATGTCATGTTGTGCCGACGTGTGGTGAAATCCCTACAAAATAAATATTGAATGCATCTATTTACTACAGAAAAAATAATTAGGATAATGTAGATTGGTTTCATTATACAAATAGTTTGTTTGTGAATTGCATATGTTACAGTTATATGATTTAGTAAACCTAACACCGGCTGTCGTAATATACAAAGCAAACAATAAGTTAATACGAAATAATTTACAATTACAATTGTTATTCCATAAAGGGTCTGATAAAATATGAATTTAAGACAAGTCTTCGCAAGGACAACTCTAAACACACAGTGTATATTAATATGTGATATAATATTATTGCATTCTCTGGTCCATCACATATACTGTTTCAAAACTGTTTTTATTGTTTAAGAAATTGTACAAAAGTAAAATGTTCCAATATTATCGATTGCTGGTTTGACATATGGAACAAATTATTGTGGAAATAACAACATATCGTTATTATCAAGCTGGATTGAACTAAATAAGTGGAAAAAACACTTGAGTAATACGCACGTCTACAGTCTTAACATTGGATTATAACCACTGTATTTCTACCAGGATCTGACCAATCGAGGTTCTGTGGGCGCCCACGTTAACGTAATCGCACCTAGGTCGGCCGAAAATAGTCTTCCAAAGTAGCGTTAGCATATGCGATTTATGGGAACTCCAGACAAAGCCTCACCTCTTCTGTTGTCGATTGCTGAACGATCCGTGCACAGTGGAAGATGTCACCAGCGCCAATGACCGAACAGTGCACGTATTCCAGCGGATATGTGCAGGAAAGTGATGGAATGGTGCACTTTTTTTTTATTAAAGCAAGACACTTTGCTCATATATTTTACACACCAAGGGGACCATTTTAAAGATTGGATGCATACCACATTTTGCTACGTTCAAAACTGGCGGCCATTAAAAAAAATTCAAGAGCAGTAACTGTGGCGTGCAGATGTATGTTTTAGGGGACACGGATTTCAAATGTTTAATTGTTGGATTACTCCGGCATTCATGTCCGCCATTTCAAAAAATGGCGGTCATTAATACAAATGTCACAATATTTCACCAACTACGTCACATAGAACAGTTTTGTTGATGGTTTTGGATAGCACATTGGATAGCAATTTCAAAAAACGTTACTGTTGACCTTCACTGACTCTTATACTTCCGCCATTTTTAAAGATGGAAAGCCTATTATTTCCATATCTTAAGAACTACATTATCTAGAGGTGATGCTATTTATAGGTTTTTAGATGTGATGATTTAAATTATGTTACTTTTGACCTTCAGTGACTTTCAAATATCCGCCATTTTTAAATATCCACCATTTTTAAAGATGGCGCCAAACAAAGCCTATTATTTCCATAGTTTAAGAACCACGTAGCCTAGAGACACAAATTTGATGTGAAAATGTAGGATTCTTAGATGCTATGATATATGGTATATTACGTTTGACATTCACCGACATTCATATACACGCCATTTTGAAGTATGGCACCCGTCAAAACACGTTATTTCCGAATTTTATGAAATACGTAATCTAGAACCGGTTATCCCCGTATCTTAAGATCTACGTCAAAATATAGGTTTTTGGTGGCGACAATTTTAGAGGTGTTACTTAGATATTCTATACAAACGGACAGAGCCACACCAAACATTAGTTTATTGATGTCATAATTATGCCTACCCCTTTCAGCAGTGGCCAGCCTGGTAGCCTACTCGGAGCAGGTGTTGCATAAGGACATTCTGCGTTGGTAGAATTTTCTCGATATCTCTTCCTTTCTGCGTGAATAGGACCTGTCTGGCGCGGTTTACATCGTTCTCCGAATTCCCCCAGTCGTACATTACAACCACGTACCTCTCGTTGGTTGGTAGGAACTCTCTCGGGCTAGCTTCGGAAGGAGTGTCTGCAAGAGCACACAACGCAGGCGTTAAGCCACTGATAACATTCCATGATGCCCAAGCCGTGCGTTTGTCTCTCCCAGCAAAACATGATGTGGTGTCACACCCGGTCAGTGCTTGTCAAGACCAAGCACATGTGCAATAGCAGTTGCGTAGACGTATCGGAATGGATTCACTGTGCCGTTCGCTACCACAAGACGTTCACAGCCAAGCTGACAGCAAAACTGACAGCTAACACGACAACGTCAGTGTCAACAGTTCGTATGACAATCTCCTGTCTTCCCTGCTTGGCAACATCCGCAGCATGAATGTTTCGACAGTCACTCGGTCACTTAGCAGGTGTTGTTTTGTTGTCATTTTCTCGCAGTAATTCTAGCTAGTTTGCAGGCAACTTCTTACGACACTCGACACGTCTCCTTGTCCACATCCTCTTCTTTTCCCTGTGGTGGCCTTGAGTATGTCGGGTCGGTATACGTAAAAATCGACGTCAAAACGACCAACAGAGCCGACAAACTGTTTTCTGGCGTGTTCCATGAACGTGACGGCATAGTTGTCGAACGTTCCAGAGACGACAGGCTTCAGGATATTCACAAGAGTTGCACCGTCATGATGATCATGTGAGCTTCCCTTCTGCAACCTGGCACTGTCACTCACTGTGTGGCACCATATCTTCTAGGAACTGCAGCAGGTCAGACTTTGTACCGAGTCTCATGTTGCTGTAATCTGACAGTGACGGGGAAATGAATGATTCTCATATTGGAAAAATTAATCGAAGTCAAGGTCACGTACTTGGCAGGCAATGTACAACGTTGAAAACAAATTGCGCTCAAGTTTCAAGGACAACACGTGTTGTTGGACATGTGATTTCTCTTTCATAACATGTCGACTTTCTTTGACTGTGTTTGTGCGGTCCACCAGACGTCATATCCCCAAACCTATATTTTGACATCGCCATCCCGGTTCTAGGATATGTAAACCTTCAGATATGGGGATAACATATTTTGTCGGGCGCCATCTTTAAAAATGGCGGATATATGAATGTCGGTGAACGTTAGACGTAATAAAACATACATCATATCATCTAAAAATCCTACATTTTGACATAAACTTTATGTCTCTAGGCTAGGTAGTTCTTAAGCTAAAGAAACAATATACATTGTCGGGCGCCATCTTTAAGAATGGTGGATATAAAAAATGGCGGATATTTGAAAGTAAATAAAGGTCAAAGGTAATACAATTTATATTATGTAGTTCTTAAGATATGGAAATAATAGGCAATGACGGATGCCATTTTTAAGAATGGCGGATGTATGAGAGTCAATGAAGGTCAAATGTAACTTTCTTTAAATTGCCATCCACAGAGCTATCCAAAACCATCAACATAACTGTTGTATGTGAAGTAGTTGGTGAGATATTGTGACATTTGTATTGATGACCGACATCTTTAAAAGTGGCGGACGTAGAAGCCGAGGAATTAAAAAAATAACAATTTAAATCCTTGTCCCGTAAAATATATATGTGCGCACCACAATTATTGCTCTAGATGACGCAGTTATTAAGATACGGCGGGGGGAGTTAATTTGGCGTCCATTTTTTTAATGGCCGCCATTTTTGAACGCAGCAAATCCTGGAATGCCTCCAACCTTTACAATGATTCCATTGGTATGTAGAATAAATGAGCCAAGTGTCTTGCTTTCATCAAAAAGTGCACAATCTATTCACATATCCGCTCGACTAATGCATGCGCCAGAAAATGGCTCCACGTGAACGACACAAAAGAGAACGGAGTTAGCTCCGATTTCTGACTTAATTCAGGTTTAAATCACGCTCGCATTGCAAATACAGTAGATATTTTGATTATGTCAATAGTAATAATAATAATAATAACAACTAATAACAATAGTAACAAAACTAATAGTAATAATAATAATAGCAATAATAATGTGACAAGTCGCTGATGGCGCCAACTCCATTATTCGAGCAAGTTGTTTGGCACCAGCTAATGCAGCGCCCCGATGAGTTATTGCAGATTGAGCGCATTGGTTCTGTGAGTCCACTACAAAGGTTTACCAGTAATTATACATGGGATATTTGACCTCGCCTGGAATATAAATCCGGTAGAAGGGACCAACGGGTTTAGTATCTCTTTCGAAATACACAGGTCCATTAGGGTGATCGACATTGCCAAAGTTTCGAAACGGCAGGAAGTGGATTGATACGAAGATACACTCATATACATCAACATAAACATGATTGGCACGCACCACTTCTTAGGATTGGTAACCAAGACCGTTGCTGTACATTTCCTTTTTTGATTAAACTCAAAGACAGTGCTTTGAAACGTCGTCGTCGACTTACAAAACAATTGCTACCATCGACCGCAACCGCATGCACAGAACTTCGTCAACACCATAATTAATTTGACTATTTAAGTATGAGTCGTTTTTACTCCATTGCCCTGTTGCTTTGATATATCAGGTGTGAATCAGCGGAACGGAACGACCGCTCACACCATTTTGCCATACCGCAACAACACGGCGTCAACACAGTGATTCAAACGTCGTTTAAGTAAAATATTGTTGTACTCCTTTACAGAGTTTGCTTTGATGTGAAGCAGCGGCGCGGAACGACCAGTAACGTAAGTGCGAGGCGATGACAGGCGCAAAACTACCTTATTAATAAAAAAAGGCATTGGGCGATTTCACACAAACCCAAACAAAACTTATGTCAGCTGATTCGTCTGGCTGTTTGCCAGATTTTCAGGATCAATGAAATTGTGTGTTTTGTTATTAACGTTTAGATTTTTCATATTTGGCAAGTACCCTTTTATATGTCTTGGTGGCTAAGCTGGACGAATTATAGTTTCTGCCTACCAACGAAGTTCTATTAATTTTGTTGCATTTGCTATTAACATTGTATGTAGGTGGCTTCTTCGCCATGTCAGAAACATTTCATTAGGGAATTCTGATTTACGACTACTGCAGAAACCGTTTGAACGAAACAAAGTTCCTGTGGGTGATAATGAGTGACTAACAGAAATGTGTCTTTTTTGGAATTATCGGGTTGTCACGGCACATCTATTGAGAAGCACTTGTTTAATACATTAATACGTTATACACGCCCCTAGGACATTTTGATAATGTCTACAATTCAGTTTATTCAGACCGAAATCTTATAGAGATGAGTTATTTTCTTCAGACGAACGACAGTGAGATTATAATATCTCCACTTTTTATTGCTCATTGTGATGGCGTATGAGGAACTATATTGTCGTTGCAACATTCAACCTTACACATAAAATTCAATCGCAATATAAAGCGAATTCTCTGATCACGAAAGATGTTCAACAAGAACTACATAAACGAATTGCGTACGTTAATGCGAATGACATGCTTACAAAAAATACAATGTCAGCATTGTATGACGTAGTTAAATCTGAATAGAATATTCAAGGTAATACAGATTTGTCAAAAGTAATTGCAGAATTGGAATGACTAAATTGCATGTTAGTTTGTATCAACAAACCCGACGACTTTTTTGTTTATGATTCATAACGCTATTGTGTTTTGTAACGGGGTGCGAGCCGTATGTAGGACGGCTCAGGCCGGTTATTAATATTTTCATTCGCCTGCGAGAAATACTGTGCACTGTTTTAAAAGTGGGTTACTCTCGGTGAAAGGCATTATACGCTAGTATTAAAGTATGTATGTGTGTGTGTGTGTGTGTGTGTGTGTGTGTGTGTGTGTGTGTGTGTGTGTGTGTGTGTGTAAATAAAGCGTGTGTAAGACTGACAGACAGCTATTACCCTCAGACGGTGGTTTACCTTATGCTGGTGAATTCTCTGGTGTTTGGATGTATTGTGTGCCTAATGGAGTATCAACGTGAAAGGTAAGGCGATTTCAGTCTTGTGGCAAGGTTATCCGATTTATTAGCTGCCTACGTCACACCCACGGCTCCTTTGAGTCCACCCCCTATTCGTACCCGCTGCATACTGTCAAATTTGTTGGTGCAGAGAAACAATGGCAAGTATGCACGCACAAAACGACGGTAGGCCCATGATTTATAAACAGTTATCCCTACATGGGCGAAATTTGCTGGTACAGGGAAACGAAGGCAAGTATTTTGAAAGACAAAACGAAGGTAGGTACACAATTTAAAACCTATATTTCTCATTCCCACCACTCAGCTCCATGAGCGTTTGCGTAATCAAACCCCAAGCAGGGTGGGAACTTCTTGCACCTCGTCTCCGTGGACGCCGGACGCTGGGGCCAGACGTTTCTGCAAGGGGGTCATGCACTAATAAATGAAACAGGAAGACTCTGCGTCAGGGTAAATGAAACAAGAGGTATCTTTATTAGACGTTTATCCGTATAAACTGATTACAACACACTTTACTAGTTAGTAATTGTAAACTTATTGATCACGTTTAAATATTCACCTTACATCCTCGAGTTTCTGTTTTAAAACGGACATGGACGAAGCGCGGGGGTTGTTATGACAGCGTGAATGAATCATGCAATGTTTTTCTAACAGTGCGGTGGGAAAGCCAGTTCGTGGCTTAGAGACGATCGTGGGCTATTGCTTTCTAACGGCGCTGTGTAAATTGCCTGCAGGAGGTAAGATTGTTGTATGTTGCTTAGATGAAATAAACAACAAAAGTCTGCTTACAATATTTATTTAATCGGACTCATAGTCCGAATTCGATGTGTCAGTTACCCACTACGGTCCCCGTTACAGTAATCTTCCTTGCCTCGCCGTCGTCATCGTCTAGCTTATGACAGTCGTAATGGACCCACTCTTTTCGGCCTCTCTGCAAACAGAACTTCCTTGGTTTTATAATGCGCATACTTTATTCTCATGAAAATATTTCATCATTATGAAAATGTACAGACGATTGTTAAAATTAGCTCTGTACAAGAGGTTTAAAATGAACAGTACGTTATCACAGTTAACGAGATCAGGCCTCTGTGATAGATAGGTACCACTTCTATTATATTAAACTGGTAATGTAAAGTTCCTTGGTATATAACGCATATAGTGTATTCTTATGAAAATATTAAATTTATACGACTGCAGTGATGCAGTGCTCCTAACAGTTTTCATTATACTTTCTTCGACTTTGACAAACTCATACTTACTCTTCCTGAAATGTGTGACCTGCATGATGATGCAATCAGAGCGTTGCAACACAACGGTCAAAGACATACCGAATAAACGTGCTTGATGTCACGTAACCACACGGACACGGACGGTACAACATAAGTCGAGTGACAGCTCACGTACTCTCAAGGACACCGGTGAGACGTGCCTCGCGTCCCGTAGACATTGATAGATACTAAAGGCTTATTATTTTATACGTTTATATCGTACACAAAAGTAAGCTTGTCAATAATCGCTTGGAACGTTTATTTAGGCAAACAAAGCTAATACAACTGCCAAAAACGAAAGGAACTCAACACTCTCTTATGTTAAAAAAAAAAAATTCAACGGCCTTCGCTAAATAGAGGGTAAGCCTGTTTGCACATTTCTCTCTTCGGGCTGATGTGCCTCGCGTCACATAGATATTGACAGGTACGCGTCTGAGCTTATTATAGTCAAACGAGAGGTATTAAACGGTTATTATTTTATACAATTATACCGTACACAAAAAGAACTTGTCAAGAATCGTTTGGAACCTTTATTTAGGCAAATAAACCTAACACTAATACTAATGATGCAGAAAACATCAATACCCTAGTCCTAACACTCAAAGTTATCACAAAACAAAACAAGAACAGCATCCTCCTTTTTGGTGGGGATTTCAATCTCCATGGACGGAACTGGGCTGACAACACAATCAAGTATAATTGCGCCTACAGGGATCTTCATGTTACATTCAAAGAGACCCTTGACGACAACGGCCTCTCTCAAATTGTAGAAGAACCAATCAGAGCTTACAACGTCCTAGACCTGAATATAACCAAAAGACCATCGAAGATAAACCGCACAGAAGTCATGCCAGGAATAGGAGATGACGACGAACGCTGGGTACACTGAACTCATCCTTCATGTTACGCGAAAGAAGCGCAATAAGAAGATACAAATATCTGTACAACAGAGCCAACTGGACATCTTTTATAAAATTCCGTGAAGGCATAGATCTTGATAATACCTGGAACACAAAAGAGCTATGGACAGCTTTTAAGACTGGCATGCAAACTGATACTGAAAAGCATATTCCAACAAAACTCACAAGAGTCTGGTCCAGTGCTCCCTGGCTGAATGACAAACTGGCCACAAAGATCAAAAAGAGAAATAAACTGTATAAGAGATCAAAGAAGTATGGACGAGAACGAGATGAAGCGGCAATCAAAACCCCCAAGAAAGAGATCCAAAGAGAAATAAGACAATGTCACAACAACTTCATTGGCCAACTTGGTACACCGAAATCAGGTGAGCCGTTCAACAAAAAGTCATTCTGGAGCTATATCAAACACCAACAAAAGAATGATGAGACAGTGCCATATCTTAAAGACCAATCTGTCTTACATTCACAACATGCAAACTGATGGATCAACACTATCGATCAAAACTACAAACCATATGTCATAATTTTTGATTTTGCAAAAGCGTTTGACAAGGTTGACCACAGCCTGCTGGCATTGAAACTACATACGTCTGGAGTCCAAAGCCAAACTCTACAATGGATCCAAGATTTCCGAACTCAAGAGTTGTGCTCGATGAATCCAACTCTTCAGCCTGTCCTGTTACAAGTGGAGTCCGACACGGACTTGGACCAAGTCTCTTTCTCATCTACATTATCGACCTTCTCGACACCCACATCCGAATGTAGGCTGTCGAAACAAAAATCCGAATGTAGGCTGTCGACACAAAAATATACAAAACTGTTAAAGACAATGTAGATAGCATTCAGTTAGACAATTAGAACTCAGCAGCTTCTCTGACTGGGAATCCACATGGAGGATGGAGTTCAATACCACAAAATATGAAACCATCACAATCACCAGGAAGAGGAACCCCATCTGTAATGATTACCATATACATGACTCACATTACAACAGGCAGATGAGATCAAATACGCAGCCCTGACTATAATATGATTTCAAGACCTGAGATAGCGACTTGTCAACAAAATCACAAACAAAGCAAACTGTGTCCTTGGATTCCTTCGGAGAAACCTGTGCATCATCACCAGCCGTACCATCAAAGCGTTGGCCTACACAAGCCTTGTAATATTGAGTATGCTCAGGCAGTGTGAGATCCAGCAGTCAAACATCTAATTAATTAACTGGAGACTGTGCAGAGACTTGATGCCAGGTATGTTACCAACTGCTATATAGGAAAAAAAGTGTAACAAAGATGGTGGAAGACCTAGGATGGCCACAACTTCACACAAGACGCAAACAAGCCAGACTCCAACTACTAACCAATATAATAAACGGGAATGTTGATCTGAACATTGCCACCAATCTTCCAAAAAAGCAGCACCTACCCAAAACCAGAGGAAACAAGAACACATAAACCATACTCCGGAACGAAATTACACTTTTTCTAGCCGCGCCCATGTAGACAGTGGAACGAAACTGCCTGTCCCTAGTTGAATTAAAATGTAAATATACCAGGTACTCCACAGACTCAAAACCTGTGAAAGGCTTTGACACCCCTTCCTTGAGGGGTCGCCCAGTGTTCAATATTTAAAACCAGATAGGGGACGTGCTCAAATAGGAGCGACACCACTGGCCGAAGCCATCCATCCTGGATGTTGTGCCGATATTGCAAACAGAAACATTAAATTATACCAAATACAGAATAACTATATATGTAAACCTAATGGCCATGTATATATATATATATATACATGTATATATATATATATATATATATATGTGTGTAAACCTATTGGCTCCCGCTCTCCATCTTTCATCCTCCGCCGATCTTCTCATGTCTCCCATCACAACTGTGGCCGTCTCCTTTTCCTGTGTCCTTTGTTCCGATTCTGCTGTCTTTGCTATTTCCCCTGTATCCATCCTTGCCAAGTGGCCTGACCATTTCATTTGGCTTCTCAATAACCCATGACATTCTATAATACTACTACATTTATTTGTTTGCAAAGATACAAGGAAATGTGATCCATACATAACACACATTTGTAGTGCAACTCGGATGATTCCTAAGAAACGTCCAATAAGTCACCCACATACCTCTTTGGTTGTTTGTGTTGGAGCGTTACTGGAGTTGTTGCGATGGCTTGTTATTTCAGCCATTCCATAAATAGACCTGCAAAGATCGGTGACCATCGCAGTGTCACACTTGCGTTCGTAAATCGTACCCCTGAACCAGAAATATGTGGCTGAGACACTAAACTTCAAAAACTCCATAATGTCATACATTTTAAGGTTCGTGCGTTGTATCAGTTAAGCGTCCTCTTGTAGTCTTGGTGGTATTGAATGTCTCGTTGATAGGAGTGTTGGTGAAGAGAGGTATACAAACTAAATCGTGTGATAGTAACATATTAGCATATTCTTTTATCATGACATACGGTATTTCATTAGCGAAAGTGTCTTCATTTCGTGATGTGATGTGTTGTTTTACGTGCAATAAGTACAAGGAAATATATAAATGACCTTCGTATATTATTTCCATCAGTGTTGGATTTAGGAATGTGGGGAACCTGAGCACTGATTCACTGGGTATCATATCATACTATTTCTCACTCCTTCCTATTTTCAACAATATGGACTTTACAGCAAAATACGTTTGTTATTTTCAACACCGATTTGCATTATACTGATGCATTAAAGTTACGTCTACAAATGTTTTGACCCCAAAGGCGTTACCCAAAAAGCGCTTTGTGGAAGTCCCATGACAATTATATTGTGGGGGCCTCTGGGCAATTGCCCCGTCAGCCGTGCCATACGCCCGGCACTGGTTTCAAAGGACCCCGTGTAGTCCACACCGGGTTGTATGGTTACAGAGCGTCCTTGGTATATTCTACGCTGTAGGATATAGGTACTGTTTAGTGTCTTTATGGTGGATATTAACCTTCCGAAAGTACCCATTATTTGATCATGTGACGCCAAATATGATACCCTTGACAGTGGACGGTCTGGCGCTGACCAACGTTGCCGCTCTGATGCCCTCAGACGGTAAACTGTCTGCCTACTGCCCCCAAATATACGAGTAACCACTGCCATCGACGGTTCATTGCACGATCTCGGTCCCACTCATTATGACAGATAATTGTACATACACACACACACATTTAAATAAAAAAAAAGGAAAAGCAGTTTAGTGGAAATGCATGTTGCTCTATGAGTAGAGTGTACACAAACAATAAATTAAATATCCTCAAAAATACACGGGTTTCGCCGACAGATTTGTGATAGATCATTACAATATGCGTGTCTTATTGTGTTTAGTGCAGTTCATGAATAGATGAAGTTCATGAATTTGCAATGGAGGGAGCCACATTGCTGAGCCTTGGCTACTCACCGTGTGACCATACTCTTCATATACGACTCCCACATGATTACAAGGAACAGGAGAAACCCGGAAGTAACCAACTTTTTACAAACTCAACACACACGTACACACATACACATAAACGCAAGCGCAAACACACAGTCAAGCACGGGCACACACAATTACACACGCACAACATACTATACACGGTCATGCACGCAAGCACACACGCACACACACACACACACACACACACACACACACACACACACACACACACACACACACACACACACACACACACACACACACACACACACACACACACACACACACACACACACACACACACACACACACACACACACACACACACACACACACACACACACACACACACACACACAAACACACAAGCACACACACCCACCTCTCTCTCTCTCTCTCTCTCTCTCTCTCTCTCTCTCACACACACACACACACACACACACACACACACACACACACACACACACACACACACACACACACACACACACACACACACACACACACACACACACACACACACACACACACACACACACACAGACACACATACCATCCTCCCACACACACACATCCACACGCCCACTCACACCAACACATAAACACATACTCACACACACGCACACACACAACATATACACACTACACATGCGAACGCGCACACAAACAGTCACGCACGCACGCACACAAGCCACACAGTAAAGCATGCACTCAGTCACGCACATGCACGTTCACACGCGCGCATACACACACACAAACACACAGGTACTCACACGTAGACACGCACTCACGCATACATATGCACACACAAAAGCACGCACGCACATACACCACACACACGAACTCGCAAACACACACACACATACATACACGTACGGATGCACCCCCCCCACGACACACACAGGCGTGCATCGTAATTGATCCAATAGATGGCCAAAACGGCAATCAAGGTGTGTCACCGTGTGCGAAACAGGCATAGATCAAAGCAGCAAAGAAGCAGATAGATCTCAGTTTGCGATTTTGTTGGCGTTGGTTGAGAAATTGGGCGAGATATAGCGGTGCTGCTACACCATTCGCATACACAAGCAGTAGTGGTATTCAGATAAGTATTCCTGCGGTACTCATAGAGGATGCTGGGCTAATTGCTGCTTTTGTAGTGGCAAAATACCAAAAACATGTCGGAGGTTCGTGTGGGCAAGAAGTCTGGAGAATGATGGGCCAAGCAAAGGTGACAAACAACCCAGAGCGGAAGACTCTTCGGCCTTCTGCTGATGAATTTGAAAACAGTTGTTCGACGTTTGAGCAACTTTTATTGATCACCTTCATCTCTGGATACCACGATGGTTTGGATGGTTCATGACATAATAAATCAATCAAGTTACTAATGCCAGTTACATTTTCACGTAATGGCACGTGGAAAAGCGCCATTAAATATTTTGTCAAGAAATGGTTTAGACTCCTCATAACCTCATGTTAAATATGAACCTACGGTGTTGTCCTGCTCGTCGTTCCCCGTCTTCAGGGGTGAGACTAACTTGGATACGTCAACATTTTATTTCTCTTCCTCTTCATTGCACTTGCACTACTTTCTCTATCACCCTTCTCCTGTCTACTCGGTCTTTTGCTCTTTTCCTCCATTCTCCTTTCCATCCCTCCATGTCTCTCTTCACGTAATCCTCCCAACCCCAGTCTCGGTCGCCCTCGTCTTCTTTTTCCCTCCACTCTCCGGGCATCTGCCTTCTTTGCCATCCGTTCTTCTCCCATTCGCTCCACATCTCCTGCCCAGTTCAACCGACTTCTCACCAACTTCTTCTTGAAACTTTCTTCCACACCAACATCCTTCCTCAACTCTTCCATACTTCGCTTATCTATTCTCGTTATCCCCATAATCCTCCTAACCCAGTTGTTTTCGCTCACTTGTATCCTATCCTGTTGTTTCTCTGTCATTGCTATAGTCTCTAGGCCATACAGGTAGGCTGGTTGCACACATGTAATGTATATCAAATAATTCCTACGACATTGACAAAACTAGTTTAGTTGGCAACATCCGTTGTTAATTAGCATATTCAGTGACAATTGACAGTCAGGGTTACTACGAGAATGCACTCATTACTATACCCATCAAACATAGGAATATGGTTGTGGGCAACAGACTGAACAGTCACCTTGTCAATGAATCATTTACATCAAACATAGGAATATGGTTGTGGGCAACAGACTGAACATTCACCTAGTCAATGAATCACTTACATGAAACATAGGAATATGGTTGTGGGCAACAGACTGAACATTCACCTTGTCAATGAATCACTTACGGATACATTTCCGTCTACTATTGGAAATTGTAGAACAAATTACCGTACCGCTTGCTACAGTTTTCAATTTGTCATTAGAAGAGGGAGTGGTTCCTTTATAATGGAAAGAGGCAAACATTATACCATTATTTAAAAAAGGTTCGAGAAACAAGTCAGAGAACAATAGACCAGTGAGTTTAACATCAGCGATTTGCAAATTATTAGAAAGACTAATTAAAGATCACATGGTGGATTTTCTTGTTAAACATAACTTGATAAACCAATCTCAACATGTTTGTTTTAAAGCGATGTCATGCGTAACAAATATGTTATGTTTTTTGGAATACATCACTAAGTGGGTAAATTAGGGATCACCAGTAGATATCGTCTACTTATATTTTCAAAAAGCTTTCGACAAAGTACCACATTAAAGATTACTGCTTAAACTAAAGGCCCATGGCATAGGAAATGGTATAATAAACTGGATAGAACAATGGCTGATTGACAGAAGACAACGTGTAGTAGCTGATGGGGAGACTGGAAATCGGTATTGAGTGGGGTACCACAGGGATCAGTATTATGACCTATATTATTCTTAATATATATCAACGATTTGGATGATGAAATAACAAACAAAGTGTTGAAATTTGCGGATGATACAAAAGTGTTTAGAAGGATTAAAAGTGATGGAGATAGACAGCATTTACAAGATGATCTTGACAGGTTGATCAAATGGTCTGAAAGTGGCAAATGCTGTTCAATTTTGGGAAATGCAAATGCCTCCACACAGGACATGGGAACGAAGAGGTAGAATATACAATGGGGGGGGGGGGGGGTACTGTACTAAGTACTACTGTAAAAGAAAAGGACTTAAGGTTAACCATTAGTGCTGATATGAAGGTTTCAGAGCAGTGCGGAATTGCAGCTTCAAAGAGAAATAAAATCCTTAGACGAAACATAGCATATAAGGAAAAAGAGCTAATAATACCGCTGTACAAAACAATAGTTAGGACTCATTTAGAATATTGTATTCAAGCGTGGAGGCCATATCGCAGGAAGGACATAGATATGCTAGAAAGAGTGCAGAGGAGAGCAACTAAAATGTTACCAAAACTGAGGGATCTTAGTTACGAAATACGCCTAAAAAATGCGGTTTAACAACACTAGAGACCAGGAGATTGAGAGGAGATCAGATAGAAGTGTTTAAAATATTGAAGGGTTGTGAAAATATTGATATAAATATTTTTTTCTCAGTTAAGAAAAATAGAAGGACTAGAGGACATGAACTTACATTAGCAAAGGAGCAGAGTAGATTGGATATAAGAAAGTTTTCATTTTCACAAAGGATTGTAAATGAATGGAACAGATTACCTTGATTGTGTGGGTGCTATTAGCGTGAATATGTTTAAAAATAAAATCGACACATACCTCAGACGGGCGGGATACACATAGATAAAAGCGTCGGTCTCTCGATAAGCCAAAGGACTTCCTTGTCCACCTGCCACCTACAGTTAATTCTCTGGGTGGCAATCTTGTTAATTCTTGTTAAATCTTGTATACAAGCGAAACCACTCGACCGAGTAGCCCTATTGTGGGTAGTCAACGAGATCAAGAGTGCGCTAGACCGTAGACAAGGTACGAGCGTCGTACTCATCGATCTAAGCGCCGCAATTGACACAGTAGATCACGCAATACAACTGGATCGCATATAACGACGCTACGGCATCACCGGAGTGGTTCTCCATTGACTGGAATCTTACCTAAGTAATCGCAAGCAGAGTGTCGTCATCGACCGCGCGTTATCCAGCGAAACGACTTTGGTAACGGGAGTGCCACAAGGGTCAGTGTTGGGACCACTATTATTTTCACTATATGTGCAGCTGATCGGTTATACTATACGCAAACACGACTTAAAATATAATCACTACGCCGATGATCTACAACTGTTCTGTCACTTCGATCTGGATGCATCTTCTCTGGTGACCGCCGAGCGTCGGTTCGAGCGATGTATTGATGATGTGAAGGAGTGGACGATTTGGAATTATCTGCTCATGAATGACACAAACACAGATATTCTACCGGTTGTCCCTAAGTCAGCATCTGCCATCGTACAAGGGCTCCATTTGCGCGTCGGGACAGATGAAGTCAGTGCAACTGATCATGTTAGAAATATCGGCGTCCACCTTGATAGATTATGACAGATAGATATGACTATGCAAGTGTCACGTACTATCAGTACGTGCTCGCTGCACCTGCGCAACATCGGTTTGATTCACCGTTACCTCACTCAATCGACAGCGGAACGGATAATCAATGCCATGATTACATCCCGTTTGGGCTACTGCAACTCTGTACTGTCGGTACCTCAACCAATAACATCGGTCGATTGCAGCGACTCCAGAATGCCGCCGCTCGCCTTATCACTCGACAGGCTCGTTGTGAAAGTGCGATCTCTATTCTTCGCGAACTGCGCTGGCTACCTATTCAACAGCGCTGTTTTTATGTACAAGGCGCTGCACGAAGACCTCTCGCCTGTCTACATGCATAACCTCGTGCGTGTCTACATGCCAGCCAGACGTCTTCGGTCTGTTGACTCGAACGCACTAGTCGGGGGCTCTACATTTGCTCACGCAGCGGCAGCAGTGTGGAACGTTCTGCCGTCAAGCGTTACCAGCAAAACATCACTGGAATAATTTAAATCTGTCTTGAAGACTCACCTGTTCACTGCAGCGGACGCTTACCAACACTGTTTTACCATAGTTTAACGTTTATTTATTATTTATTTATATATTTATTTACTTTTCATATACATCTTAGTCTAACTTATTGATGTTTACATTAATTTTAGCTTATTTATTAAAATAATAATAATAATATGATTTTAACTATTTTATTTTATGATATTTTACAGTATATCACATTCCTTTTCTATTTCTACTATATTGATTGTCTTAATACTATTATTATTAGTTAATTTTATCTCTAATATAACAATTATATTGTTGTTTATTCAAATGCATTATGTTTAACATTCAATTGTATATTGTTGTAAAGCGCTGTGAACAATATTAGATGTGGCGCTTAACAAAACAAAATATTATTATTATTATTACATTAATATTATTATTACTATATACACATACTTTATGCGTTGAGATAGAGATCGAATACAGTGTTTTGTTGGAGGATGTTCCTAATTTGCATATTTTGCGTAGAAAAGTGCCGCACAATTTCGGAAACATACTGAGCACTACTACAGACCCTCAAAACTAGGGACTAGGCACCTTATTTGCAGATATAGAAATATTGTCAACACTTTTAGGATTATTAACTAAAACAGAATATTTGGTAACGACAACCCTAATTTGCTAATTGAAAAATAAAAAAATGTCCAGATATCATCAGTACAGATCATTACAATAATTCGTGTCTTATTGTGCTTAGTATAGTTCATGGTTACATGAAGTTCACGAATTTGCGATAGAGATAGCCACATTGCAGCGCCTTGGCTACTCACCGTGTGATCATAATCTTCACGTACGACTCCCACATGATTACAAGAAACAGGAGAAACCCGGAAGTAACCAACTTTTTATCAATACAATACACAAGCACGACGTTAGATATTTCACTCCGCAATATAACCTATTCACTGAAGCGAACTTTCAACTGCCGTGTACGCGCTAGACAATACGTGAATGGTACGTGAATGCGTCCCCAACACGTGGTTTTAAAGACTGAAATATACTGATTTCTTTAAAAAAAGTTGCCAATATTGCCAACCGAGGACTCGTTATTGTCCTGCACCAGCTGAACTGCTGTGTCGAGGTCAAGCGTGGTTGTATTCTTGTGCCTGACGAGGCGTCTCTTGGTCTGCATGCCGATCGAACCAATACACCATAGAATTAGCACGTGTCGGTTCGTGTTGTGTCCCAGAAGAATGCATGGGTCATCGGATCTCCATCACGGCAATGACATGTGTCGACGGAGTCACACAGGCGTGATGGCCGGGTTCATCTTGATGGCGTTTCTGTCGATTCTATTTATGCTGTGTCGGGATGTAAATCCCAACTCCGGACGTCCCGACCTGGTCCGATGTGGACACCTGGTCAGAGTTCGAAAAATCGCTGGAACTTGTCACTAAAGCTATGAATCCTGACTGCGATTGTGTGTTACTTTTGGACGATTTCAATCGCCCAAACATTCAATTGATTCCGTCAAACAACACAGTAGGCCTTATGCCCAATTCATGGACCAATCCACAGTCCGAACCGTGTGTCGAAATGTAATCTGAATACAGCCAACGCTGACCACACGTGAAACGAGCACACTGGATCTTATATTTGTGCAAGGTGCAGAGTGGAATGGTAAGAAAATAGAAAACGGTGAAATTCACACACGACTCCCTGCAATGTTAACTCGTGTGTTCAAACCGACCAATGCAAGAACCCGCGAAACGTTTTGTTTATAACTATTGCAAAGCGGACTTTAGTAACCTAAGACACTTATTGCCATTTATCCCGTGGTCGTTTCTCACTGAAAGTACTGACATTGACGATAGTTTCTATCTATTTTATGTTATTTTGCCTGCCATAAGCAAATACGTTCCTCGTATCTGCATTCGTGGATGTAAACACCCTGTATGGTATGATAACGATAAGATCGCAACCCTGAACGAGAAAGACACCGCACACAAAACATGGAAACGCTCACATTCACTATCTGATTAACAAGTATTTTCTGAACTACGAACTAGTTTTAAAAAACGTTAAAAGGCAAAAGTAGTTTAACTACATATCGGAAATTGAACAGTCCGCCAAATAAAACACCAAACGTCTATTCAGCTTTGGCAAACGCAAGCAAACTAATGTAAAGATTCCTTACACGATTTTAAGCCAATTTCTGCCAAAGGTCATCGCTGTCAAATACCACGGTGTCACATTGACCGGCAGTTTCACTTTTAAAGATCATATCAATCGTAGTGTTTCTAAAGCTGCAGGCTTTGAAATCCTTGTATATATCTCCAGTCAGAAGATAGTTGGAGTTTTGCAATATTATCTGGAATCACTGGCAAACTACGTTTATTCACAAAATCAAAAGAGGTAAAAAATTCATTAAATATCTATGTTACAAATCCAAAATACAGTACTCCTCTGACAGTTATCCTGAACTTTGCCATCATTTGAAACTACCTTCCCTTCAACACCATAGGCAAGTTGCGGAGCTCATCTTTTTACACAAGTGTGTGCTCCCAACTAGACTCGTCCTATCTAGTAGGGGATATCAACTCACTGTCCTTCACGATATCTATGAAAGACATTCAATTTAGAGTTTGCCTGGTATATTTGATATTGATATTGTGTGGTTTTATGACCTTATTGTTGTTATTGTTTTATTGTTCTACTATTGTTCTGTTTTTAGATGTATTGTTACACTTATAAGTCTTGTTACTGAGTCCACTGGACCTGTTGGAATCTGAATAAATACAATACAGTACAATACAATGCACACACACACACGCACACACACACACACACACACACACACACACACACACACACACACACACACACACACACACACACACACACACACACACACACACACACACACACACACACACACACACACACACACACACGTGCGCTCGCATGCACACAACATGCACACACTACACGGTCAAGCATGCACGCACACATGCACACATGCGAGCGCGCACACATACAATAAAGCACGCACGCACGCACGCACGCACGCACGCACGCACTCACACACACTCACACACACAGAGACAGACAGACACACACACACACACACACACACACACACACACACACACACACACACACACACACACACACACACACACACACACACACACACACACACACACACACACACACACACACACACACACACACATACACACACACACACACATACACACACACACACACACACACACACACACACACACACACACACACACACACACACACACACACACACACTCACACACGCACAGACATGTAGTTAAGACTTCAGTGTTCTTAGGGCATATATAGCAATGCATTTCTGTAGTCGACACAATGAACTACAAGCCAGGGGACAAGACAGTTAACAAACGGCCTTCCACATTACCCTCGTGACAACGGCGCGGCGCCGTGGCGCCATATATTCACCTACAGCATTCACGTCATAAGTAGTTGTATTCAAGTTTTCAAGTGTATTCAAGAAACGTAATCAGCACCTCTTTCACTGTCACCTTCGAACCTAAGCCAGACTAAATAGTGTTGTTTTTCTCTGGGTGAATGGGGGCAGTTGTCCGTATACTGACGCAGCGCCGGATTTAGGGCAGGGCAAATGTGATTGCTGCCCTCGGGCCTCCACAATATTATTGTTATGAGGCCTCCACAAAACGCTATTGGGGTCATTTCATTCAATAGATATGTCTTTAGATGTAACTTGGGTCCTTGACTATGATGACAATTGGTGTTTTAATGTTATTATTATAAGTCAAGTTTATATATTAAAGTTATTATTATTATATAATCTTAAATGAACAAAAGGCGTATTTTGTTGGGAAGTCCCTATTGTAGAAGATTTAGTGAATGAAAACTGTTGATTCGATACCAGGTCAATCATTGCCTAGGGGCGTCTATAGTCCTAAATCTGGCGCTTATTTGATGGCTGGTATTCGGTCAATATCGCAGATACTGAGGATTACCCAGAACGTGGAGTTTAAACGTCGCACTTGATCAAACCTGGCATACGTTAATATATAAGTATTTTCAAAATGTTACTATGTTCAACTTCAATTAGTCTGATTATGTGTAATACATAGAATGCTCAATCAGTATACTCACTCGATATGTACTTCTTTGAATTACTGCGAAGAATAAGAACACACTTTCCAAACATGTTGAGCGCACCTTCACATATTTACAGTGTACCCCTTACACATACATATACATAAAATACTGAATATGATCATGTGACATGATTTTAAATCAGGTATGTTGTTTACATCAGTGGTTCGACATCAAATGCACGACTGCACCCACAGACTTGATTGGTGTGTCATGTGTGGTTAGGTGCGGTAATAAGTTGCGCAATCGCACACACCCCCTCGAAGGCGAACGTTCTGTACAATCGGTGTATTGACGTGTTTCTCCTGCAGTAACGCTACACATCTTGTGCCATTTAACGGGGACAGCGAGCTGATACTCAAGAAACTAGGACTGTTCGGTCAGAGAAAATGGACTTAAATCGACAGATCGGGTATCGCCATTGGTGTGGGTTCTGGAATATAGGATTGTTTCTGTTAAGAACTACAGCTGTTGTGTCCGCGTCAGATGAAACGAAGACGAGGAATTCAAAGTAAGTAGATTACGTGTTTGTTGTTATTAGAATTTCACAGGTAGTTGATAAGACATTAACACCGTGGAGCCTTCTTCAAAGTTTCGAGCAACGCCAGTGTCTGTAAATAAGCGTCGTGTCAGACGTGGTATATATATATATATATATATATATATATATATATATATATATATATATATATATATATATATATAAATATATATATATATATATATATATATATGTGTGTGGCGTGCGTGTGTTTACGTGTGTGTGCGTGAGCGTATGTGTGTGGTGTGTCGTGTTTGCGTGCGCGTGTGCGTGGGCGTGGTGAGCGTGTGTGCGAGTATGTGTTTGTATGTGTGTTTGTCTGTCTGCCAGTTTGTGTGTGCGTATGTGTGCGTATACACGGGCGTGCTCGTGTGCATGCGCGTTTTATTTTTGGAGTGTTCTTGTTTTATTCAGCAGCATGGATTCGTCTGAGGTACTAAGGAAGTTACTCAATAAGGCATCTGCGGGAGTTCGTCCTCTCTTTGATGGTAAGTGTGATAGATACACACCGTGTGTAAAGGTGACAGTATGAAAGCCCAACACAGTGTACTCAATGCTCTGCCTAAGGTCTGCTCCACATCAACCAAACACTAATGTCTGGAAAACATATATTATTAGAAGCGCCGGTGCGTCACAACATGTGGCAACTATACTATAACGGCGGCATCAGCCAAGCTGTTTTTTAAGTTTAACATCGTCAGTACTATTTTATTCGTGTAACTGCAATGCTTAGGTCCTCTTACATTTTCACTCGCGCATCATGTTCGTAGTAACACGAATCATTGTGTGTGTGTGTGTGTGTGTGTGTGTGTGTGTGTGTGTGTGTGTGTGTGTGTGTGTGTGTGTATGTATGTGTGAGTGTGTGTGTGTGTGTGTGTGTGTGTTTGTTTGTGTTTGCGTGCGTGTATTTGATTGTATGTGGCTGTGTGTGTATTATGTTTGTATGTATGTATGCATATATGCATGTAAGTATATATGTATATGTGTGTGTATGTATGTGGGTATGTGTGTATGTGTGTATGCGTGTATTTGTGTATATGTGTATGTGAGTATGTGTGTATGTGTGTATGTGTGTATGTGAGTATGTGTGCATGTGTGCATGTGTGCATGTGTGCATGTGTGCATGTGTGCATGTGTGCATGTGTGCATGTGTGCATGTGTGCATGTGTGCATGTGTGCATACGTGCATGTGTGCATGCGTGCATGCGTGCATGCGTGCATGCGTGCCTGCGAGTATGCATGTATGCATGTATGCATGTATAATATATATATATATATATATGTGTGTATGTATGTATGTATGTATGTATGTATATGTGTATATGTGTGTATGCGTGTATGCGTGTATGCGTGTATGCGTGTATGCGTGTATGCGTGTATGCGTGTATGCGTGTATGCGTGTATGCGTGTATGCGTGCATGCGTGCATGCGTGCATGCGTGCATGCGTGCATGCGTACATGCGTGCATGCGTGCATGCATGCATGTATGTATGTATGTATAATATATATATATATATGTGTGTGTGTTTGTGTGAATGTTCGAATGGGATTATAAAAGCGTGTACCTATTCAACGTTAGAATGGACTGCATGTACACTCCATTAGAGACATTATCCCATAATTGTGTTACTCTCTAAACAAGTATGCTTCATGCGTAAACGCTTAAATGAAACGAAAAGTTTCTGTAAAACTTGTGTGTCACATCATAGGAATGATTGTTAAGGTTCTGTATACAAAACGGGGTGTGATTTCACTTGTCGTGTGATGGGGTGATATCTAAATAGTTGATGAAGTCGACTGCGAGAAGTACGTGCTCGCGTGCATTTGTTTACATCGAAATTGACTTAACCTTTCGTGTCATTCTCAGTTCTCGGCAGACACAACATTTCAAAAATATAATGATGCTGTGGGTTTACATAATTGTAGTAAGTTTATATGCAATTGAAGTATTAAAACTATCAAAATTCGTTTTGATCGAATTGCGATCGACGAAGCGTGCGTGTGTGCGTGTGTGCGTGTGTGCGTGTGTGCGTGTGTGCGTGTGTGCGTGTGTGCGTGTGTGCGTGTGTGCGTGTGTGCGTGTGTGCGTGTGTGCGTGTGTGCGTGTGTGCGTGTGTGCGTGTGTGCGTGTGTGCGTGTGTGCGTGTGTGCGTGTGTGCGTGTGTGCGTGTGTGCGTGCGTGCGTGCGCCTTTGTGAATATGCTCGCGCGTGTGTGTCAGAGATGTGGACAATGACAAGATTTAATACTTCTTCAGGTCCTCCGGTGATTGTTCGGTGCGGTTTCTACATCATCAGCTTTGGTCCGTTCAGCGATGTTAACATGGTGAGTAACATCCGATCCCACCACATGTCCGTCTCCCATCATCCCCGGTACACGGCAGAGTAAACATACCCATGTTCTGAATGGATCAATCAATCAATCACAATCGCAATGCTTTATTTTCCCTTGGGAGGAAATTCATTTGGAGTGTAGCAGCTTATTAAGACAAATAAAACAAAAGTACATGCAATATAAAAATGTAAAAATAGTTAAAAAAAAAGATATATTGGTTAAATAAGTTCAACTGAGTTACATATGTTACATAAGTTAAATAAGTTACAAAAGTTAAATCATTTCACAAATCACAAACAATATCAGGCTCACTCACTATCAAACTGGCGGGGAAGACTTGCAGAGATGGAGGAAGAGTTACCCATTCATTAGTTTAATTCACGAGGGAACAAATGACTTTCCACTGCGATTCAGCTTACAATGAGGGAGTTGAAAGCGGCGGCGAGAAGGAAGCAGTTTATAGCATGTAAACAAGGGATGTTCAGGGTCTGAGGAGACCTTCCTTGCCTTTTTCTCTACATTACTTGAACAGATACTCTAGACTGGTCTACTTTTCTCACACCACCTTGCCACTAACCCTGACGGTTAGTGTCAGAGCGTTGCGATGCATAACATCCAGGCAATCGTACAACACAAATAACCGTAATGTAACAGAGCTTTCGATGTAGCGTCTACAGAAGGTTTGAAGAACATGTGAGCTGACATTGAGTAACCTGAGCTTGCGTAAGAAATACAGATTTTGCTGGCACATTTGATTAATTAGAGCTGTATTTTGACCAAATGTGAACATCAATGATGGTGCCGATGATACCTTAATAGGCTCAATATAGGTGACATTAAGGCGGGATACACTGACACTTTTCGCCCGACCAGACCAGATCAGACCAGGCCATATCCCGCACACCGACTGATACCGACTGCTCCAAGCCGGCGTGACGTCATAATCACGTAAATGTAAAAACGTTTGAATACTTCAGAACTAGTTGGTATTAGTCTGACTTATTAAAACTTTTCCAAGTTTACATGATTTTACTGTCACGCGTCATGCCCACTCATAGTGTAACGCAGTCAGTGTCAGTCGAGGTATTGGATACCCTTCAGTCGGAGGGAGTCTAGTTTGGCTTGGTCTGGTTTGGTCGGACGAATAGTGTCAATGTAAAACAGCCTTTTGAGCAAACTGTTTCACGAATTATTCTTACAGGACGTTTGACGTAGTGCTATAATTGCTTTCTGCGAATATTCCCAGGCGCGTAAAGACGCGTAACGTTTGGTTAAATATAATATTATATGAAAGGTAATTATACGAAGGGTTATGTAGTGTCTCCGCACCCAACCAGCCATTGAGTGTAGTTACGGCTTCGCAAATAACTGGACGGTATCAGACAGACATACAGACGGACAGACATACATACAGACAGGCAGGCAGGCAGGCAGGCAGGCAGGCAGGCAGGCAGGCAGGCAGGCAGGCAGGCAGGCAGGCAGGCAGGCAGGCAGGCAGGCAGGCAGGCAGGCAGGCAGGCAGGCAGGCAGGCAGGCAGGCAGGCAAACAGAACGACATACATACTCACACTGTGGTTTATGCATACATGTGCATACTGTGGACCTAACTGTAGTTAAGAAACGATACTTCATGATTTCAGGACTTTCGGTTGGACATATACTTTAGGCAAAAATGGGTCGACCCACGGCTGTCATTCCAGCGTGTCGGAGACACTGATTACGTGATCGTGACGACAAAGGACACTGAGCGCGTCTGGAAGCCGGACTTGTTCTTTCCGAACGAGAAGTCAGCGGCCTTTCACCATGTCACCGTACCGAATAAACTGATGCGTGTCTATCACAACGGCACCGTCGTCTATAGTACCAGGTACTATCACTGTTGTTTTTGTTTTGTCTTCTGTGTTTAGTTGGTGGTGGTGATGGTGGTGGTTGCGGCTGTGATGATGGTGGTGGTGGTAGTTCTGTTGGCGGTGGATGTTGTTGCGACGGTGACTGTAATGGTATTTGTGTTTCTGGTGGTTTTGCTGATGATGGTGGTGGTAGTGGTGGTGGTTATGGTGGTGGTGCTGACGGTGGTGGTGGGTGTAATGATTTTGGTGAAGGTGATGGTGGATGTGGTGGTGGTGTTGACGGTGTTGGTGGTAACGGTGGTGGTGTTAACGTGGTCGTGGTGGTGATGGTGGTGAAGGTGGTGATGGTGGTGATGGTGGTGATGGTGGTGATGGTGGTGATGGTGGTGATGGTGGTGATGGTGGTGATGGTGGTGATGGTGGTGATGGTGGTGATGGTGGTGATGGTGGTGATGGTGGTGATAAAGGCGGTGATTGTGCTGACGGTGGTGGTTGATGTTGTGGTTTTTATGACGGTGATGGTGGATGTGGTGGTGGTGGTGGTGGTGAGGTGATTGTGGATGTGATGATAGTGGTGACGGTGATTGTGGATGTGATCGTGGCGCTGATGGTGGTGGTTGATGTGGTGGTGGTGGTGGTGGATGTGGTGGTGATGGTGGTGGTGGCGGTGGTGATGGTGGAGATGGTTGTGGTGATGGCGACGGCGGCGGTGGTGGTATTAGTAGTGGTGTTTTATATTTGTAATGTTGTTGCATTTGCCATAATTGTTGGTGGTGATGTTGTCATTGTCGTCGTCGTTGACATATTATTATACTGTTGTGGCGACGGGGGTGGTGATATTGATGTTACACATTAAACATAATAATTTAAACACAAATATATTCACCTTATTCGCGTATCCTACATGTTGTTGTTGTTGTTGTTGTTGTCGTTGATGTTGTTGTTGTTGTTGTCGCGTTAGTGGAATGTTTTCAAGTCTGATTAACATATATGTTTTCTCAGCTTTATTTGCAGCATGTGCGGGCGTTCTGACACAGTATTTATTGAACAATTTCATATTAATATCTGGGAGATTTTGAGATTTATCTCATTGGTACGTATCTTGTCTGGTATGTGTTCTTTGTGTCAGCCTACGACGGCATTTAATTATGTTACATTTGCAGGATTACTCTGACGCTGTCTTGTAAGATGGATTTGAGCCGATTTCCGTTTGATCACCAGCGCTGCTTCGTTGAAATTGAGAGTTGTAAGGAGGGTTGTATAATAATTGCAGCCACCATATGAGTTCGAGCAAAGTTCAGGTTATGCAACGCAGGCATGACCATGACATGTTGATCGTTTTCAACATTTTGAATTCGCCAGTTAAAGGCCAACAAGAGTTAATTTGCGTAAACATACTGTCATTTTCGTTGTCTTAATCAAAATCATCATATTCGTTGTTAGCGTTGGCATAACACTGTAGTAAAGCTGTACTAAAAAGTCGAATTGAATGCACAAAGGACATCTCCTATAAAATATAACTCTCTTCAAAAACTGATATGCAGAATGTCTTCACACAAAGGGCGGCATTAGGTAAAATGACATGTTAATGCACTAAGCAAGAGCACGGACTTCCTTGCATTACATCTTTGCATCGGAATATAAGTGTCCGTTATGATATTTTCTAATATGTATGGTCACGGAACTAACATCGGTCATTAGCAGCTAATGTTTGTCTTGTTGAAGATGGTCACGAAATAAAGGACATGTTGTTGGAATGGGACAATGAATACCGTGTCAACTATGAGAACGAAATGCACCTCCCACAGTTTCGTCTCCTGTCATCGAAGACGACAAATACCTCGGTGGTTTTCGCGATAGGTACATTGAATTTAAAGCAACAAAAAACAAAAAACAAACCTACATAGTATCCACTACAATATGCTTAAGAAACGTTTTACGTAGATTGGTGAAATAAGTAAATAAATGATAGACTCGTTTTAATGCTTGTCCAGATATTAATTCAAGTGATTCTCAAAATTGAAATCGTCACATGAATGCGTCTCATTGTATCTCCAAAACCGCTTGTTCAAGGTGTTCAGTGTAATATAACATTAAATGTCAGCCCGACAATGAACTTTAGTATGTATGTAGCGACCAAAGTAATTTCTTTCGACCCATTAGATTAAACTAGGCGACTTTTGTTATGACAATCGACTTTTAATCAACCAGTTTAGTACTGGCAAGTATTCAACAATATCTAACAATATTTAATCCCAGGTTTGAGTTAAACGAAACAGCAACGTTATCGACTTCCACATGAGATGTTACAGATTGTCCTGCTGCTGTTTCAGGAACATTCCCACATCTGACGGCGACCTTTGCCCTGGAGCGCCGTTATGGCGTCTACCTGCTGCAGACCTATATACCCACAATCCTCATCGTCATTCTCGCGTGGGTCTCGTTCTGGGTCAACATGGACTCCGCTCCCGCGAGAGTGTCGCTAGGTGTCACGACTGTTCTCACCATGGCAGCGCAGTTGTCTGGGTCAAAGGCATCCATTCCGAAGGTGCATTATCCAAAGGCGATAGATGTATGGATGGTGATGTGCATGCTGTTTGTGTTTGCCGCCATGTTGGAGTATGCCGTCGTCAATGTTCTTTCGCGCGAATCGCCGAAAAAAGAGAAAAAAGAGGAAGGTGAAGAAAAAGAAAATGTGAAGGTATCTACATGACACAATAATGCATGTAAAATGTAAACATATCGTCTACAAAAGCATACATCGTGTCATGATATATCGTGCAAAAATGCATACGTAAAAAAATACGTTAACACATGCATGGATGAATGGATCCATCCATCCATCCATCCATCCATCCGTCCGTCCGTCCGTCCGTCCGTCCGTCCGTCCGTCCATCCATCCATCCATCCATCCATCCATACATCCACGCATACATACATACATACATAGATACGTACATACATACATACATACATACATACCTAAGTAATTACATAATTACATAATTACATAAATACTTGCGTACGTACACATGTACGTATATGCATGCATGCATACGTATATATATACTAGGCCTACATTCTTACATACCAGCGATTTACGAAAGTGTAGTTGTGAACAATTCGAATATTTCGTATCAAATAATTTATACTAGAGGGTAACCCTTATGAAAGCTATCTGTTAGGTTCTAGTAGGAGTTTCCCAGATCCTTAGTTCCTATCAGATGATAGTTAGTTTTAGTTTATTAGACAATAATGTATTGATATTACATTGTTGATATTGCATTGTATCATGTTTGTACATATTGCTATGATGATATATTTTGTATATCTATATTAAGTTTGTATTGTATTTTTGTCTGCTATGGATCTGAATAAAATATTTCTGAATTTAAATATCGTTCAATAAGCATACATATGTAAACTTACATTGCTATATTTAAATGCCTCTCACGACGTCACATTTTCTCTTGTAGAACTACACCGAGATGAAGTGTGTCGGTCGTAACGTCTACGAGCCGCAGCTGAAGACGTCACCGAGAAGATGTTCTTTCGGATCCGGACGAGAAGCTGCAGTCTTCCTTGATCACGTGTCTCGAGTCTGTTTCCCAATCGCCTTCATCATCTTCAACATGGTCTACTGGTCCGTGTACCTTCGGCCGTATGTGTACTAACTACTGATCCATGTACCCTCGGCTGTGGCAATAATAACTATAGGTCCGTGTACCTTCGCCCGTATGAACATTAATAATACTAATAATGACAAACTTCTATAGCGCCTAAATCCAAAGGTATCTGAACACAGACGCACAACATACAAGAAACGTTGAGCAAAATCGTTAACATGGACAAGCAAGAGTCGTCATTAGAGGAAGGGACCGCCGAAGGTTAGGGTGGGAATGAAATTTCAAATAAATAAGTATTCAGTTTTTCACGATACGTGTCTATAGTTTGAGATTATTTTAAAGCAACAGGGGGGTGATTCCAGATTTTGGATTCAGCTACAAAAAGTACGTTTTTCAATATTTAGTTTGGTTTTCGGAAAAATAAGTCGTTGTGAAACAGATGATCTGAGATTCCTGGGGATATCAATAAAATAAAGGAGACTAAAGAAATATGATGAGTGTTGCGTATAAATGGTACGGTATGTGATAGTCGCTAACTTGAATTGTATTCGATATGCAATTGGAAGCCAATGTAATTGTTTAATTGGTGGCAGAGATGGTGAGAAACGAAGTGCTTTTAGTACCACACGTGCTAAACAATTATGTACACGTTGGGGGTTTAGCTAAGTCCTTTTTAGCAATATTGCTTAGGAGTGAGTTGCAGTAATGAAGGCGACTGCTAATTACAAATCACTCACTCACTCATGTAGGCCACTGAGGTCGAACATAAGTGGCTTCAGTCATCCGTCTCCAGGTCCCTCTGTCTCCCATGGCCGTCATCAGTCTAATTACGTATACTGATATTATTTTACCCGTACATAAAGACAAATGACGTCGAATTCGACGGAATTCACGTATACTGTAGAAACAGGATTTACATACTTGAGAAATGTTCTGGTGAAAACTGAAATCACTGTCAAAGATAACACCTAGATTACGAACAGTATCTGATGGTGATGTATCATTACCAAGCAATTTATCTGGACAATAGTTAACAACCTTGTTTCGTTTTTGTTTTGTGCAAATAATAATTAAATCCGTTTTATCGGGATTTAGTTTCAATTTATTCCACTGCCAGATGTCCATGAGACAGTCATTTACAATTGATAGAGATGTATGTGCATCAGTTGGTGAATGTTACATTTACACATGTGTCGTCAGCTTACAAGTGATGATTTATAGTATGATTAATTATAACTCGACTAAGGGATGTAGTGCATAAGCTAAACAGAACAGAGCCAATAACAAAACCCTGTGGGACACCAAATGAAATATTTTGTGGACAAGACAGTGAGCCAGATATATTAATTACTGCTTTGATATATGAAGAGCACTGAAGAGCTATGCCAGAAATCCCAATATGACTATGAAGGCGATGTAAAAGAAAGTTGTGATCTATTTTATTAAAAGCAGCTGATAGGTCTAGTAAGTTGAGAGCAGTCAAGTTGCTACTATCCATATTACATAAAATGTCTTTGTGTATTTTAAGAAGGCCCGTCTCATTTGAATGAAATCGCTTAAAACAGATTGTAGATCATTTGAAAAGTGCTGAGAATAAATGTTCATCGATTCGATTTGCAACAACCTTTTCGAATACCCTCGACAGAAAACTAACATTAGAGATAGGAGAGTGATTTTTAAGGACATTTTATACAAACTTTGTTTTTTAATAAGATGATTGACGAGGCTTGCTTGAATTAGTGTGAAACAGCATCATCCTGCATTGATATATTTATAATATTTGTAATTGGATAAACCAATTGATCAATGCAACTCTTCAGTAGAAAAGTTTTAAAAGGGTCAAGACCACACGATTTGTTAGGACACTTTTGTATGATGGTGCGAAATTCACTTGTAGTTGCTGGTATAAAATATTGCTGTGTATTATCAACAATCGACTCATCAGTAAACATGCTGCATAATGTATCCAATGAAGAGGTATCAGGCAATACTTGAGGTTTCTCCAGATGATGAAAACTATTGATGGATTTCCACATTTGGCGTGGTTTTGTGGCGATAATGTTGTGATATTAAATTCGTATAATAGTCTGATTTTGCTTAAGATATCATGTGGTCACATACATGTAACTGCTTAGTATAGCGGGACCGATCAAAGGGTGAATGGGTACGTCGCCAACTTCTTTCAAGATATCTAGTGACATCCATGATGACGGTGGACGAACGTTTTTTTTATTGTTTGGGGGCATATGTATCAAGAAGCCTACTTAATATAACGTAGTACTGGTTTAATAGCTCACACAAAGTAGTTTTTGGTTGAATCAAGAATTTGCAAGGCCCCCACAAAGTATGTGTATATTAATGTCATGTATTGGTCGGAAAGTAACGCATTTTTGTGCTGGTTTTGACTCGGCTTTGAGACACATATACATAATTACAGTATGAAGATCTGATAATCCATCAGTAACAGATACCGCCTTGATGTTAATGCAGTTTGAACTAGTGATAAACAAGTCGAGCCAATGCCCATGGACATGATTAGGGAATGTGACATGCTGTTGTAAGTCAAATGTTTGAAATGCATGCATGAATAACCTTGTATTAAGGTCACGTGGGTTCCTTCAAAAAAGTCTACGGGCACGCCGAATTCCAAAGGTCTAGGGGACACATGCCCCCAGTCCCCTGGATGCGCCTATGTATATGGCTGTTGCATCCAAAGTATGCTTCATCTCTCAATTTGTTGTCAACCTCATACCTTATTCCGTCTATTGTCACTCTTCCGAACACTTTATTGGGGATATATTTTAGAGTAATTCCTCTCCAATTTCCGCACTCTAACTGTGGTATTTTAACAAACAGTCCCTGTTTCCACGTCTTTGGTACTTTTTCTTGTTCCCAAATTTTTAATAAGCTTTGAAGCCAATTATCTGTTATCGTCATGTCTGCTTTCACCAGCTTTCCCATTTTTAGCAACATCGCAACATCGCAAAGTGTCTTTGCGATGTTGTAGACTTGTTTAATCCTTCCATTTCCGGCTGTTTCTCTGCTTCTGCGGCCATGTTGTCTACCCACTCTTGTCTCATGCGTTTCTTTAGTCTTTGTCTTGTTGTTGATACTTATCCTTGTAGCTCTGCTTTATCCTTTCTGACTTTGCTTGTTCTATGTTGTTCTTTAGTCGTTTCCTGTCTTCTACTAGCTCCCATGACCCTTTGCTGATCCACGCTTTTTATCCTCTCTTTTTGTAACCCAGTACTTCTTCAGCTGTTTCTTTGTAGGCCACCTCGAATTCTTGCCATTTTCTCTCAACAATGTCATTATCTGTTTCGTCGTAGTCCTGTAGTACATCGTATCTGTTCCGTAGCTTCAACGAGAATTGTATTTTATGATTGGTTGTTGCAACTAGATTGTGTCGAGTTTTTTTCTGTTCTCACTGGTCTTTTGCGTCCTCTTTAGCTTCATATTGATCTTCGGGCGCACTAACTGGTGGTCACTCGCAATATCTGCTCCCCTCATCACTTTGGTGTCCATAACTGATGTACTGTACAGCCTGCTCACTAGCACATGGTCAGTTTGTTTTTTGGTTCGCCCTCTTGGAGATGTCCATGTCTGTTCATGGATGCGTCGATGTGGAAATATGGTACCTGTTACCGTAAGATTGTTTAATCAACAGAAGTCAATTAGTCTTTCTCCATTTTCATTTCTTTTACCATTTCCATGGCTTCCCGTTACGTCTTCATAGCCCTCATTGTCTTCTCCAACATTGGCATTTAGTTACCCCATTACTAAGAACATCTTATGTTTATGTACATTGCCCACAACTGACTGCACCTCTTCATAGAACTGGTCTTTCTCTCCTCAATCATTTCATTTGTTGGTGCATATGTTTGTATGATTGATAGTTTCACATCTCTTGAAAAGAATCTAGCATATCTAATCCTATCATTGATAGGGTTCCACTATAGTAATGTTTGCTCTGCTTTCTTTTTCATCACTATTGCAACTCCATATCTTTGTAGGTTGTCTTTCCTCCCAGACAAAATCACACTCTCTCCAGTGTTTATCTTGAATTGCCCGTGTCCTGTCCATCTGCATTATCTAATATCCATGACATCGATTTTGTATTTATCCATTTCTTTTGCAAGTTGTGCTGATTTACCTAGTGAATGTGTTCTCACGTTCCAACATCCTATATTTACAGTTTTCTTTGGTCTAGTCAGCGACGATGTCGGCTGCCGAACGTCCGATTGGCTTTTATCCGGAAGTGCATTACTTTCCATGTATCTGATGTCCACCATTCCCAGCATGTGCCGGCGAAGACACACATTCAGTTTCCGTAACATTTTTTGGACTGGGGGGGGGTTGTTGGTCGTTCGCAGTAGGTTTAATTTTGGGGTTTTCACACAACCGCAAGGTAGTGGTTTCCCAGGAGGAACCTCAAGGAGGTGAGGACGACCTGGGTGTTCTACGGTTTACCGCAGGCTACTATATTCAATGTTCACACATGGAGGGTAAGCACTGCCTGTGGCGCTGGGTGCTTGAACATTCCTTTTCGCCGCTGATACTTGATGCCTCTTGTAATAAACCGGTAATCGCAATAATCAGCACTGATTTAAAGTGGCTTTCGAGAATATGACGACATTGGACTAAGATGTTGTATGTTCATAATAGCTTTGACTGAGTCTACATATGGTAGACCCCACTGTGCAATACTCTTATATTTGTATTTACTTGTATGTTTTTTCCTTTAATGTTTATATGGATATGCATGTTGCACAGATAAGTCTGAAATAAATATATTGAATTGATTTGAATAGATGTAACTGCTTAGTATAGAGGGACCGATCAAGGGGTGAACGAGAAGGTCAACAATTTTGTTTCAAGGTACTGACGACGACGTACTATGTTTAGTGACAACTGTAGTGGCGGTGGACGAACCTTTGCATTTGTTTGTTTGTTTATGGGCATGTCTATCAAGAAGCCTACTAAATGTAACGTAGTACTAGCTTACTAGCTCACAGAGTGTATTTTTGGCTGAATCAAGTGATCGGAATATATCAGGTTCTCACGAAGAATGTCAGTATAAATGTTATGTATCCATCGGAAAGTAATTCATTGTTGTGTTGGTCTTAAGTCGACTTTGAAAAAAACCCAGATCAATGATTACAATATAATAATCTAATAAATATCAGTAATATATACCGCACTGATGTTTTTGCAGTTTGATCTAATGATAAACAGGTCAAGCCTATGTTCGTGGATATGAGTAGGGAATGTGACATGGTGTTGTAAGTGAACTGTTTGAAGGGCATCCATGAATAACCTAGTATTGCGGATAGGTAAATCAACATGGATATTGGAATATTCATGTAATTGCAATGTAGTTTTTATATATATATTGAAATTGATCAAAAATGTACTTATGTTTCCAGGAGGATGGTATATGCAAATCAAATTAGCAGACATAGATGGACCTTTCTTAAGAATACATAATACATCGAAGCTGTGGTACACAGTTGAATGGAAGATTTATACCTTGAACAAATCAGAAACCAGAAATGCAACACCACCACCCCTACCTGACTGGCGTGGATGATGGTGTAGAGAAAAGCCAGGAGGAGTGATGTCTCGGTCATTGCTAAAATATCTACATGTTTGATGCTATTACATCTGAAAAGAAAGTTGATTTGTGAACAACAGATCTAAGATTGGGAGTCGTAGAGCGTATATTATGAAATGTTTTTGAACCAGGATTAACACATCACCTGCCAGAGTGAGAATGATAGATAGTTTAACAAATGGATTACAACCTGATTTTTTCGCTAAGTTTTTATGCGTGCATAGACCGATACAGGAAATATGTAAAGCTGGGGTTTTGGCAAAGCTGATTTGTGCACTATTTTGAACGAATGTTCTAGATTGATCATAGGTATGATAAATTTCATATTCACGTGAGTAACGTTTTAAACAAAATACAAGAAGACAAGACACATCAAATGATCATAAAGAGGAAACACATTTTTATAAATACTGAAATTAATGTAGACTTTAAAAGGCTTACTAAGATATATAATTAATAAATTACACTGAAAATAACGAATTACACAGAGGTTGCAAAGGCCAAGTCTAAGAGCAGCTGCAGGGAAAAGAGTCACAATCTATCTATGCATGAACTAATAATGATTGAATTAATTAGTTATTTTCGACCAGGGTCGACTCCAGTCACTACATTGTGACTAGTGCGCCTGTTATTTGGGGAAATGTCAGTCCAGATACTGCAGCGCAGCCTTACACAAAACCACAAACAAGGAAAACAGTGTATTTGTACATATTATGATAATGCGCATAAATAAGCCTGATTTTATAGTTTAAGTGCTTTTCATGATAAAAAAAAATACGATAGGTACCATATCAAACATGTGTCATGTATAAATGAACATTAAATTACAACGTAAGCACTGCGTTAAACATAGCGTTACAATTTTGAATAACGGCCTTGGCTCTTGGGCGTAACGCTAATAAGCGATAATGCGGAAATAAGTCTCGAACGTAACAAACAAATCCCAGAAATACACGTTTGTATACTTATCTGAATCATGATTCGAATGAAAGATACCGTTGTATATATTCTTAAATTATTTTAAGAATGACGTCGGCGGTCTTTGTGGGTCTTACCTGTTTTGGGGTTCGAGCCGTATTTTATGAGATAATACCGAGAAGCGGTCTGTTCGGGATATTTTTACATAATCTTCATTAAAAGTAAAAAAAGTAAAAAAGGTAAGTTCTTATATAGCGTAGTATCCAGTTCTTAGGACTGCTCAAGGCGCTTTACACCTTACTCCCTGGCAGAGTTGTTCAATCGAACACCATTTCGACTTCTCTGGGAAGCATTCAACCACACTGCAATTAATACGCGAAGACTATTCATACACAAATATCCACCACTGTCTATAGCCAGGTATTCATTCATATAGCTGAGTGAACGGAAGCAATGTAGAGTATACGAGCTTGCCCAAGAATCGACACCGCCACGTTTTAAAGATATTTATTGTCATTTATTTAGCGGCAGTTGAATATCGGTATTAAGGTTGCACACGGGACTGAGTCAAAGTGATCTTAATTGCGAGGTGACGTTGCTAATGAATATGGACTCTGAAGCATCACCAGACTGTAATGTAATGGTTGTATTATTTATGTGTGTAGTTGAATGTACACGGTGCTTTTTCTAGACTTTTCCGATATTGTACTGTTCAACTAACTGCCGATGATTTTTGCCATTGCTATCTCTCATCAAATGTATCTTTGTTATAAAATTCAGTTTGTTTCTCACACTTTACGGTATCGCTTCCATTTTGATTTGGTTTGTTATGCCACTTCTTTTGTCATATGTTGCCACCTGTAGAGCCTATTACGCCAAAAGTGCTCTTACATTTTAAAATAAAATCCACTCAGCCTCTACGCGTAGACCTATGAATTTGCCTTTCAAGTGATCACTAAAACGACTGGTGACTTGCTTGTTGCATTGTTTTCTGAAGTGCACTAATAACTGCTTCTGATTGAAGTCACTTCGATGGAACTGCGCCTGGTCAATGTGTGTTGTAATGGACCCTCTTTTGTATAACGGAAGTTCATGTAATACTGCGTGGAGATTTACCCCCTCTCGAAAAGTTATTTTTCAATGTGTTCGGTGAATTAGAAGTGATTCATTAGGGTACGCACAAAAAGAAATTGATGTCAAATCGTGGCCAAATGTTACTGGTATATATTAACAATAGTCATTTCAGTATATTTTAAGTTTGTTAACATTATTTTGACAATTGTTTGGGTAAAATAATGTATTTTGGAATAGTTGGTTTTTAATATCTAGACATCAGTAAATCATGTATATATTTTGTTAATCATTAGAAACATTAACAATTCCATTTTCACGAGGGGTTCCATTTACAGCTTCCTGGTAAAGGGACCCCGGTCCGTTTACCAGTGGGGTCCATTTACAATCTCTCACCGGCCGCTGATCGCGGCTGCTTGCTGTTCCAGTCGCCAAATGTTGGCTTCCCTGCTGTGACTGACCGTAAGGGCGGGGGAAACCTGTCGGTTTTGCACTGGGTTACTGACCGTATTCATGACTAGCTAGACGAAATTATTGGTGGGACTCGTGGCTTATCTTGTACTGTGGAAATCCTTGGGGACTGTTCCAAGGTGACCTTAATGGCGAGCCTGTTTATTGAGATAGCCACACACCGAGGTCAGACTGTATTCACTATGGCGCTGCCGTGTTGGATATTCGACAGATTGTGCGGTCTAGAAACTGAGTTAAAGATAAGAGACAGATCGCGTGAGCTAACAGACTGACGTTGGTGAAAGGCAGGCATGTGCCACGCCTTTCACCATTTTTACAACTAAGAAGTAATTCGTTGGCTTCACAGTAATGTGCTTGGAAGTCCATGATGGAGGAAACTGACCCTGTAACCACTGATTCCCCGCGACAGCTCCATATGCAAAGCTACTTGCATCCTTTGTGCGCAGCAACACATCTGATGACGTCCATCTGTTTGATAGAAAAGACAAAGCGCCACTAAATGTGTGCAGAAATTCAAACCAATCGGAAATGTCCTTATGTGGCTCAACAGTTAGACGAATGCGATGGTTGTCTCTCGTCTTTCCACTGGTTGCGAAGCGAACCACACGCGAAGGAGAGTGAGCCATTCAAAGACTGTACCTCATTTAGGGTGGCTTTCCTTCTCGTGGCCTTGATTTGAAGCTTTTGATGAAGTGATTCCACATTGTCTAGAGGCAATGCAAGGGTTTGTTTTATAGTGTCAACATCGATACCATGAAGTGTGACTGTCGTGGAAGATAACACCGTTTTAGTCTGTTTTATAGGTAAGTAAATCATCTAACATTTCGAAAGTGACTTTATTAGAATTTAACCCAAAGGATAGTATACCATGTGTGGGAAAGGATCACACACAAATGGTCCTGCAAATATCTGTTTTTCTGTCTCTATATTCAGTTTATAGAGCACTATATCAAGGTTATCCCTGACCGACCTGTGATTCTCATAATCATGCTGAGTGGATCTGTTGGGATGCTGGAAGGAATGCGGAAACCGTCGTTGAAACCTGAAACTAAAATGTCACTTAGTTTCTTGTCATTCCCCTGCGACAGTTGAGACAAAACCTTAGGTTTTACTCGCGTCGGTAACACATGCTTTGTTGTTATCGTCGACGGCGCATGGATTGCTGCATCGCTGTCTGTCCCTTTGAAAAATGCAAGCTGTTTTCTTGACGGCGGTGTGGTGGGTCTTGTTGCTGGCAGTCCTTACCTGCAGAACATTCGGCTGTTTCCTTCTTTCCTGTAGAAAGAGCAAGCATGCGTGTACTGACAGTCAACCTTTTTTTACACTGTCTCCTGTTGAAGTAGATGCAAAAACGGGAAGGGCGGGGAAGCCGGTTCAGGTACGATGGTCACAAAAAGGCTGGGATGTCAATGTTGAGTTTTCTTTTGTTTTACAGCTTGCCTTAAACTGGAGTAGGGGGGGGGGGGGGGTAGCTGACCACATTCCAAGAAGCACCCGTGCTCTCCCTCCTCACTCGGAAACAGTAGTCATACTCCAACCACACTCGGGGACCCTTCTGGGCATGCATTGTGAGGATGCGATCCATACATTTCATCAACTGGTTACCTTCCTTTGGCAACTACTCTGCCCTAATTGCTGTATATGTCAATAACAAATGCACCCATTCCCCTATCTGGTCTACGGGAATAACCTTTCGTTTCCTGTCTACGGTGAGATCAGAGGGGTCCTCCTGGGGGTCATTGTCATAATCAGTACGCAGAATGCGGGGCGGAATATACTCGTCAGTGAGGATACGCTTTCTGAGCCTATCCGTCACCTCATACCCCAACTTTGGCCAACCCAAATCGAAAGCGGTAGTACATTATTGGTGTGATAACACTTCGCTTTGGTGTGTATTCTCGCCTCTATTGGTTCGGTCGGGTTGTCATGGTCAGTGTAGTCGGAATCAGAATGGGACGAGTTGATGGCTGGTTCGGGGGATGGTGTACGCTTTCTCTTTAGGTGGTGGCGGTCGTGATGGGAAGTCGCAGTTGATGTTCCCGGGATTGGTTGCCGATGCTCGTTTGGCAATCTACCACTTTCAGTCGGGGCTGGGATCAGAGTCACGTGCTCCCGATTGCGTTTGTTGACTTTCTCGTCGATTTTTGCCATCAATGTGGCCATCGTTGCTTCCATTTTGGTCGTCGCAGGATGGAGGTACCTGGCATTCATCAGGAACCTCCGTAGTGATTTTCGTTCCCTTTTGGGTCGCCTGCTGTCGATTGTTTCGACATGATCTGGAAGCAGTTCAAATGCCACAACCATCTGGTAGTATGTACAGTATACATATCTACATATGTGGATAAATTATTCATCAATTCCGTTTTTGTTTTCATGTTTTCCTTTATTTTTTGTTATTCAGCTACATACATACATACATTATTTCGCAGAAGTGTACTTCCACGCCGTTAATGAGTACCAATTTGCACACGTGTTACCCTATATTTAAACGCGTAAACAAAAGACCGCGATAGGCCAACCCGCGTGTGAGCATAGCCGTCTGACCGTTAATTCAAAATTACCAGCTCCGACTGACTGGTAAGCAGTCACGCTTTGTACATCATACTTCAGTGAGGCTACTATAACCTTCTCACAGAAAAATAGTAGCGCTTCAATCCCGCGTCACTCGGGTTGACCCCGTCACGTAGCAAGGAACGGACCATTGCTGTAAACCTCATGTAACGGTTTGGTGTTGTGTATTGAACTTAATTCATTGTCGATGAGAATATAACTTACTACTTTATTGCGTTGGTAATAATTAACATCTACTTGGTGTAATATAAATACAAAACTACTTTTACAATCTGTAACCAAGGTATGTCTACACTTACAATACAGCATAATTATATTTCCACTTGTTCTCTACAGTTACGTTAGCTAACTTCTTACGCATTACACGCTACACTCTACGGACACAACTAAATACATTATGTTATACCAACGTGTAATTTATTTCAATACAAACACATCTACATAAACGTTGACAAAATTACAACTAAAACGTAAAAATCTATATAACTAATTACGTCAGCAGCAACATATTTAGATCCAAATAATATAGGTTACAAACCTACAAAACCTACCTAGCGGTTCTCTCTCTTGTGCTACTACATGTGAATATTATATTTCATTCACTCCAGAAAACACATACAGCCTGTCACGCGGTTCGGGGTATTTAGGGAACGCCCACCCATCACCACTCCGCACCCGGTGATTTATAACATATATAAGCAAGCTAACTAGCAATTTTGAAACTGAATAAACGTTGATCCACTAACAATTAACTATTGTTTTCCTGCAGCGTTGGCCTTGAGCCAACTCTCTAGCAGAATTTGGCCAAGACTAGCATGAAGCGTTGCAATCGCCCTTCTCATCGCCTCGAAGGTTGGAGGCTCATGTTGGTGTGTCATTGTGCCCATCATCTACTGTTGCGTGTGATAGCACAGACTAGGGCAGGTGCTCTGGGTTCGAATATAGGTTCCTGGTTGTTCGCGTGGACCGCCTTGGTAGGTCTTGTACGATGGGTTCTACACACCGAAGTTCATCGACAACAACAACATCGCATTGCATGTTCTGTGGTTGGTCATCGGTCGGGGTTACACGCGTAGTAACTATCTTAGCCTCATATTCTGATTCAGAGTGGCTCTCCGCCGTTTCTGCGACTGATCCAATGTCTATCACTTGTAGTTCTAGCCATGTGACATTCTTTGATGTCCCGGGACTATCCGATAACTGGACTACATAGACGTTGAAGTCTGGTCGGGCATCTACAAGATGTGGGGTTGGGTCTCAGTCATTCTGGATATTATGTCGACCCAGATGATGTTTCTTCCTCAGCACCATGGCACCCACCGATATTGGGTTGTCTCTGGCCATCTTGTTGTAATGAGTCTTGCCTTGGCGGCAGTTTCCTTCCGGGTGATAAGCTGTTGTCTTGGAGTTGTGGATGTCGTACAATTTACAGAGCTGGCGAACGAATTGGTCGCTGTGTAGCTGTTATGGCATACCAAATATACTGAACCACCCTTTTATCAAGACTGTGGCAGTTGTAATGGCAGACTGGTCCCTCGATGGAACAGCGATACTGTTCTTCATAATTACATATGTCATCACGAGGACATATTCACGTCCGTCACTCGCCTATTCTAGCTTGCTGAAATCGACTGCTAGGATTTGAAGAGGTCGAGAGGTGATCAAACTACCAATTGGCGGTCGCACCTTCGGAAAAGAACCTTTGACAATGGCACATGTCTCGCACTTCCGGCATTGGCTGGTAATATCGCTTGTCATGCCTGACCAGTAACATCTTCTTCTGACGAGGGCGAGCGTTCGCTCGGAGCCCTGGTGTCCCGTCAGGTTGTGGAGACTCTCCAACACAGTATGTCTCTACGATGAAAGGGCGTGCGAAATCCGGGTAGCGCAGTATGAGACTAGGTGTGAGGTGAATTTTCAGCTCTTAAAATGCGTGTTCTGCCTCCTCGTCCCACTTGTCTGCGAAAGTACGACTGTCTCTTATTTTTCGCTGTTCTGATGATGTATGCATGGTCTTCCGCATAGTAGTCGACAACGTGGTAAGTCGATGCAATGGGGTTGCAAACTGGGAGAACACGGCACAACGCGACGGTAGTATCAAGCCAAGCCCATAGATGACTGCACCTCTTAATGTCGGCGTATTCCAGTTAACGATGGTTAATATCTTGTCGGGATCTGTTGCCACGCCCTCCGCTGATACTACATGTCCAAGGTATCTGACTTCTTTCCGAAAGAACTGACACTTATTTAGGTTCACTCGGAGTCCGTGTTACCTTGAGCGTGTGAACATCATGTCGATCCTCTGCAACATATGTTTGCGATAATATCAATAAAGCATCAAGAAACATCAGTAACGAGGAGTAGGTTTCGTCTCCCAAAACCGTGGTCATTAAACGTTGGAATGTAGCCTGGATGTCGCACAAACCAAAGCGCATACGAGTAAATTCGGATACCCCGCCAGTGCCAGCTCTGTAGGCCGTCTTCTATATGCCCTTATCTGCAACTCTGATTTGATGGGAGCTGCCGGGGAGATCGATTGTTCAGAAGAACTTGGCTCCTTCCAGGGCATCCAAGACTTCATCGATCTTCCTTGTGTGTGTGGGCATTCAGTACCCGGCAATCAATACACAGCCGCAGTGTTCCATCCTTCTTTCTGGCGACTACCAGTGCAACTGCATATCCACTACACCTCATTCGGATTAAATTCTTGACCATCAATTTGTCGAAATGTGCTTTGACCTCTGTCCGCAAATTAGATGATATCCGCAGAGGAGGTAACCTGACAGGGACACCATCATAGTAGATTTCGTGCTCTACCGTCTTGCATTCGCTGTCGTTGCCTTCCGTTCTGGAGACATCCTGATTCCGATTAAGACATGCCAATAAGTTAGACCGGTTATACGGCTGCAGCTCATGTTCGTTATAGCATGTAATGGATGCTCTAGTGCTAGAATAAACTGGCACGTGTTGCGGTTTACCAAAAAAAAACTGCACCCTCTGAGCTTCACCAAAAGCCCCGTTCATGTGTACCATTAAGGCTCATCAACCTTCTAAATACACACCCTGCCGAAATATTGGGAGGCTAGACCTATACATGTATCCAGCCTCAACCCCCCGGGTCCGAGGCCTATGTATTTATATTGTATTAGCTGAGATACTCGGCGTTGCCCGGAATAAAAGGCTGTCATACACATCCTGAAATCATGTGCAGTGAAATATTAAGAAAGTATTGTCGGCATAACTATGAACACTGAAAATAGTCCAAACCTCAAATCCCCAACGTTTGAGTGCCAGACACTCCAAACCCATCCCAAATGTTTCCAGCCTACACGCAATAATAAATTGTAACTGGTCACTGGCCTAGTTGGTTGGACAATCTGGTGACACAAATCGCAGGATCTCACCCGTGTAACTGACGTAACCAGCAAGAGACAGCTAGGTTACGAGTCCGGGATTTTGTAATTTTAATAACATAAAATCTATTACATTTGTCTGCATACATCCAATGACACATTTGTATAAGTACTAATTACCTTTATAATGATATAGAAAAACATTACATTCCGTGGCTGGAACTCAACAGAATTGTTTCAGTGCTCGTTGTTTCCCAGAAGTAGCACGCGCTCACGGGGCTGACGCGGCGAAATACTTACGAGACCAGCGACAGGTAGACCTGGTGCATGTTAAGCGCTGAAGATTTTCAAACGTCAATAATTTAAACACTATTCAACATTTATACCTACACCCAGAGACATACTTGTAGATGGCATACTTATTTTGCGGTGAAATAAAAAAACATAAAATTCCGCGTCTGGAACTCCACGTACAGCATTTTGATATATTGAGCCCCCAAGTTCCCCATCCCCGGACGAATTTCGAAAATGTCTTAGACTACGAACCGTTTCAATGGCCGCGGTAGGTCTTAAGAAAAATGTCAACTTGATACATGCGAAACTGACGGAGATGTGGGTGCGCATACAAAGGTAATACGAACTGTTTAATAATATAAATTAATGAATACTATCAAGTAACTGTTGTGCCAAACATATTAAGTGCAATACTGGTGGCTGAGTGCACAACGTCGCTGCTCAACGTGTTATCTATTCAATATCTATATTAATGTCAACTCATGACCGAAGAGTAAGTGGACAATTATTCCAGAGTGCGAGACATCAATGTAGCTGATTCCTGGACAAAGACTCACCAAACAAAATCTACTCTGAGAACGAAGTGTTCAGTGATTATAAGGTATAATCACATGAGTTGGCAAATTTACAAAAATGTGTAGTGAATCCATTTACCGATAGCTTCAAATGTAAAAATCATGATAAAGAACATAATGTTCTTGTATTCATCATATAAGGAGCGCGGAGTGTAATGTTTGGTGAGTCGGACAAGATTATGGGTTCGAAATTCTCGTGCTGCCGTTTCTAACCTTGCGCAAGTTTATTCACTCCACTTTGTTCCTGTTCACTCAGTTGTATGAATGAGTACCTAGCTATAAACAGCGGTGAATATTGATGTACATATACTATTTAAAAATGGCGGATCTGAAAGTTGGAAAAGGTCAAATGTAAAATATTTGAAACCTCTGACCTGTACAATGTATCGTTTTGTCGCAAAATAATGGTTGTATGTGATACAGGTAATACGTAATCTGATGTTTCACATCTGCCAGAGATACTGTTCTCCATCGGGAGGGTATAGTTTGTATGATCGTAACTGGATAGCTAATGTATAGTTGCAGCGAAAAGTTCTATATAGCTGCCACTCGTCTCAATCCTGATGATGTCCATTATAATTTCAATAGTTTCCAAGTATGTCAACCAGATACTAAAATTTGAATTCCTCCTTGAGATATTAACTTGTCTTGTTCCTCAAAACTCTGACAGTTGGTCGTCTATGTTGCGAGTAGGGATCTAGTATGCGATTGCCGCATTCCTTTTTTAACATCCTAACTACATTTTGGGCAAGTTCGTTGACTTTCACGTCATGTTTATAGAGACATGAATGTGTAGTAATAACAATAATGTTATGCATATTATATCAACATGAATATATGCAAACAGGCTCACAAAGAATAATGGGGTGTGTAAACAACTTTGGTGTATGCGATCTATGCATTTGAGAAGATCAAGTGTTTATGTTAGAGTATTCCATATATTTATGAGTACATTCAAAGTTCAACACCTGACAACGCAGAAAATACATGTACAAATAATATTTGGTTTCTGCAACGTTGTGTATAAGAAGAGTTTGTGACATTTAAGTGACATTCAAAATCGAGGGTGGCATCCACATACATCTATTTTCTTACACCTTGTGTGACAGATTTAGGAAGAATTCCTGCCATTAACAAAAATGCGGTTAAAAGTGTAACATCACATGTTGGCTAACCTAATATTGAGGGAAAGGCATAATTTCGAAAAAAATTCTTTTCACGGTGACCTTGTTTAACCTGCACTCGACAGCTAGAGCACCACTTAACAACACCACGCCGTATCTCATTTTGATTCAGTACGCTTTCAAAGGGTATGTAACATGGACTAGAGTAAGTAGACAAAGTAGCTACGCAACCAATGTAATTTTTGAACTTTTGTGGAGTGACGTAGATTTGAACATTCGTCGTTTGATGGTGACCTTGTTTAACCTTCATTTCATACCTGCTGTACCACTTGACACATCCCATCGTATCACATGTTTACAGGAAGACAGTTGACTTTTCAATGGCAGACGACATTGTCATGATTAGGTAAGTAAAGTAGATATACGCTACCATTTATATTGTGTGACGTTTGTGGGATGACACAATTTCGAACATTTATTACATGGCTGTAACTCCACACCTACTCCCTCAACTGACAGCTCAATGTCATATCCCATTGTGACGGCGAGAAATGGTTCTTTCACAAAGTTTATGAATCGTACATATCAATGAAGTAGTTACAGGATAATTGTAACTTAATTTTTTTCGCGGTATTGCAAAAAATCGAATGTTCATCATTTCACGGTGACCTTGTTTGACCATTGCTCCACTCGTACCATATCAGGTAACATCTCCATGTCGTACCTAAATTTGATGTGGGACAACACCCTTTCAAAAATATATGACTTGGCCATATTGTAATTAATATATGCAAACATGTATATATGCAAACATTGTAATGTTAAGACGTTTGCTGAAGCGCACAATTTTGAAAATTCATAATTTGACGGGGACCTTGTTTGACCTTGGATTCACGCTTACTGCACCACTTGGCAGCTCTACTGCAAGTCTCGTTGGGAATGGGAGATGTAGATCTTTCAAAGAATATAACACATTAATGTGTGTAAGGGGATGCTACCGCTCGACTAGATATGCTTCAACAGACAATTCACCGCGATGCAAGACGTGATGCTGTATAACAAGATACCGGTGATACTTCAGCTGCTGTTAAGATGGAGCTATAACTCTATAGGTCAATTAGAGATAATCAATTACTGTAAAGTGATAACGTTCGTTGAAACTGATTTACAGTCGTCTGCTTTGACTGTGGCGATCCTCGACGGACAAGTGGTGAACCACATGCGCCACCTAGCGAGTACATGTTCTACTTGGAATTGCACTTGTGTTTGTTCCAGCCTTTGTTCCAGCATCTGCACAAACCTCGGCGGTCACTTTCCACCCCCACCAGTGCCATTTATTATTTCGCAAGTCGTAAGCGCAGCAGGCGTAGTTCCCTTTGCTTCCGCATCCATACTAGGATGGTCTGGGGGGACGTGTCCCTAGACCTTTGGAATTTGGCGTGCCCTTGTACCTTTCTGAATGGACTCCCGTTACCGTGCCACTTAGACCTTTGGAATGTGCCCCCGTTGAGGTTACAATAAGCTGCTGTTACAGTCGAGCCAGCCGAGACAGCGGAGACGCTGAAGTAAAGCTGATACGGCGGAGCGTGCAGACCACCGAATATGAATTTGCGTTGGCCGCAAGTGAATGTTGTTTGCCTCCACCCAGGTTATCCTCTCTGGATATGTCCCTGCATTCCAGGTCCACTTGACGTATCCTTGATACTAGTGCCAGCAGTAACAGCCACGCTCTCGTCTCTTTGTCGGTGGACCCTTTGCATCTGGAGGAGATGAATTGCGACTTGCTTCTGCAACACGCATTTCAGCATTAGAATAAAACAGTCGAATTTAGGTGTAAATAAAGATATACAAAAGGCGTATAGGTGCATAATTAACACTTAGCTTATGTTTGAAACTGTTACGGTGTAAACATAAAACATATGTTTAAAATTAATCGACTTGTTCACAAACGAACAGCAAAGTGTGGCATTTGTAAAACCTTATCATCTTCACTAACGTATTGTATGTACAAAATATAAGGATAAATATTTTATAAGTATCTATGTATATATATGTATATATATATTTATATATACGTATATGTATATATATATATATATATTCATATATTATATTAATATATATATATATATATATATGTATGTGTGTATATATATAAACATATATATATATATATATTGGTACAGTAGGCTAATACGTGAATAAAATTAAAAGTGGAACGTGTACATTTCAGCTCTGCACCACTTGTTACTGACCCATTATTAAATCAAATAGCAATTCAACAATTAAAACAGTATATTAAGATAACCAACAACTAATTGGAACACACGCACGCATGCACGCATAAAAACATCATGATAAGTGGTCTCGTCATTTCGACGATGACACCCATCGTCCCATTGTGTGTGTTTTCTTAAAGTTTGTGTCCACAGGCTAGTTCATGGTACACTAGTACGCGATACAAACATTCGACCACAGAATCGGCACACGAATGTTAGCAGTTGTCTTGTTGGGGCAGGCGGTGTGCTGACTCGCTGGTGACATCAAACAAACCGACATATTCAAACACGTACGAACTTACTGACATACAATAAGCAAACAACAATAAGAATAAACATAAATACTCAGCCAAGCAGACACAAACCCAGATGCACACTCCCTACTCACCCAAGGATACACACTCAAACTCAGACACACACACACGCACATACACACACACAGAAAATTTTATAATTGTAACAAGCACGACTGCTAGTATAATAGATAACATTTTCTGTTCTGAACTGTGTAGAAACAAAATGTGCGGCATTGTTTTAAGCGATGCTACAGACCATATGCCAATTTTCGTCCTGTGTGACAACAGCACTTATGCGGTTATTAACGATGATCCAACATATAAATATAACAGAACGTTAGATGAGGACACATTATAAAATTTAAGCACGATTTAAATTATGCAAACTGGGACACTGTAATGAACGAGTCAAACCCTGATTTAGCATTCTCGCGCTTTATGCAAATACTAAATAATACTTATAACGATGCCTGTCCTGTAAAAACTACAACGTATTCAGGAGAGACAAAAAAGAATGATAAACCTTGGTTATCAAGCGGGCTAAAAAACGCTTGCATAAAGAAGAATAACATGTACTTAGCGTTTCTAAAAAATAGGACAGAATTAACAGAAATCCGCTACAAACATTACAAAAATAAGTTAACAAAATTATTACGTCTAGAAAAGAAAACATATTACAGAAAAAAACTCGACGATTGTAAGTCTAATATAAGAGCAACTTGGAAAACTCTTAACAGCATAATAGGTAAAAGAAAATCTGATACCACATATTTGAACAAGTTTCATGTTGGCGATAACATAGTAGTATTAGAAAATAAAGAAATAGCTAATAATTTTTACAATTTCTTCGTCGATATAGGTACTAAATTATCCAACCTTATAGAACCCTGCCCGGGAACAAAGCCAACCGACTATGTAAAACGTACTGTATCACAATCAATGTATATGTCCCCCGTTACTGAGCAAGAAGTACTCGAAATTGTGTCTGGGTGCAAAAGTAAAACTTCATACGGACACGATGAAATCAGCATGAAAACAGTTAAGCATGTAATAAAGCAAATTGTACAACCGCTAACCCACATTTTTAACAGATCTTTGATCAGCGGATCATTTCCAAATGATATGAAATTAGCAAAAGTCATTCCTATATTTAAGTCAGGAGATCGTTTTCAGTTTTCTAATTGTATACCTATATCTCTCTTATCCCAATTTTCAAAAATACTTGAAAAAATATTCAACAAAAGGCTAAGGTCTTTCATTGAAACACAACACATATTGACAGATGGGCAGTATGGCTTCAGAAGTAATCACTCAACTTCACTAGCTTTAACACAATTTGTCGAAAAAATTACATCCGCAATGGATAAATGCCAAAGCACGATTGGGGTCTTTATCGACCTAAAAAAAGCCTTTGACACTGTTGACCACAACATACTGCTAAGTAAATTGCAATGCTACGGAATCAGGGGTCTGGCTCTGGCCTGGATAAAAAGCTACTTAACCAACCGTAGACAATATGTATGCTATAACAACAGTAACTCAGAACAAAAGGAAATCAAGTGTATAGTCCCGCAAGGTTCAATCCTTGGCCCGTTATTATTTATTCTGTACATAAATGACATGTGTGAAGTCTCAAAATTGCTTGATATTATTTTGTTTGCCGATGATACAAACATTTTTTATTCCGCTAGTAACACAGATGAAGTAAGCACTGTTATTAAAAAAACTAGACCTGTGGTTTCGAGCGAACAAATTATCACTTAATGTGAACAAAACACATTTTATAATGTTCAACAATAAAAAGCAACCTAGAACAGATGTGCATATAGTTTTGAATGGGAAAAACATTGAGCAGGTATCATATACTAAATTCCTTGGAGTAACCATTGACGAAAACGTAACATGGAGAGAACACATAAAAATGGTTGAATCAAAAGTATCAAAAACATAGCAGTTTTGTATAAAACTAGGCATGTTCTTGATTGTCAAGCGTTACACACATTATATAATTCACTTGTTGAACCACATATGTCATATTGCTGTGAGATCTGGGGAAATACTTATCAATCTAGACTCAGAAAACTATTTATGTTACAGAAAAAAGCTATACGGATTATTTATAACCTTAATTACCATGATCATACATCTGTATTTTTCCATCTCTCAAACATGCTTAAATTTCATGATTTAGTTAAATACAAGACTATGATCATACTTTATAAAGCAAACAACCATTCTTTAAATGGTCGTGTTCAAGCATTATTTGAACCAACCGCAGCTGTACACATACATGATACAAGACAAAGCAAACTGTTCTATGTTAAAAAGACAAACACCACCATCAGACTGCTGTCAATCACCGTCAAGGTTATAAAAACGTGGAACAATTTACCAAATAAATTGACTCAGCTTCCAAGTTTAACACAATTTAAAAAAGCAATCAAGTTGTCATTACTTTCTACATATTTGTGAATTGTTAATTGAAGGTGATGTTTTGTTAAACCCATGTAATAGTAACACAAGCACTATAGTAAACAGTCTATATATGAGTTGTGAATATTATGTTGTGATTTATTTATAATTCCTGTTGTATTTATTCAGTTTTCATAGTTCGAGTAGGGCATAGCAACACATAAGTCTATGACTTCAGCTATGTCCTTTCAGCAGCAGCAGCAGCAGCAGCAAACCATACTGTGCATGTATTATGTTGTTGTTGTTGTTGAATAAACGTTCATTCATTCACTCACACACACACACACACACACACACACACACACACACACACACACACACACACACACACACACACACACACACACACACACACACACACACACACACACACACACACACACACACACACACACACACACACACACACACACACACACACACACACACACACACACACACACACACACACACACACACACACACACACACACACACACACACACACACACACACACATATTCACCGTACACGTCTTCTCTGTCTTCATTCACTGATACATTTGGTTCGTCCGTTTCTTGCTATTGATCAGCCCCAGAACTAATCACGTTGAATGTTATAGCTCTTTGTCGTATGAATAGTCTAGTCTTGCAAAACTCAGTTTATATTACGTGTATTCTAACATTACTTTATGTCGGCTAACGGCGTAAAAACGAAAGTAAAGCATATCTTACCAACAACAAAAATGCTTTGCGTATGTTTGTACATATGCGGGTGCGGGGGTGTGTCCGTGTATGTGAGTTAGTAAGTGTGTATATATATAAGTGCGTGCGCGTGTGCGGGTGCCACTGCGTTTGCGTTTGCGTGTGTATATACCATACATCATATAATGATGAATGATAGTAAGTGCGTCATTGATAGAGTTTGAATATAGTATTTAATAACTTTGTATGTGAGAAGATTACTCAGACTGGACGTCATTCTTTTTATGTTTTTCTCAATTATTTTATCTAGTACCGTTTCGCAGTTAGCGAACTTCTTGAGACGACTACCGCTAGATGGCAACACGAAACATGAATTGAGAGGAGGGTCGTTCTGGCTGTCACATATCTAGGACAATCTCTTGATGAGACACCAGTGACAGAACTGCGCAGAAGGATCGTACCGCCATGTAGTGGTAGTCGTTGGAAGAAGTTCATCGATAGCGAACAAAACGTTACGAGAACAAAAGTAACTTCAATCAGAAATACGTAAAAAAGTAATAACAATACACGCTTCCTACAGTTACCTGTGAAAGGAATCGTGTGTGATGCTTTCTAAACAGTAATACGTTATTCGTGATTGCATGAGCTATCCAAAAGTAAGCAGTGTCATTTACATTTACATTCCCTTTTTACACAACGTAAAAGGCGACATAATCAGCAATATTAATATAGACACTTATTTCATCAGCTGCGTAAACAAATGCCAACGCCAGGAAGGTGAAAAGGAAGAGGACACTCGCAAGCATTGTCTCTACACGGCAACCCAGAAAGAGAAAATCAACTTAATCCTTGATATATACCTAATGGTTATTCACCGATATTAGTCAATGAATAGAGAACAATCTCCTTGTATTAAATGCAAACTTGCCTGACTCTGCCACAAAAATTTAATTTCTAGCTGTATCGGTGATGACTCCCACATACCCAATCGAAGTGCAGTTCCAGATAGGGTAGTCTAGGGGGTCCCAAAAAACCTCCACTCTCACCCGAACCAAATTAATACTGGATGGTCTGAGGTGGAGCCTGAGCAAGACTCCGCTATCAACGCGTTGTCGTGGATCATGACATCGACAGACGGAGGGGTGCTGTTGATAGTTTGTCGCCGCCGCGCCGCAGGCATAGTGCGAACAAATTCCAAAGGTCCTGGGGACACGTGCCAACCAACTATGACTGTCGTCAGTAGTATGGAGGATACACACACCCCAAACCACGCCCCCTTTTGTATCTAGGTACGTGCATAAAAAATGTCGATTTCAAAATCGGGATCCTACTTATAAAAAAAAGATCAAAGGCTTTTTGGTAACCTGAGTGGAATCGGGATCCTAGTTATAAAAAACGTGATTGATGGCCTGTCACTTTTTGTGAATGACAGGCGCCCTCTAGCGGTTAATAACAACGTCCTAGTTACGGCGTCCTTAGTTACGGCGTCCCTAGTTACGTGATAACGCCATCTAGCGAATAATAAAAGCGTCCCTAGTTACGTGATAACGCCATCTAGCGAATAATATAATAACAGCGTCCCTAGTTACGATACGGAGATATAGCAGAAACCAATGTGGTTATGTTAAAGCCACCGTGGTTACGGTAAAACCACCGTGGTTACGAATGCACTAAACCCAGTGTGAGTGAGATTAGCCGCTGTAATCCCTAGTTACGGCGTCCCTAGTTACGTGATAACGCCATCTAGCGATTATTCCAGTAACAGCGTCCCTAGTTACGATATTGGTTATAGCTGAAACCACCGTGGTTATAGCTAAAACCACCGTGGTTACGACATACGGTTATAGCTAAAACCACCGTGGTTATAATTAATTAATTAAAATTAATTAATTATATATATAGGCCTGTCACTTTTTGATTGATGACCCTTCCTTGCTTGAGGTGTCACCACCTATCGGTTATCCCAGTGACTAATTCCCTAGCGATCAACGTAGGACCTACCGTTGTGCTTACGTAAGCACTTATATAGCGTCCCTAGCGATCGTTGTATATATACGTAATAGGCCTTTATATAACCACAACGGTTATAGCTAAAACCACTGGGTTATAACGGCGCTCTAAACCCATTGTGTGAGAATAACACCGCTGTACCCTATGTAGCAGTAGCCAGCAGCGCTGGCCTATGATCTGGCGGCCTAGTCGCCTTGCCACGACGTCTTACGCACACCGAGCTCCACCTTCGTGCCAGTTAATGCCAGCACGATATATATATATATGCTTATGTAAGCCCGTATATAACCACAACGGTTATAGCGGCGCTACGCTCTAAACCCATTGTGTGAAAATAACCCCGCTGTACCCTATGTAGCAGCAGCGGCGTGCGCTCGCAGCAGCAGCAGCAGCAGCAGCAGCCATGACCTATGATCCGGCGGTCTAGTTTCTAAATATAACCATGCGACTAGCCGACTCTGTAACGGCGTTAATTTCAGCCGTGGCGCTATCAAAACGAAACGAATTCCATGCATGCATTTAGCGTTTAAAAGCTGTACTCAGCGGCCTGTTAAAGCAGGATGGTTATATTCGGTGGATAGACGAATGGACGCAAAATGGTGTAAGTTATGTTTTATTAATAGAAGTCACGGTGGCGTGAGCCAGGTCTGCGTAATGTTTGCTTGAGAGCCTCGTCCCTGTCGTAGCCGAGCGGCGCGTGAGTTGTCCCCGTCAAACTGCCGTTGTAGCATTTGTTGAGCGACTGGCTGGAATTAACGGCAAGTTTTCACACGACATACAGGTTTGTTGTAGAGTGTTGTGTGTAGGCAGGTTCCTTTCCACGTCGAGGCAGGTGGATTCTGTGAAATAATGCATATGAATAATGAGGAGTTTCCCAAGAACTAAATCACTGTTATTAATATAAAAGTAAATAATAAAGAATAGTTTAATACAAGAATAGCATATAAATAATATAAAAAGTAATTAATATAAAATTTACCGATAGGATAAAAGACGAAATACCGCTGTACTAAATAAAATAAATAAAATAAAACTTACCGCTGTTCTTTGCATATGAATAATGGAGGAGAACTAAATCACTGTTATTAATATAAGAGGAGAACTAAATCAATAATTAATCAAGAATAGTAATTAATAAAGAATAGTATATTATTAATATAAAAGTAATTAATAAAGAATATAAAACTTACGGATAGGCTAAAAGACGACTTAACGCTCTACTAAATAAATAAAATAAAATAAAACTTACCGCTGATCTTTCGTGGAAGGTTGCTCAGACGTTGTGCTGGCGGTAGCCATGATTGAATGAAAATGAGCAACGACCGTTGCATGCATGCATTATTTCCTAAAGACATTTATGCGTTAAGCGCGCATGCGCGAAAATGTTAAGCGCGCATGCGCAAAAGTGAAGTAAAACATTGAAGGCAAAGAGATCAAAATGGCAATAAACGAACGTTTAAATCATAAAATGAACCGTTGTATACGCTTAGTTAGGGATCAGGCATATTGTGGAGTATTAATAATAGAGAAATTCGATGTGAAAGTCACATTTGACAACGAACGCGCTAACGTGAACGTCGAATTTTTTTCTTGGCAATAACTGAAACCGGATGGTGACGCAAGCCAGCTGTGGCGCGCGTGACGCTAATGGGGGTAGCTTATCACGATCGGAATGTGAAGCTAGAACAATGCCATTTCAAAAACGATACACGAACTATAAAAGCATGAATTGAAGCGTTGTTTAGGATCAGTGGAGAGTAGGGATCTGTGTAGTGCCATTATATTATAGAAAATCGATGTAAATAACGTTTGTGAACGAAAAGCACTACATGACCGTTCATTTTTTTTTCTTTTTCTTTCCGAAAGCAAAGACATCCGAGACTAGTCAGTTATGCGTTAGGCGATTAGTAGGATCTGCTTTGTGCTGTAGGGGTGCGTGCGTAGCGATAACGAGTTGGACGTTATCATCGAGGAGGCGTACCACACATCGAACCGCCGACGTACGAGAGTCTGTACACGGTGTCGCCAACACCGCCGGAAGTGATACAACGTCAAGTCATCGCGCCGGGTCGGGGTCAGTTGGCCTTCCGCTATGAGCGGCACGCGATGTCCCCCCTCGCCGAACACCTCAGTGAGATGATTCTGGAGAGGGCGCGCGATCGATGCGGCGCTGTATCTGGTCCAGTTCGTTTCGGACTGGCTGCTAGGCACGGACTGGCGCGACTACATCAACCGCGCTCTGCTGGAGTCGACCGTCCATACGTACATTCAGCGCAGGAGCGGACTCGAATAGAACATTATGCTTGCTTTGTTTGCTATAACATTGGTTAAAAATAAAAGCCGTTGTTTTGAATGTTGTACTACGATGGCGACGCTTAATAAAACGTTGAAAATGTACTTTCCGTTCGACAGTCCCACACAGCTCCCCGAAAGTGCCACACAATTTCCTGACAGTCCCACACAGCTCCTTGACAGTAACACACCGCTCCCCGGCAGTACGTCTAACTTGTTACATGTTTGCCTTCCGTATATGGTCCAGCTTGTTACACGTCTACCTTCCATACATGTACTAGCTTTTTAATTATTTGCTATCCATACATGGTCTAGCTTGTTACATGTTTGCCTTCCATACACGGACTAGCTTGTTACATGTTTACCTTCCATACACGGTCTGGCTTGTTACATGTCTGCCTTTCATACATGGTCTAGCCTGTTACATGTCTGCCTTCCGTACATGGACTAGCTTGTTACATGTTGGCCTTCCGTACATGGGCTAGCTTGTTACATGTTTGCCTTACGTACATGGACTAGCTTGTTACATGTGTGCCTTCCATACACGAACAAGCTTGTTACATGTTTGCCTTACGTACATGGACTAACTTGTTACATGTTTGCCTTCCATACACGGACTAGCTTGTTACATGTTTGCCTTACATACATGGACTAGCTTGTTACATGTTTACCTTCCATACATGGTCTAGCTTGTTACAGGTCTGCCTTTCATACATGGTCTAGCTTGATACATGTTTCCCTTCCGTACATGGACAAGCTTGTTACATGTTTACCTTCCATACACGGACTAGCTTGTTACATGTTTACCTTCCATACACGGACTAGCTTGTTACATGTTTGCCTTCCATACACGGACTAGCTTGTTACATGTTTGCCTTCCGTACATGGTCTGGCTTGTTACATGTCTGTCTTCCATACATGGTCTAGCTTGCTACATGTTTCCCTTCCATACATGGTCTAACTTGTGACATGTTTGCCTTCCATACATGGTCTAGCTTGTTACATGTTTGCCTTCCATACACGGACTAGCTTGTTACATATTTGCATTCCATACATGATCTAGCTTGTTACATGTCTACCTTCCATATATGGTCTAGCTTGTTACATGTCTGCCTTCCGTACATGGACTAGGTTCCCTGACAGTCCCACACAGCTTCCGACAGTCACACGCAGTTCCCTGACAGTCCCACACAGCTCCATGACAGTCCCACACAGTTTCCGACAGTCCCACACAGCTTCCCGACAGTCTCATACAGCTTCCGACAGTCCCACACAGCTCCATGACATTTATTTTATTTAGGTCTTATTATTTAGCAATAGACCGGTAAGTTGCCTTTTACACGAGTCCTATTAATTATCTTTATTAATTAATAAGAACCTCATTAGTCATGTTTTGATTTAATTTGGGAACCTCCTCATTAGTCACAGCGATAGAGCGGTAGGTTCTGGCAGTCCCACACAGCTCCATGACAGTCCCACCCAGTTTCCGACAGTCCCACACAGCTCCATAACAGTATTACACAGCTTCCTGACAGTCCCACACAGTTCCTGGCAGTCCCACACAGCTCCCCGACAGTCACACGCAGTTCCCTGACAGTCCCACACAGCTCCCTGACAGCCCCACACAGTTTCCGACAGTCCCACACAGCTTCCCGACAGTCTCATACAGCTTCCGACAGTCCCACACAGCTCCATGACATTTATTTTATTTAGGTCTTATTATTTAGCAATAGACCGGTAAGTTGCCTTTTACACGAGTCCTATTAATTATCTTTTATTAATTAATAAGAACCTCATTAGTCATGTTTTGATTTAATTCGGGAACCTCCTCATTAGTCACAGCGATAGAGCGGTAGGTTCTGGCAGTCCCACACAGCTCCATGACAGTCCCACGCAGTTTCCGACAGTCCCACACAACTTCCCGACAGTCTCATACAGCTTCCGACATTCACACGCAGTTCCCTGACAGTCCCACACAGTTACCCGACAGTCATACACAGCTTCCCGACAGTCCCACACAGCTCCCTACCACACAATTCCCTGACAGTCCCACACAGTTCCGGTCAGTCCCACACCACACAGCTCCCCGACAGTCTCACACAGCTCCCTGAAAGTACCACACAATTCCCTGACAGTCCCACACAGTTCCCTTACAGTCACACACAGCTCCCTGTCAGTCCCACACAGCTCCCTGACAGTCACACACAACTCCCTGACAGTCTCACACAGTTCCGCCTGATAGTCCCAAAACTCCCGACAGTCCCACACAGCTCCCTGACAGTCACACACAGCTCCCCGGCAGTACCACACAGTTCCTGGCAGTCCCACACAGCTCCATGACATTTATTTTATTTAGTTCTTATTATTTAGCAATAGACCGGTAAGTTGCCTTTTACACGAGTCCTATTAATTATCTTTATTAATTAATAAGAACCTCATTAGTCATGTTTTGATTTAATTTGGGAACCTCCTCATTAGTCACAGCGATAGAGCGGTAGGTTCTGGCAGTCCCACACAGCTCCATGACAGTCCCACCATACACTTCCCGACAGTCCCACACAGCTTCCCGACAGTCCCACACAGCTCCCTGGCTACATGTCTCCCTTCCATACATGGTCTAACTTGTGACATGTTTGCCTTCCATACATGGTCTAGCTTGTTACATGTTTGCCTTCCATACACGGACTAGGTTGTTACATATTTGCCTTCCATACATGAACTAGCTTGTTACATGTATACCTTCCATATATGGTCTAGCTTGTTACATGTTTGCCTTTCATACATGGTCTAGCCTGTTACATGTCTGCCTTCCGTACATGGACTAGGTTGTTACAGCTCCCTGACAGTCCCACACAGTTACCCGACAGACACACAAACTCCTGACTGACAGTGCCACACAGCTCCCTGACAGTCTCACACAGCTCCCTGACAGTACCACGCAGTTCCTCGTCAGTCCCATACAGGGGTTCTGTATGTATGTATGTATGTAGGAGCCGTCGCACCACGGCGCCGATACTCGTCTAACTCGTATCTTATTATTTAGCAATAGACCGGTAAGTTGCCTTTTACACGAGTCCTATTAATTATCTTTATTAATTAATAAGAACCTCATTAGTCATGTTTTGATTTAATTTGGGAACCTCCTCATTAGTCACAGCGATAGAGCGGTAGGTTCTGGCAGTCCCACACAGCTCCATGACAGTCCCATACACTTCCCGACAGTCCCACACAGCTTCCCGACAGTCCCACACAGCTCCCTGGCTACATGTCTCCCTTCCATACATGGTCTAACTTGTGACATGTTTGCCTTCCATACATGGTCTAGCTTGTTACATGTTTGCCTTCCATACACGGACTAGGTTGTTACATATTTGCCTTCCATACATGAACTAGCTTGTTACATGTATACCTTCCATATATGGTCTAGCTTGTTACATGTTTGCCTTTCATACATGGTCTAGCCTGTTACATGTCTGCCTTCCGTACATGGACTAGGTTGTTACAGCTCCCTGACAGTCCCACACAGTTACCCGACAGACACACAAACTCCTGACTGACAGTGCCACACAGCTCCCTGACAGTCTCACACAGCTCCCTGACAGTACCACGCAGTTCCTCGTCAGTCCCATACAGGGGTTCTGTATGTATGTATGTATGTATGTATGTAGGAGCCGTCGCACCACGGCGCCGATACTCGTCTAACTCGTATAACTAACTAACTAACTCGTCTAACTCGTAGGGGGGTGGCGGGGGGTTCTGTATGTATGTAGGTATGTCAGGGAACCTAGTCCATGTACGGAAGGCAGACATGTAACAAGCTAGACCATATATGGAAGGTAGACATGTAACAAGCTAGATCATGTATGGAATGCAAATATGTAACAAGCTAGTCCGTGTATGGAAGGCAAACATGTAACAAGCTAGACCATGTATGGAAGGCAAACATGTCACAAGTTAGACCATGTATGGAAGGGAAACATGTAGCAAGCTAGACCATGTATGGAAGACAGACATGTAACAAGCCAGACCATGTACGGAAGGCAAACATGTAACAAGCTAGTCCGTGTATGGAAGGCAAACATGTAACAAGCTAGTCCGTGTATGGAAGGTAAACATGTAACAAGCTAGTCCGTGTATGGAAGGTAAACATGTAACAAGCTTGTCCATGTACGGAAGGGAAACATGTATCAAGCTAGACCATGTATGAAAGGCAGACCTGTAACAAGCTAGACCATGTATGGAAGGTAAACATGTAACAAGCTAGTCCATGTATGTAAGGCAAACATGTAACAAGCTAATCCGTGTATGGAAGGCAAACATGTAACAAGTTAGTCCATGTACGTAAGGCAAACATGTAACAAGCTTGTTCGTGTATGGAAGGCACACATGTAACAAGCTAGTCCATGTACGTAAGGCAAACATGTAACAAGCTAGCCCATGTACGGAAGGCCAACATGTAACAAGCTAGTCCATGTACGGAAGGCAGACATGTAACAGGCTAGACCATGTATGAAAGGCAGACATGTAAGAAGCTAGACCATGTATGGAAGGTAGACATGTAACAAGCCAGACCGTGTATGGAAGGTAAACATGTAACAAGCTAGTCCGTGTATGGAAGGCAAACATGTAACAAGCTAGACCATGTATGGATAGCAAATAATTAAAAAGCTAGTACATGTATGGAAGGTAGACGTGTAACAAGCTGGACCATGTACGGAAGGCAAACATGTAACAAGTTAGACGTACTGCCGGGGAGCGGTGTGTTACTGTCAAGGAGCTGTGTGGGACTGTCAGGAAATTGTGTGGCACTTTCGGGGAGCTGTGTGGGACTGTCGAACGGAAAGTACATTTTCAACGTTTTATTAAGCGTCGCCATCGTAGTACAACATTCAAAACAACGGCTTTTATTTTTAACCAATGTTATAGCAAACAAAGCAAGCATAATGTTCTATTCGAGTCCGCTCCTGCGCTGAATGTACGTATGGACGGTCGACTCCAGCAGAGCGCGGTTGATGTAGTCGCGCCAGTCCGTGCCTAGCAGCCAGTCCGAAACGAACTGGACCAGATACAGCGCCGCATCGATCGCGCGCCCTCTCCAGAATCATCTCACTGAGGTGTTCGGCGAGGGGGGACATCGCGTGCCGCTCATAGCGGAAGGCCAACTGACCCCGACCCGGCGCGATGACTTGACGTTGTATCACTTCCGGCGGTGTTGGCGACACCGTGTACAGACTCTCGTACGTCGGCGGTTCGATGTGTGGTACGCCTCCTCGATGATAACGTCCAACTCGTTATCGCTACGCACGCACCCCTACAGCACAAAGCAGATCCTACTAATCGCCTAACGCATAACTGACTAGTCTCGGATGTCTTTGCTTTCGGAAAGAAAAAGAAAAAAAAATGAACGGTCATGTAGTGCTTTTCGTTCACAAACGTTATTTACATCGATTTTCTATAATATAATGGCACTACACAGATCCCTACTCTCCACTGATCCTAAACAACGCTTCAATTCATGCTTTTATAGTTCGTGTATCGTTTTTGAAATGGCATTGTTCTAGCTTCACATTCCGATCGTGATAAGCTACCCCCATTAGCGTCACGCGCGCCACAGCTGGCTTGCGTCACCATCCGGTTTCAGTTATTGCCAAGAAAAAAATTCGACGTTCACGTTAGCGCGTTCGTTGTCAAATGTGACTTTCACATCGAATTTCTCTATTATTAATACTCCACAATATGCCTGATCCCTAACTAAGCGTATACAACGGTTCATTTTATGATTTAAACGTTCGTTTATTGCCATTTTGATCTCTTTGCCTTCAATGTTTTACTTCACTTTTGCGCATGCGCGCTTAACATTTTCGCGCATGCGCGCTTAACGCATAAATGTCTTTAGGAAATAATGCATGCATGCAACGGTCGTTGCTCATTTTCATTCAATCATGGCTACCGCCAGCACAACGTCTGAGCAACCTTCCACGAAAGATCAGCGGTAAGTTTTATTTTATTTTATTTATTTAGTAGAGCGTTAAGTCGTCTTTTAGCCTATCCGTAAGTTTTATATTCTTTATTAATTACTTTTATATTAATAATATACTATTCTTTATTAATTACTATTCTTGATTAATTATTGATTTAGTTCTCCTCTTATATTAATAACAGTGATTTAGTTCTCCTCCATTATTCATATGCAAAGAACAGCGGTAAGTTTTATTTTATTTATTTTATTTAGTACAGCGGTATTTCGTCTTTTATCCTATCGGTAAATTTTATATTAATTACTTTTTATATTATTTATATGCTATTCTTGTATTAAACTATTCTTTATTATTTACTTTTATATTAATAACAGTGATTTAGTTCTTGGGAAACTCCTCATTATTCATATGCATTATTTCACAGAATCCACCTGCCTCGACGTGGAAAGGAACCTGCCTACACACAACACTCTACAACAAACCTGTATGTCGTGTGAAAACTTGCCGTTAATTCCAGCCAGTCGCTCAACAAATGCTACAACGGCAGTTTGACGGGGACAACTCACGCGCCGCTCGGCTACGACAGGGACGAGGCTCTCAAGCAAACATTACGCAGACCTGGCTCACGCCACCGTGACTTCTATTAATAAAACATAACTTACACCATTTTGCGTCCATTCGTCTATCCACCGAATATAACCATCCTGCTTTAACAGGCCGCTGAGTACAGCTTTTAAACGCTAAATGCATGCATGGAATTCGTTTCGTTTTGATAGCGCCACGGCTGAAATTAACGCCGTTACAGAGTCGGCTAGTCGCATGGTTATATTTAGAAACTAGACCGCCGGATCATAGGTCATGGCTGCTGCTGCTGCTGCTGCTGCTGCGAGCGCACGCCGCTGCTGCTACATAGGGTACAGCGGGATTATTTTCACACAATGGGTTTAGAGCGCAGCGCCGCTATAACCGTTGTGGTTATATACGGGCTTACATAAGCATATATATATATATATCGTGCTGGCATTAACTGGCACGAAGGTGGAGCTCGGTGTGCGTAAGACGTCGTGGCAAGGCGACTAGGCCGCCAGATCATAGGCCAGCGCTGCTGGCTACTGCTACATAGGGTACAGCGGTGTTATTCTCACACAATGGGTTTAGAGCGCCGTTATAACCCAGTGGTTTTAGCTATAACCGTTGTGGTTATATAAAGGCCTATTACGTATATATACAACGATCGCTAGGGACGCTATATAAGTGCTTACGTAAGCACAACGGTAGGTCCTACGTTGATCGCTAGGGAATTAGTCACTGGGATAACCGATAGGTGGTGACACCTCAAGCAAGGAAGGGTCATCAATCAAAAAGTGACAGGCCTATATATATAATTAATTAATTTTAATTAATTAATTATAACCACGGTGGTTTTAGCTATAACCGTATGTCGTAACCACGGTGGTTTTAGCTATAACCACGGTGGTTTCAGCTATAACCAATATCGTAACTAGGGACGCTGTTACTGGAATAATCGCTAGATGGCGTTATCACGTAACTAGGGACGCCGTAACTAGGGATTACAGCGGCTAATCTCACTCACACTGGGTTTAGTGCATTCGTAACCACGGTGGTTTTACCGTAACCACGGTGGCTTTAACATAACCACATTGGTTTCTGCTATATCTCCGTATCGTAACTAGGGACGCTGTTATTATATTATTCGCTAGATGGCGTTATCACGTAACTAGGGACGCTTTTATTATTCGCTAGATGGCGTTATCACGTAACTAGGGACGCCGTAACTAAGGACGCCGTAACTAGGACGTTGTTATTAACCGCTAGAGGGCGCCTGTCATTCACAAAAAGTGACAGGCCATCAATCACGTTTTTTATAACTAGGATCCCGATTCCACTCAGGTTACCAAAAAGCCTTTGATCTTTTTTTTATAAGTAGGATCCCGATTTTGAAATCGACATTTTTTATGCACGTACCTAGATACAAAAGGGGGCGTGGTTTGGGGTGTGTGTATCCTCCATACTACTGTCGTCCAGTGTCTACGTGGTCCGTGCCTCGGAGCAAAACACCAAACAAACCTATTTGTGAAAATGCAGAAGTGCCACAAGGATTATGAGTCGGCGATACAAATTGTGTTATTCGCGTTGCGAACTATCACAAAGTTGAGATAGTCCAGGACTAAACTAAATGTGTAAATTCATGTCTAGACGTTGGCTCGCAATATAATCGTCAGCCAACGCAGTGATGGTTGTGATGTGTTTTCGGCGTCTGACAGGATTGATCCGTCATTCAGCCAAGTTCTGCACTGTTTTAGTTCAAGATAGTTGCGATGTCCATTGTTCAAATTACTGATCATCTACAATAATCAATACGGACCAGGAACAGACAAAGTACCGCAGCATGGCACGCGTGTTATGATCCATTTTTTTATAAACGACCCCGTTTGTGCTGACGGCCCAGCTAATAATAAAACAGGTCTATTTTTGAATCAGAAACAATTGTTTTATTAACAAGAGGCCCATTTTAAAACAAACCGATCTTCCCATTTTGTAATAATATTTATTTGATGTTATTACAAAATGGGCCTCGTTTTATAACAAAAGGTGTACAAAGATATAAAACAGAATTGGCCAGAGAGTGATGACGAAGGTGAAGATGGCTAGGAAGATGAATGCAATAATAATGATGGTGATGATGAAGACGCAAATGAAGACAAAGGCGATTATCGTGATAATGATAATGACGCGGTTTAAGGTAATTACATGATCAAGATGTAAACGATGATTACGACGACGAAGAAGGGGATGACGATGAGGGATATTACGACACTGATAACGACGACGAACATAATAAAAAAGATGTAGATTGTTATAAAGACGAGGAAGAAGACCAAGACTACGATAATGATGATGACTGGTATAAGAGCACCTCGGCAGGCTTGTATGGAAAGGTTTCCTCTCATGGTTCCAAGCCAATCACACTGAAGACATGATCTACATGGATTAAACATAAAAGACCACCAGAAACGTGTCACAAGCATCGTTGAGGCAGATCTTCCAAAGCAGCACATGTGCCCGCATCATGTATCTGTTTGGTGTCTACTTTGAATTCCTGCTAGTTTGAAATCGTTGCCTGTCAACATTCTGGCTGGCGTATCTGGACATGGTTGGATTTTGCTAGACCTGCGTCGACCATGATGAGAGGTACACTGGACAATACATGTCTTTTTGTGCAATGATCCCACGGTGCTTCGTATATGGCCGGTATAATTACGCAAACCACCTCCCCTACTATTATCATATGACCCAACTACACGTCGAATACCCAAATGTCCATGCTCTATTAATGCAAAGTGGCTTGTCAGCATAGCTCGGCTCCACAAATTGCTCTTGGGCGAATCCCTTTTGACACAAGATATTCAGGTAAAATTAACAATGACACCCAAACCCGATATGGAACAAAGTGGTTCACATTAAAGCCAAGAGTTATGAAGAAGAAGAAGACGAAGAAGAAGAATTGTTTTTGAGCAAGTACAACATAATAGCCGAATACTTGAGCGCAGATATCGCACAATACACATATGTGAACCAGTGCTGGATTTTCGATAAACCAAAGCCTTTATTCTCCATACGTAATGTAAAGCTTTGACATTCGTTCTAAATATTGTTCAATCTTGGTAAACATCATTTGGTGTAACTGATCATATAGCTACACAAATTAAGCTAATATAGATTAAATTATACGGCGCATACAGAATCCCTATCGAACGACATTTAACATTATGAACAACACAACGAATGATTCGACAGTTCGGATTTATTGACAAATGGCAACTCGCCCGATACAGCGAATCATTGAACGCGTTGCTTAAATGCACTCAGCCACATTTGATGCGCATTAATAGTAGCGTTTGTAGTATTTGTAGCAACAAGCGTAACCACGTCGGTCACACTTGCAGCAGCAGCAGCAGCGTTTATTTCTGTGGCTACGGTACCAGTATCTTGGGACATGGCAACAGCACGTTCCGTAATGGCATGTCTTACGGCAGTATTTCGCTGAAACAAGACAGGACCACAGTTTGTTATCAAACATTGGATTGTACTGTACAACAAATTGTGTTCGTGTTTAAATAATGAGTCTCTATTAAACATTATAAATGTATCACTCTTTCAATTTCAAGAACATTTTGACTGTATTGTCAGTTACTATGACGCTTTTAATACACTGCATAACTCGGATCTACTGTGTGAAGATTGCAAACACTTGTTATATAATCAGCGGGCAACATTTATAAGATTCGAACCTAAACAAACAGACAATGGCTTGTTGATTTTATCTGAGTCGATGGAATCAAAAACGCAAAATAGGGCAATATGTTTATAAATGATTCCACCAACTGTCAGATTGCAATAGTCCTTATCATACTCACAGCAGTACCCGTACCCATAATTTCCAGATCCTAAAACAAACAAATATAATAATAATGACATCTTACATATCGTCGGCATTCGTTAAATATATGCGCTCAAGACGCTTGCGCATGATCTTCAGGCATTGATTAATTCACTGACGCTTTTAAAATAGTCAAATTAAGAACTATAAAAGCATAACCCAAGAAACAAACAAATATATCGTAGGAAAAAAGAAACAATCAAACAATCCAAAGCTGCTTCTCCATTACAGATGGAACGTAGTTAATTTGTATTATAATATTATCATCAATCATATGGCAATCATGCATATTCAATATTTCTTGTTGACATAAGTTCAATTCTAAATGCTTGTAATAATTACGTTAAAATAGCCAATGGGCAATACAAGGCTACACAAGGAGAACACTGTATTACTTGGTCCGACAATGATTAAGACTAATGAATGTCAAGCCAATATTGGTTTTATAAATATCCGACAAAAGAGAACATCTGCTTTTATAAGAACACCATTTTCATGATGTATGGTTGATTCTGTTAGACCAACTTACGCTTTTCCAGATACAGCGACTCCTGAAATAGATAAAAGAAAAAAGTGTCACATTACATTAACTTATTTCGAATAGTTTTATTACATTGAATTCACATCATGTTTTCTACACTTGCCCTTTCCGTACATATACTCCATCCCTCGAACGCACGCACGCACACACGAGCACGCACGGACAAGGACGCACACATTTTTACTTACTTACATACACACTCACTTTTCTTTTCGGTGATATTTATTGTGCCTTAAAACTAATCCAGTACTGCCGTTGCTGCTAGTTACTCCACCTTATGAAGATGACATTTAGATACCTGGTTATGCTCTTCGGAAGCGTCAATGAGCGAAGCCAAAGTGACGCAAACGACGAGAAAAACAAACGTCCACTTCAGAGCGTTCATGCTGCAAAACGAAAAGTGTTATCTTTGTGACATTCACACTGTTTGATCGATCTATGACACCTGGGTATTTTTTTATTTTCACATTTGGACATACACATTGCAACCAGGAAATCAAAGAAGTTTGAGCTGAACACATTTATGCAAACGAATTATATAATTATTGTAGTTATCTTTTCTGTTCCAACGTGAGGTTTTCTTTATTTATTGGACCAATTCTGGTCGAAGCACCGTATCCAATGCGTTAATTTAAATACGGTTGGACAACGTTCGTATGGTTTTTTATGACATGTAAAGTGTGAAAGTGTACATACTTTATAAAATGATCTTAATTTGAATCACATGTTATGTGTTACATCTGTGCATGAAACGTATTTGCTGACTGCTTATCTTTCATGCGACGTAGTGTGTCGTGTTTGGTTTTGTTATGATACTAATATCGATATGTTATCGACCATTACGATGGGCATTAAGTATCCATTACTATCTTCACACAAACACGTTTACTTACATGAGATGATATCCTTCGCTGTCCTGTTGTCTGCGTACAGTACTGTTGGCAAGAGACGATGAAGAAGTAAAACGCTGTGCCTTTATATAGTGGGATCTGGTTAATAAGTGCGTGCAGAGTGATGAAGCCGTCATGTTTCTGTTGTTCTACTCTACAAGTAAAAACAATGAACATTGTTATTTTATGTATGTACCCTTGACGTGTTAAAAGGAAAGTTTTGCTTGTCCCTGCGTCATACAGTCAACTGTGTAACTCTTTTAATTAGCATAACAAACACTACCTACTATATCTCTCCTCATACGATGAGTAATGCCTACATCTCCTGTAGAGTTGAGTTATATCTCATACTGACACCAACGTAGTGCTCAGTTGAAAGGAATCTGTGGGAAGTCGACCTTTAGCGGGGTATTATTCGCTTTATTGTGCGTTTTTTCTGTCAGAAATTGATTTAGTATGTCGAGCAGCGTGTCCCAACACTTTTTATTGGTCTTGTTGCAAATTTGTTTGCAGCAGTGTTGGTATTCTCTTTCTATTTTATGTATGCCGAAAGAATGACGTGCAATCTGCATATTTTGCTTTAAACGGTGTCGCACAACTATCAATAATCTAACGGAAAGTAATCTTCGTCCAATGTCTTACGTTGAAGGCCATGTAACTCTTGGCACTTCACGCTTTTCTGAGAGTTGGAAAAATAGCACAAAACAAATCAGGGAAATATGTACTACAATTGAACGGGGTTTGTTTCTTTGAAACTCCACAAACATAATCAGCAAGATTGCAATTAAACTTTGTAAGAGTCTACAAGGGAAACTATAATGTTCATCTGGTGGTGATATCACTCCACGCAGTAATTAGTTAGTAATATAATCACTTGTCCAGTGCTTTCACTGCATAAATTTCTAATACTATCATAATTTTAGAGGCACAAATCTTGGTCCACTTTTCTGTTTTCCGGGCAACATTTCTTTGAAGTACAAAATTGTTGTGATCTTTGGCTTGGGTAGGCGTCTCATTTTGTCAATACAAGACTCAAAGATTCTGCATTGATGCCGCTAGTATAGCAGCAGCAAAGGGGATGGCAGACGAGGATATCCAACATACGTGTAGATGGAAATCATTAGCATTTAATCGCTATATCAGACTATCCACCGTCTACAGTGCAGTTCCCTAGCTACATAATTCAGATTATAAGAGGATTTGCAGTCCTTCGTGCACATTTCGTTATGCTGAGACAATGCTAAAAACAAACAAATTCCATTTAAGACATGTACGTATTGATGACAAAATCAACCTGTAACAGACTAAGAATAGCCAAGTTATCATAAATTGTAATTATGTTGTTGTTAATACTACTGCTGGTACAATTATTTTTGAACAGAGTGTACGAAATTGGCCAGCTCACACAACCTTGCGGGGCGCCGGGATTTATTGCGACCATCTGAGAAAAAGTCTGATTTACTTTAGCAAACTGCACTCTATATATATATATATAAAGAATGGTACAAACTGATGGTATATGGATTCCCATTGATTTGTTTTCATTTACTGAGCATGGTGTGAGGTTGGATACAATTGTCAATGATGAAAATATGTTAGCATATATTAAACTCCCTTTCTTCCTATTCTATCTTTCCTAAACATTACATATCCTAACAGTCCCAATTCGGCATCTGATATATCGGTGGTGATCCAGGATTCGGTTATACCTATTATGTGAGGGTCAATATCTTCTACCATTATGTTTAGTTCATTTCTTTTGTTTACTATACTCCTTGCATTTAAACAAACACATTTATATCCAGCTTCAGAAGAGTTTTCCAGACTGTTCTATGCTGATTTATTTGTGGTGTCTTGATCTATGCCTCCAGTTTCAAGCTTATCTGTGAGTCCTCTCTGCGAATCTAGTTTTAATAGATGCAACCTGTCCCACTGTCAACAGATCGCAGCAGGTTCTCTGAGAAAACTGCTGCCCCTTTCCACTAAGACGGAGGCCATCTCTCATGTACATATCTTCCCTCCCAACAAAGTATTCCCATAAATCTGTGAATCCCACCCATCTTCTTCACACATCTACTGAACAAGTGTATTAATCGCCAACCTCTTGCAGTTTCTATACGTTGCCCCCCTTCCTCCCATTACTGGCAACATTCCTGACAGAGTAATCTATTTGTGTAGTAATCTGATTTAGCTTTGGCCATTTTTCTGTCGCAGAGGTGACCTTGTTTAGAATAATGCGACCTGTCCAGAGGTGAGCATTATTTGCGCCATACGCGCCCTAAATACCGACGGCGCCTTTTAGATAGTAACATTTCGGAGGTCATCCTCGAAGCCGGTGGCTTAGCGATTAAGAATTTAATGTCATAGTACTGTTGACATTACTGTTTATATAAGTCAGACAGGTGTTCTTTTGGGACTGTGATTAGGTCAGATTTAAGGATATCAGCCATATCAGCTGTAATGTCAATATATAATGGGTATATAAATCACACTGTTTTTCGATTCTATTGGGGTTATAGGAACATTAACATTAGCAATGACTGTGTGGTGGTCTGATAACCCATCCGAAACAGTAGTCGTCTGGATATTGTTAGAATAAGAACGCGTTATCAAGTGGTCAAGTCAATGACCATCAACATATGTTGAAAAGGTAACATGTTGTTTCACATCAAAGAATGTCACAATATCATCAAACGCTGTTGTTATGGCAGAACGTATAGCTTAAAATCACCAAGAATGTAAACTAATGTTGAATGATTGATTGCCAGATTTTCCAACAGATCCTGAAAGTTCCAAAGACATTTGCTGGGTGTCCGGGATGGCGATCAATGCAGAAATATAAGAAGAAAAAGAAATTTCAACACACATGGACTAAACACTATACGATTCAGCTAGGGCTAGAGTGTAAATTAACTTTGAGCTATTGCGACACCTGAAAGCCAACGCCGCTACATCGTCCAACTGAACGTGACCAATGACGGAAAATGTAACCAGTAATATCAGCAATGCATACAGCTGTGTCAAGTGGTCTGATCCATCCAGGTCTCAGTGACAGCAAGGGTATTTATTTTCTTTAAAAAATAGTAAATCACAAACCGAGGCTATCTTATCTCGAACATATTGAACATTTGAATTGTCTACCCGAATGTTACGCCTAACAACTGACCCAGGATTCAGACATACATCTCCTGCTGGTACTATAATTATACATAATTTCAATGTGTGTGTGTACAGCGGGGGATTGGCAGCAACGTACGTTTAAAACAAATGTTAAGACACTGTAAGCTGTGTAAACGAAATGTGTAGTGTCATGGGTAGAGAAAATGTGTTGCATTGACAACTAACTATTCCTAAGAAAGTGGCTTGCACAAGGCACAATCATCACTTCTCGAAGCCACAGAATAGGACAAAAATATAACGCATAACATAAATAGTGGTGACGTTGTTTTAATGACACAATCTAGCGCCCTCAAAAGGTGAATTATTAATGAATATGAAAAATATAAAAGAGACACATTAACAACTACAAAACCGTAACTATTATAAGAACAGTTTTGAACAGAAAATGTTATTGCTGAGAACCCAACTAATGCGAACACATTTTAAAACTGCGAGGTATAGATAGGCCTACGGCTACGAATTAAAACCGCTCAGTTATGGTAAAACACTCAATTAAGATTGAGATATTGAAATGTAATAAAATCAATGCACCAGACAGTTACGCTAATACATAAAATAAGTACAGCATTATCCACGGATGTATCTATTGGCGATGACAAGAAGAATTTATAGTTTAAATTAAAGCGGACAACAAAAATCCGTAACTAACGGAATAACTAAGGCACTCTTATACAACCTGCTCATCAATGTAACAAATATACTGTTATGTTAAGGCTACGTGCAGCCGCTAGTAAAAGAGTTTCAATTTTTAATTATGATAGAATAATAATTTACTTAATTAACTGTAAATCACTCGGGCGAACACTAGTCGCTACATTGTAACATAAAGTCAAGGCCTGTTAGGTGGAGGAGAACTAAAGGCAGGCTCAGATGCTGACACTATAGCTTAGCCAAAGAAAAAAACAGCAACACTATAACACAGTTTTCTGTGTGTTATACAATATATTCACTTATTTATATCTAGCTATGTAATAACAACTCGATTATGTATAATGAACACTAAAACATAGGGATTATTCCCAGGTTGTAAAACTCATTGGGCCAATGTAGTACAAATGAAATTAATCGTATGCACAAGTCATCATTGGTCAAATCATATCTTGCTAGCTGGGTTCCATGAATATTTAGGGTACAACATAAATCGTCGGATATGTTCATGGACCCCTAGCATTCGTGGGCCCAAGGCCCGTGCCTATAAGTGCCTATTGCTTAATCCGCCACAGGGAATAATGCAATCTCCATGCAGATGTTCTCTTCTGGTCGCGAGATCCCCGAAGAATGAAGTTGGAAGGAGCTCGCGACCGCAAACGAGTAGCTGTTTGGAGTGTGGGAATAATGGCCAATAATCAGACAATATGCAGAGGAATATTACGAGCTATTTGTAAGAGATCCGTCTTCCGTACGATAATATGATGATGACGGAGACACACAACTAAAAAGTTGTATTTCTTGACATTTTTTGAAAACTTCATTTGTTTATGACGGTAAATTCGAGAAGGCACTAACATATAATTCAAGTGACAGTGAACACGTAGTTATTCTGAAATAATCTATGGTTTATTTGACGTCGCGCTAAAGGTCTCGTCTGCATTTTAACAAAAAGGTTCGTTTGGTGTTTTGTATACAGTTTCATGACACTTCATGTGGTACAAAAACAACAACGCCATTCTTTTCGTCATCCACGGTGGATTGACGTGACCAAAGACCGTATATCAATAAAGACCTGGAAGGGTGGGCAGTTAACATTGTGAATGTCATTCGACCAGCTCTGCTAGGGTGTAATGTCGGTCGCTCGGGTTTCGGAGCTCTCTATCAATGTTGACGGAGTACAAACAGGATTTATAAGAAGCGCTTGTTACAACCAGTAATGTAATAATCAACCAGCAATGGTGTTGGAAGGCATATTGTAACAAGGACATAGATAAGCTAGAGATGAAATACTGAAAATCAGTTGAGAAAAGCTGCAGCTTGACGAAGAAAATAGTGACACATCATGATTGCTTTGTGAATTTTGAACCAAGCGAGCCAACGTTGACATTTGCAATGGTCCAAAACACTTCAATAACAAAACACATATTGAGACAATAGACGATTGAAAAACGACTCACATAATGAAAAGTAAATATATTCAGTGTCGCTTCTTTGAAATCACAGGCACAACAACCTATGATATTATATTAATCGGAGGAACCATAGTTTTTGAAAACAAGATTAATGATTCACCTAATATATAAAACAGTCTAGCACTTCAAAGAACGTGTTTTTATCTTTTCGAGTAACGCTTGAAGTTCTGTAAGCAAAAACGCGTTCATTATCCCTGCTGGGCATTCAGGTGCGAAGGTGACATTTCGTAGCACTTTTAGGCAAAACTGCGTCTCACAGATTTGTTCTCGATGCACTAACGTATTTGTTGTCTACGGTCATATGGCCGTATAGAAAGATCAATACGAAAGACGTAAACAAAACACAAATTAAACAAGCAATACCTATGTCATTTGTGAGCCGATTGATGTCATGAAAAGGGATCTTAAACGCCGCTGAAGTCATCGCCCTGCATCACTAGACTGGAAAGGAGGAAAGACGACTGCAAAAATCACCATCAGTCATAACAATGGGATTGGAACCAGCTGAATCCCTTCCCTACCGATGAGTAGACGATAGTGTCATGATATGAGATTGTGTTACGTGCATCAGCGTGGGCCAAAATATGCAGTTGCTTATGTAGCAAATATTCATGTCTGAATTTGCTAAAATAGTTAATAAAACATTTAAAAGATGTTACCACATATGTGTTTTATTTTGCTTCGTTTCTTCCTATCTGATTTTACATTAATCGTGTAAGTATGTACTGCATAGAAACAAAACTAATACAAGCCTGGTTACTTACGTAAGTGTTTTGGTACTTGTTGCCTTACATATACTATTGGAATCAGTGCAACATCCTTTGTTACCAATGACCTATATCTGAGTATTGTCATATCGTATATGAGATCCAATGGAATATTAAAAGGCAGCAGAAACTTGTAAGTAGCAGAAACTATTCCGGTGTACATACATATCAAGAAGTATGTTCACTGCTGTTTTCGTGCTGACATTTTCTAAATATATAATGTTGCAACTTACATTTTACGTTGCAACCAATTGGTTTACTCTATAAAATGTGATAAATCTTGCTCACTCTATTCAATCTGTGTAAGTTCCTGTCAATACTTGGCATGGATCATCAACGTGTGATGACGTTTGTCATTATTAAAAAGTCATAACCGATCGTTCTTGGTGAACTTATCCAATGCGGATTGAGTTTGGTCAATGCGGTTAGAAATCGGCCAATAGGGGATTTGATAGTACGTCAAGTGGCAATAAGGTCAGGCGTGCGATGAAGTTATCAACCGTCCGTTTAATCCGTATTGGTTCAATAACTTACAATATAATTATTACTTATAACACAACACTTTGTTATAAGGTGAGAACATCAAATATGTTTACATTCTTATCAAATTGTCTATGTGTTTTATAAATACTAGCAAAAATGTCAATCCCCTAACGAGATGCCATGGTAGTTAACAGTCCTGATAACAATATTTACCAAATATTAGAAAACACAGAGCATTGTTACATCAACGCATTATCGCGCTCGAAGTTTTTCATTGTATATTCAAAATGACGACGGTTGGAGATAATGTGAAGTTCACGTCCATCGCTAGGCACTAGTCTTGTTTGTGTAGAATTATCAAATAATAATAAAAATTGGCCTGAGGATAGACATCAGCATAATTGTCAGCGCGTAGTCTATGTTGCCAAATGTTTTGACGTATTTGCAACGCGCTCGTGGCGATTGGTAAGTTAATTTATACGTTGCTAACAACTGATTTACTTCATAAAAGATGAACATCGTGCCTTATATGGAGCATTTTTGTTTCTAAATATAGGTCTTACGTCCAACGTGTGTTGCCGTAGATAACTCCCACAAAAGATGGTGCTCTAATTGTACCCCATTCTGATCCCTTGCCCAACGAGTGTTATACGTCATAGTGAGTACACGAGGACATAATATAAGTATCAATTTTAGTTTCACATTATAGCGTGTTTAATACTCTCATGTTATTACTTATTGTTCAATCTACAATTTACGCTGATTATAATAATAATAACAATGATCTATAATTACGAACCTGTTTAGATGTATCACCTAATTGCTATGTTCCAGCAATCATGCTCAAACAATACTATACTACCTAAAAGTGGCGAGGGTCTTTCTCCGACAAATCTTGCCGTGGCGTAGTGTAGAAATAATGGCCACCCAATCGAAAGAAGCAGAATTCGAAACCTGTTGCGGCCATTTCGAATATTTATTTAAACAAATTAATCTATACGTTGTTTAATCCACTCAGCTGGACAACTGAGTTCTTATACAGTGATGGATATAATTATCATATCAACAAAAAGTCGTTGTTCACTAATGGCAGTGTAGAATGTTTTCGAAGAACTCAGATGGTGTTTTCAAAACGAACGCAACTTTAGAGGGTGCGTAGGCCTGCGTTGCGTAGCGTTACAACTGGGTGGGTTGGCTTCAACAGCGTCACAAAAATGTTCTTACATACTTTACTCTAATTGGATATAGTGGTTTATATTATTAGTATTGCAGTTGATGATGAAATTTGATCCGTTCTGAAAGGGAAATTAAAAACGTACACGCGCTTTCCATGGTGAAACGCTGCACATATTGGTGACAGAGTACATAATTCCATCACTGTTCCCATTCACATGTCCGTTCGCTTACTAAATTTCTATATTTCGTCTTGGTGTCTTATCAAACCTGGATCCACAATTTTGTTCACCCAATCACTGTAAACTAGGATTTTGCGAAGGTGAGTGAATATATTTGACGTTTTCCAACACGTCTTGAATTGACTACTAAGATGCGTGTTCCAGCAAGCGACGTGAACTTTAGCGCCGTTCACATTGCAGTAACAGAAAACATAGACCCTCCGCGGTGTTGTTCTTTGTACGTCAACACATTCATATTATTAGTTGTGAAACTGCTCTCAAGCGCACAAAAGCAGGTGTGAATACGGTACATCTCTCAATCCCCCCGGACTATTTCTGCGCAGATGTTTTGCTGCCCTTTTGGGAAGGCACATTTTGAATACGGCAGTTGTTTTTTCACCAAAAAAATGCAACTGCAACCTATATGAGAAATACGTCTAGGGAGGAACCAAATCCCACTATTACAACACCTTCCTATTATTAATTGTGAAACTATATGCAGGCTAACGAGCGCAGGTGTGAATTCGATACATCTTTCGGTCTCCCCGGAATATTTCGGTGCAGTTGTCTTCGCGCCCTTTCGGCGAGGCGTATTTTTAAATGTTGCTGTTTGTGGTCACTCATAAAACTCAAATGAAGTATATTTCAGAACTATTTTTTAGGGAGGAAGCAAACTGCACTAAGGGTAAATTTGGGCAGAAATTAAGTTCGATAATTAGCAGCGCCACCCAACGAATAACTGTCTAATTATCTATAAATCTCGTTTTGCTTGTATATCTTTAATCAGGCAAGCACGATGTGGAAACTCTGTGATCCGATGAGGCGGATCTTTGGTCAATATATACTTACAAGTGTAACCCCCATACGTTCAATATGGCATGGTGGTTGCGTTCGAATATGTGTATGTTATGATCCGTTAATGTTAGTATCACAGAAACTATGCGGCTTCATGTAAACTCAGAAGGTTGCAATAACAAAGGCGACGAAATGTTATTTAAACAATGAATACGTTGTTGACTGGTTGGCAGTAATGAATGTATCATTTAATTTTACATTACATGAATATGTATGTTAAACAATAAAACATAGTGATTATTCCCAGCTTGCAAAACTCATTGGGCCAATGTAGTACTAATGAAATGAAACTTATGCAGTAGTCATCTTTGGCCAAATCATGTCTTGCTAGCTGGGTTTCAGGAATATTTAATGTATAAAAAATATGTTCGGATATGTTCGTGGGCCCCTAACCTTCATAAGCACATGCCTATACGTGCCTATTGCTTAATCCGCCACTGGAAATAATGCAATCTGCATGCAGATGTTCTCTTCCGGTCGCGAAATCCCTCCAAGAAAGAAGTTAAAAGGATCTCGCGACCGGAAACGAGTCGCTGTTTGGAGTATGAGAATAATGGCCAATATCAGACAATATGCAGTGAAATATTGCGAGGTACTTTCAAGGGATCCGTCTTCCGTACGATAAAATGATGATGACGCAGACACTAAATTAAAAAGCTCTAATTCCTGTCAGTACCTTTTTTGATTAAACTCATCTGTTTGTGACGGCAAATTCTAGAGGGCACTAAAGTATAAATCAAGTGACACTTCTTTATGTTGAATTAATCAGTGGTTTGTTTGGCATCGCGCTAAAGTTCACGTCTGCATTTTAACAAAAAGGTTCGTTTGGTGTTTTTGTACAGTTTTATATTTTGTCCAGAGTTTACAAGAAACAAAACGGTGCAACACCTAAATGTGAAAATTCATACGTCAGCGCACGAACGTTTAACATTTTTCAACGGACTGAACTTTTTATCATCCGTAATGGCTTGACGTGACCAAAGATCGTATATCAATACAAGACCGGGAAGTGTGCGCAGTTAACATTGTGTAAGTCAGTTGAGCAGGTCTGCTAGGGTGTAATATAAAAAACACTTTGAGTACAAGCAGGATTTACAAGAAGCGCTTGTTACAACAAGTAATGTAATAATCAACCAGTAATGGTTTTGGGAGGCATATTGTAAGAAAAACCCTAGATTCAGATTGAGATTCAGATTGTTCCTTACCAAGTAGCATTTCAAATGTACGAGGAATTCTTGGCGTTGTGGCGTCAACATACATGCACGCTTGTCTCCCCTGCCCCCATCATGCACACGCAAAAATGTACAATCAGAAACATTATGAAACTGTGCTAAAACTAGTATCAATTTAAACCAAGGCCAACTACCAACATATTTTAAGACAGTCGTACATCTATTGACATCAAGTGAACTTGATAACATAATATAAATACCGTCTGAACGTTACCTAAAAAGTAAATCAAGTATACATGCAGTTAAATAAATAATAAATAAATGTATAAATAAATTAGCTGACGATAAAACAACTAAGCTGACAGTTAAAATGTATGTACATACGTGTAGCCAAGTTAATAAAAAAATAATAATAATAATAATAATAAAATAACAAAAAAAATAATAAATAATTAATTTAGCATGGCGACATATAATCTAATCCGACTGAAAAGAGTATCATGGTTTCACGCGGTTCAAGTGACTCACAGCCTGCGGATAAAAACTATTTTGAAAATCTAGTGGTCCTTGTCTTAATACTTCTATAGCGCTTGCCAGAGGGAAGAAGTTCAAAGAGATGGTTGGCTGGGTGGGTAGTATCCCGCACAATGATCTTGGATTTTCGCGTACAGCGAGCATGGTAAATAGATTCAATGGATGGCAACTCGCGCCCAATGATTCTAGATGCGCCCTTCACGATAACTTCTAGCCGTTGTTTCTCCTCCTGACTAGCGCGGCCAAACCACACTACAATCGAGAAAGTGAGGATACTTTCAATGATTGCGCGGTAGAATCGTATCATAATCTCCTGAGCAATGCCGAATCTCCTGAACTGCCTCAGGAATAACAGGTGTTGGTGTGCCTTTTTTGTAATGCACAGTGTGTTTGTGCACCAGCTGAGATCGTTTGAAATTGTTGTTCCAAGGAATTTAAAAGATTCAACCTGCTCGACCTCCACGCTATTTATCGAAAGAGGGTGAATGGGAGTCTTCTTTTTACGAAAATCAACAATCATTTCTTTATTCTTTGAAACGTTTAATTCGAGATTGTTATCCGCACACCAGCCAACCATTTCTCCCTGTATGCCGTCTCATCCGCATTCTCAATGCAGTGGTGTCATCGAAAAACTTGATCACAAGGACCGATTGGTCCACGGAGACACAGTCATTTGTGAAGATAGTAAACAGGAAGGGGGGTAGCACACAACCTTGTGGGGCACCTGTATTTAGGATAAGAGGTCTGGAGATAGAGTTGTTGATTCTGACAGATTGAGGCCTGTGAAGAAGAAAGTTAAGGATCCAGTGACACATGGCAGGATGTACATTCAACAATGAAAGTTTATCGAACAGCTTGAATGGGATGATAGTCTTAAATGCTGAGCTGAAGTCAATGAACAGGATCCTGGCATAGGTTCCTGGCCTCTCTAGGTGCTTCAGAATGTGATGCAAACCTAAAGCTACCGCATCGTCTACTGATCTGTTTGCTTGATATGCAATCTGGTGCGAGTCCAGGAGGACGTCGGTGACCGACTTCAGGTACTTGAGTACTATGCGCTCGAACACTTTCATGGCGACTGAGGTCAGTGCCACTGGACGGTAGTCGTTCATCCCGGTGATGTTGGACTTCTTGGGAATGGGTATGATAGAGGAAGTTTTGAAGTAGACTGGAACTCTGCACTGCCGGAGAGAGGAGTTGTAGATGTCCGTAAACACCGCAGAGAGTTGGTCGGCGCAGTTTTTCAGGGTAGATGTGGATATGTTGTCTGGACCGGAAGCCTTCCGCTTGCTCTGTCTCCTTAACAGTTTCCTCACCTCAGCTTCCTGGACTATGAAGGGCGGAGACAGAGAGGGTGCTGCTCTGGTGAATAGTTAAGCTTGTGAAATCTGCTGTAAAAATCGTTCAACTGATCAGGGAATGAGGGGTCATTGCTGTAGGTGGCCACTGCGTGTTCCTTGTACTGCGTAATCTGCAGCAGGCCATTCCAGACAGATCTGATGTTGTTGGAAGCGAACTGGTCCTCAAATTTACGTTTGTAAACGGATTTGGCCTTCTTGACCGCCTTCTGCGCCTCGCACTTAGCTCTCCTGAATTCTTCCCTGCTGCCGCTGATGAACGCCGCGTTATTCGCCGCCAGTTTCTGCTTGATGTCCCTGGTGAACCAAGGTTTATCGTTGCCATACAGGGTGACAGTCTTTGCCTCCGTGCACAGCTACTCACACCAAATTATGTAGGATGTCACGGTGTCAGCGTACACGTCTAGGTCAGGGCACGAAGAGCTGCAGTCGACTCGTGCGTCCGCTTCTTGACAGTCTTCTTTGATGGCTTCAAAGTTTTCAGTTTCTGTCGGTATGTGGGGATGAGGACGACCGTTGCGTGATCGGACTCTCCGAGGGGAGCCCTGGTGGTGGCATGGTACGCATCCTTAAAGACTGTGTAGCAGTGATCCACGACCTTGCTATTGAGTGTGGCACAGTCTACGTGCTGCTTGTACCTGGGCAGTATCTTCTTCAAATTTGTGTGATTAAAGTCACGCAGAATTATGACTGCGCTGTCAGGATAGGTCTATACATGCGTACATGCGTACATGCGTACATGCATACATGCTTACATCTATAAATACATACTTGCATGCATACATGCATACATACATACATGCATAAATGCATACATGCATACATGCATACATGCATACATGCATACATGCATACAAACACACACAAAAAACATACATACATACATTCATACATACATTTATACATACATTCGTGCGTGCATGAGTGCGTGCGCACGTACGTAAGTAGGTACGTACATACATACATACATACATACATACTTACATATGTGCATACGTACATACGTACATACGTACATACGTACATACGTACATACATACACACTTACAATAATACATACATACATACATACATACATACATACATACATACATACATACATACATACTTACGTACGAACGTACGTACATACATACATACATACATACATACATACATACATACATACATACATACATACATACATACATACATACATACATACATACTTACATGCATGCATGCATACATACATACATACATACATAAATACATACATACATACATACATACATACTTATACACACACCCTTGAAGGAAGAAAACTATTGATACAAATTGAATTTCGTTATCGACCATAGTTTGTAAAAGCTAGTAATATCTGTAGAAATATTTACAACTCTGTAATAACCTTATTGTTGTACGGGAGAAAGCTCGTACGTCGAAGTGTTTTCGCAAATAGAGTGTTGGATGACACGGATAGACAAGTGCTGATGTATACAGAGAAGGCATTTGAAAAGAAGAAGCAAGGTGTTGAAACTGAAGTGACACTTCACTGGCTGTCGGTGTAGTACCAATCGGTTCGTTTGACAATATTACGTTCTGGTTGAATCAAAAGGACTCTAAGGCATTTGGCACCCGATTTGGTTTGCCAATTACACTCACTGGACATCCGTTGTGACGATTAGCGATTACATGACATCCGGTCTCATATCCTAGCAACATACCTAGGGGGGCTATATACTACAACTGCAAGTAGGCGAGTTAGCGTCTATTGATATCAAACGAAGGAAATAATGAACTATTTTATGAAATTGTGCATCGTTTGCGGTCTTCTGAACTGGCATATTGCTTTCAGGCGTTCGTAGTGGTTCTGTCCGTTGAAATGCCGCCGTATTGTTTGAATCCCATGGTAGACAATGCACGGCCTTAGTAATAACATTGGAATTACTTCTTTAGTGCAAATATCCTCGGATATCCGAGCTCAGTGGCGCAACAAATCCAACGGATTAAGCGTTCTCATTGTCAAGTACGGAGTAAAGGTCGTCAACAGATCGGTGGAATTGCAAAGAAGCTAATGAGGATATACAGTATTAAAAAGTATAAGTTTTTAGACGAAACGAAACTATATATTTCTTACTGTCTTAAAACCAATAGGGAGTAACCGAAATGGCTATAGTTCCAACATTCGTCTTAACTATGGGGAAAATGGATCAGACACTGCAGACCGCAGCTGTTTAGATTTGTTTGGTGAAGTAAGAATAAATTGTAGGTATGCAGAGTGTTTGGATGATAGAGCTCGATAAGTAATTGTTCAGATCTTAAAAATAATGCCATGTCTTACAGGTAGCCAATACAGTGATTTTAGAAATGGCATTGAGCGAGAAAAACGAAGCGATCGGGTAACTGCCCTTGCAAACAAATTTGGGACACGTTGTCGTTTTGTTATGTCCTTGCTAGTGATATTATAAAGGAGGGATTTGCAATAGTGAAGTGTGCTGCTAACAAGAGACTGTAGCAATAGTTTTAGTAACAGACAATGGTATATACCGGCGAATATGGCGAAGATCACGGATATTATAAAACAACAGCGACATGTTTGAGATACATGTTGTCTAAAGTTATTATCAAAGATTACTCCTAGATTCCGCGCCGTGGTTGCTGGCGTGATATGTGACACAAAATACGCGTTGGGAAAACAATGACGTTTACCACGGTGCACTGGAGTACCAGTGATGAGAAATTTTGTCTTATTTGCATCTAACTTTAATTTGATGTCATTCATCGAGGGAAGATATCTTTGAGTCAATAACTAAACTGAATAAGGGAACGATATGTATACGCATAGGCACAGAAATGTACATATTTGTGTCGTCAGCATAAATATGATGATCCATAGTATGACGTTGGATAGCAGAGCTTAGTGGCGTGGCGTGGTGTAGAGAGTAAGAAGCAATGGCCCAAGAACATAACCCTGGGGAACACCACATAAAATGGGCAGTGCTGCGGAAAAGTAGTTCACAATCTTAGTCGTTTGGAATATATCAGGTAGGTATGAAGAAAACCAGCTCAGAGCTATGCCAGTTGTACACAATGATGTCAAAAGCGGCAGATAGATCAAGTAAGGTTAAGGCAGTTACTTTTTCATTATCAATGTTTAAGTTAAAATCATTATTATGTACTTTCTAAAAGATACATTTCTGTTGAATGACATTTTATATATACTGATTATAGCAAATTGGTTAAGACAGTTGTGCCAATGTGATACCCTAGACCGTTTATTACAACCTTTCATAGTATTTGAGAAATAAAGCTAAGGTTAGAAATAGGTATATAACTGTTTCGATCTTGTCTTGGAAGGGATGTCTTCTTAAGAACTAGACTGACATGGGCACATTTCGAGTCATCGTGAAAGAAGCCAGAGCACGGTGATGATTTGGTGATATTTGTTATAGGTTTGAGTAATGTCTTGAGACATGCTTTTAACAATATAGTCGGAAATGGATCAAGGGCACAATACTTATTTTGGGAGTACATAACTATAGTCCTCACTCCATCAACAGTAGCAGGTTCAAATAATACATGTAGAGACTTTACGTGAAGACGGGTCACATTTCCAGTAATTAAAGCATGATCTGGAGAAGCTGAGCGAATATGACTGATTCTGTCGTTAAAATGAATAGAGAAAGAGTCACATAGAGACTTGATTGATGCGTGATTAGGAAGCGATGGAGCAGGCAATCTGTGTAGAATGTTATTGATGCAGTTCCATAACTGACGTGGACTATTGGACTTGTTTATGACCTTATTTCTGTTCTAATCTGACTTAGCATTGGCCATTTTTCTGTCGCAGTGGTGACCTTGTTTAGAATAACGCGACGTGTCCAGAGGTAAGCATGATTTGCGCCATACGCGTTCTAAACACCGGCGGCGCCTTTTAGATAGTAACATTTCGGAGGTAATTCTCGAAGCCGGTGGCTTTTGAGATAACAAATGTAATGTCATAGTACTGTTGACAGTATGGTTTATATAAGTCAGACAGGGGTTCTTTTGGGTCTGTGATTAGGTCAGATTTAAGGATATCAGCCATATCAGCTGTAATGTCAATCTATAATGGGTCTATAAGTCACATTGTGTTTCGATTCTATTTGGGTTATACAAACGTTAACATTAACAATGACAGTGTGGTGGTCTGATAACCCATCCGAAACAATAGAATATTAACGCGGTATCAAGGTCAAGCCAATGACCATAAACATATGTTGAAAAAGGTAACATGTTGTTTCACATCAAAGGATGCCAGAATATCAACAAACGCTACTGTTATTGCAGAAGGTATATGTAAATGAAAATTAAAATCACCAAGAATGTAAAATAATTTTGAATGATTGCTTGCCAGATTTTCCAACAGATCCTGAAAGTTCCAAGGGCATTTTGCTGGGTGTCCTGCATGACGATACGTGCAGAAATATAAGAAGAGAAAGAAAAACAAAGAAATTTCAACACACATGGACTAAAAACTATACGATTCAGCTAGGGCTAGAATGTAAATTAACTTTGAGCTTTTGCGACACCTGAAAGCCAACGCCGCTACATCGACCAACTGAACGTGGCAATGACGGAAAGTGTAACCAGTAGGAGAAGTATCAGCAATACAAGCAGCTGTATCATGTGGTCTGATCCATCCAGGTTTCAGTGACAGCAAGGATGTTTATTTTCTTTAAAAAAGAGTAAATCACAAACCGAGGCTGTGTTATCTCGAACAAATTGAACATTTGAATTGGCTACCTGAATGTTACGCCTAACAACTGACCCAGGATTCAGACTTACATCTCCTGCTAGTAGTATAATTATATATAATTTCGATGTGTGTGTAGAGCGGGGTATTGGCAGCAACCTACGTTTAAAACAAATGTTAAGACCCTGTAAGCTGTGGAAACGAAACGTGTAGTGTCATGGGTAGAGAAAATGTGTTGCATTGACAAACAACCATTCCTAAGAAAGTGGCTTGCACAAGGCACAATCATCACTTCTCGAAGCTACAGAATAGGTCAAAAATATAACGCATAACATAATTAGTCGTGGCATTGTTTAAATGACACAATCTAGCGTCCTCAAAAGGTGAATTATTAATTAATATCAAAAATCTGAAAGTGACACATTAACAACTACAAAAACCGTAACTATTATAAGAACAGTTTTGAACAGAAAATGTAATTGCTGAGAACCCAACTATTGCGAACACATTTTAATAACTGCAAGGCATAGATAGGCCTACGGCTACGAACTAAAACCGTATTACCGCTAGGTCATGGTAAAACACTCATTTAAGATTGAGAGATTGAAATGTAATAAAATAAATGCACTATACATTTACGCTTGTACATAAAATAAGTACAGCTTTATCCACAGATGTATATATTGAAAATGGCAAGAAGAATGTATAGTTAAAGCGGACAACAAAAATCCGACCAGTAACGGAATAACTAAGGCACTCTTATACAACCTGCTCATCATGGTAACACATATAATGTTATATCTAAGGCTAAGTGCAACCGCAGGGAATAGAGTTACAATTTTAAATTATGATAGAATAATAATATACTTAATTAACTCTATATCACTAGGGCGAACTCTAGTCGCTACATTGTAACATACATTCAGGGTTAGGTGGAGGAGAACTAAAGGCAGGCTCAGATGCAAACACTATAGCTTAGCCAAAGAAAAAAACAGCAACAGTATAACACAGTGTACTGTTTATATTATACAATATAATAACTTATTTATATCAAGCTATGTAATAACACCTCGATCATGTATGATAAACACTAAAACATACGGATTATTCCCAAGTTGCAATACTCATTGGGCAAATTAGTACTAATGAAATGAAACATATGCAGCAGTCATCATTGGCTTAATCATATCTTGCTAGCTGGGTTTCAGGAATATTTAAGGTACAACATAAATGGTCGGAAATGTTCATGGACCCCTAGCCTTCGTGGGCTCAAGGCCCGTGCCTATAAGTGCCTATTGCTTAATCCGCCACTGCGAATAATGCAATCTCAATTCAGATGTTCTCTTCCGGTCGCGAGATCCCCGAAGAATGAAGTTGGAAGGAGCTCGCGACCGCAAACGAGTCGCTGTTTAGAGTGTTGGAATAATCAGACAATATGCAGTGGAATATTGCGAGCTACTTTCAAGAAATCCGTCTTCCGTACTATAAAGTGATGATGACGCAGACACTCAACTAAAAAGCTGCATTTCCTGTCGATAAAAACGACCTTTTTTGAAAAACTCATCTATTTGTGACGGCAAATTCGAGAAGGCATTAAAATATAATTCAAGTGACAGTGAACACGTCGTATTGCAAAGTAATCTATGGTTTGTTTGACATCGCGCTAATGGTCACGTCTGCATTTTAATGAAAAGGTGTGTTTAGTGTTTGTATACAGTTTTATATTTTGTCCAGAGTTGACAAGAAACAAAACGTTGCAACACCTAAATGTGAAAATTCTTATGTCACCGCACGAAAGTCTTCTGCTTTTCAACGGACTGAACGTTTCAAAAGCTATTCGTATTGAAACTTCATCTGGTACAAAAACAACTACGCCATTCTTTTTGTCACCCATGATGGCTTGACGTGCGTGACCAAAGACCGTATATCAATACAAGGTCTGGAAGGGTGCGCAGTTAGCATTGTGTATGTCAATTGAGCAGGTCTGCTAGGGTGTAATGTCGCTCGCTCGGATTTCGGAGCTCTCTATCAATGTTGAAATGGTGGCGGAGTACAAACAGGATTTACAAGAAGAGGTTGTTACAACCAGTAATGTAATAATCAACCAGTTATGGTTTGGGAAGGCATATTGCAACAAGGACATAGATAAGCTAGAGATGAAATAATAAAAATCAGTTGAGAAAAGCTGTAGCTTGACGGAAAAACCAATAACACATCAAGATTGTTTTTTACATTTTGAACAAAGCGAGCCAACGTTCAAATTGGCATTGGTCCAAAACACGTCAACACATAGTGAAACAATAATGATTGCATAGACAATTGAAACAAAAACTCACGCAAGTGCAGTTTATTTGAAATCACAGGCACAACAACCAATGATATTATGTTGATCGGAGGAACCATAGAGTTTAAAAACAAGATTAATGATACACCTAATATATAAAACAGCTTAGCACTTGAAAGAACGTGTTTATTATCTTTTCGAGTAACGCTTGAAGTTCTGTGAGCAAAAAACGCGTTCATTAACCCTACTGTGCATTCAGATGCGAGGGACACATTTCGAAGCTCTTTTAGGCAGAACTGCGTCTCACAGATTTGCTCTCGATGCACTAACGTCTTTATTGTCTACGGTCGTACGGCCGTACAGAAAGATCAATACAAAAGACGTAAACAAAACAACAACTAAACAAGCAATACCTATGTCATTTGTGAGCCGATTGATGTCATGAAAACGTTTCTTAAACTCATCGCCCTGCAGCACTAGACAGGAAAGGTGGAAACACGACAGCAAGAATCACGATCAGTCATAACAATGGGATTGGATCCAGCTGAATCCCTTCCCTACTGATGAGTAAACGATAATGTTATGATATGAGACTGTGTTACGTGCATCAGCGTTGGCCAAACTAATTTATCGTAAAATGCAATTGCTTATGTAGCAAATATCCATGTCTGAATTTGCTAAGGTAGTTAATAAAACATTTAAAATATGTTACCTCATATGTGTTTTATTTTCCTTTGTTCCTTCCTATCTGATTTTACATTAATCGTGTAAGTATGTAGTGCATAGAAACAAAACTAATACAAGCCTGGTTGCTTACGTAAGTGTTTTGGTACTTGTTGCCTTCCATATACTATGGAAATCAGCGCAACATCCTTTATTACCAATGACCTATATTTAATATTTTCATATCGTATATGAGATCCAGTGGAATATTAAAAGGCAGCAGAAACTTATAAGTAGCAGAAACTATTCCGGTGTACATGCATATGAAGAAGTATGTTCACTGCTGTTTTCGTACTAACATTTTCTTAATATATAATGTTGCAACTTACATTTTACGTTGCAACCAATTTGTTTACTCTATAAAATGTGATAAATCTTGCTCACTCTATTCAATCTGTGTAAGTTCCTGTCAATACTTGGCATGGATCATCAATGTGTGATGATGTTTGTCATTACTAAAAAGTCATAACAGAACTTTCTTGGTGAACTTATCCAATGCGGATTGAATTTGGTCAATGCGGTTAGAAAACGACCAATACGGGATTTGGTAATACGTCAAGTGGCAATAAGGTCAGGCGTGCGATGATGTTATCAACCGCCCGTTTAAGCCGTATTGGTTCAATAACTTACAATATAATTATTACTTATAACACAACATATTTTTATAAGGTGAGAACAACAAATATGTTTACATTCTTCTCAAATTGTATATGTATTTTATCAATACTAACAAAAATGTCAATCCCTAATGAGATGCCTTGGTAATTAACAGTCCTGGTAACAATATTTACCAAATATTACAAAACACACAGCATCGTTACATCGACGCCTTCTCGCGCTCGAAGATGTTCATTGTATATTCAAAATGACGACGGTCGGAGATAATATGAAGTTCACGTCCATCGAAAGGCCCTAGTCTTGTTTGTGTAGAATTGTCAAATAATATTCATATTGGCCTGAGGATAGACATAAGCTTAATTGTTAGCGCTTAGTCTATGTTGCCAAGTTTATGACGACGCAGGGACCGTTTTTTTTCCGACGTATTTTCAACGCGCTCGTGATTCCTGCAATTGGTATGTTAAGTTATACTTTATACATTTACTTCATAAAAGATGAACATCGTGCCTTATATGGAGTATTTTTGTTTCTAAATATAGGTCTTACGTCTAACGTGTGTTGCCGTAGATAACTCCCACAAAAGATGGTGCTCTAATTGTACCCCATTCTGATCCCTTGCCCAACGAGTGTTATACGACATAGTGTGTACACGAGGAAATAATATAAGTATCAATTTTAGCTTCATAATATAACGTGTTTAATACTCTCAGGTTATTACCTATTGTTCATTCTACAATTAACGCTGATTATAATAATAATAACAATGATCTATAATTACGAACCTGTTTAGATGTATCACCTAATTGCTATGTTATAGCAATCATGCTCAAACTATACTATACTACCCAAAGTGCCAAGGGTCTCTCATCAACAAATCTTGCCGTGGCGTAGTGCAGTAACAATGGCCTCCCAATCTAAAGAAGCAGGATTCGAAACCTGTTGTGGCCGTTTCGAATATTTCTTTAAAAAATAATATATACGTTGTTTAATCCACTCAGCTGGACAATTGAATACTTATACAGTGATGGATATAATTATCATATCAACGAAAAGTCGTTGTTCACTAATGGCTGTGTAGAATGTTCTCGAAGAACTCAGATGGTGTTTTCAAAACGAACGCAACTTTAGAGGGAGCGTAGGCCTGCGTAGCGTAGCGTTACAACTGGGTGGGTTGGCTTCAAATGTCCTTACATACTTTACTCTAAGTGGACATAGTGGTTTTATATTAGTTTTGCAGTTCATGATAACATTTGATCCGTTCTGAAAGGGAAATTAAAACGTACACGCGCTTTTCATGGTGAAACGCTGCACATATTGGTGACAGAGTACATAATTCCATCACTGTTCCCATTCACATGTCCGTTCGCTTACTAACTTTCTATATTGTGTCTTGGTGTCTTATCAAACCTGGAACCACAATTTTGTTCACATAATCACGGTAAACTAGGATTTTGCGAAGTATACTTGTGATATAAAAGGTTACGTTACGCTGAAGCCGTTCATACGGCACAAAACCATGATATTGTGGAAACAAGTCGCTTTGCTTGATGAGTGGATATTTTTGACGTTTTTCAACACGTCTTGAATTGACTACTAAGATGCGTGTTCCAGCAAGCGACGTGAACTTTAGCGCCGTTCACATTTCAGTAACATAAAACATAGACCCTCCGCGGTTTAGTTCTTTGTACGTCAACACCTTCATATTATTAGTTGTGAAACTGCACGCAAGCGCACAAAACAGGTGTGAATACGGTACATCTCTCGATCCCCCCTGACGATTTCTGCGCATATGTTTTGCTGCCCTTTTGTGAAGGCACTTTTTGAATACTGCTGTTGTTTTTTTTCGCACAAAAACGCAACTGAAACCTATATGACAAATACGTCTAGGGAGGAACCAAATCCCACTCTTACAACACCTCCGTATTATTAATTGTGAAACTACATGCAGGCTAACGAGCGCAGGTATGAAAACGGTACATCTTTCGGTCTCCCCGGATTATTTCGGCGCAGTTGTCTTCGCGCCCTTTCGGAAAGGCGTATTTTGAAATGTTGCTGTTTGTGGTCACATAAAAAAACGCAAATGAAGTGTATTTGAGCAATACGTCTAGGGAGGAAGCAAATTGCACTAAGGCTAAATTTGGGCAGAAAAAGTTCGATAATTAGCAGCGCCACCCAACGGATAACTGTCTAATTATCTATAAAACTCGTTTTGCTTGTATATCTCTAATCAGGCAAGCACGAGCTGGAAAATCTGGGATCCGATGATCAGGATCTTTGGTCGATATATACTTACTAGTGTAACCCCCATACGTTCAGTATGGCATGTTGGTTTTGTTATGATCCGTTAATGTTAGAATCACAGAAATTATGCGGTTTTATGTAAACTCGGTAGGTTGCAATACCAAGGGCGACGAAATGTTATTTAAACAAAGAATACATTGTTGACTGGTTGGCAGTAGTTAATGTATCACTTAATTATACATCATTACCAATATCTGCAAATGATAGTTGAGCTACGAAATATTATAATTGACCTATTCCTGTATTACCATATTGGATAATACATTCGTCCAGGACGGAATTGAAAACATACGTAATTAATAATCACTTCGTTATAGTAAGCTATATAATAACACCTCGATCATGTATGTTAAACACTAAAACATAATGATTATTCCCAGCTTGCAAAACTCATTGGGCCAACGTAGTACCAATGAAATGAAACTTATGCAGTAGTCATCATGTCTTGCTAGCTGGGTTTCAGGAATATTTAGTGTATAAATAATATGTTCGGATATGTTCGTGGGCCCCTAGCCTTCGTAGGCCAAGGCACATGCCTATACGTGCCTATTGCTTAATCCGCCACTGGGAATAATGCAATCTCCACGCAGATGTTCTCTTCCGGTCGCGAGATCCCTCCAAGAATGAAGTTGGAAGGAGCTCGCTGTTTGGAGTGTGAGAATAATGGCCAATGTCAGACAATATGCAATGGAATATTGCGAGCTACTTTCAAGAGTCTTTCGTACGACAAAATGATGATGACGCAGACACTCAACTAAAAAGCTGTATTTCCTATCAATACAAACGACCATTTTTTTAAAACTCAACTGTTTGTGACGACAAATTCGAGAGGGCACTAAAGCATAAATCAAGTGACAATGAACACTTCTTTATACTGAAGTAATTATGATTTGTTTGACATCGCGCTAAAGGTCACGTCTGCATTTTAACAAAAAGGTTCGTTTGGTGTTTTAGTACAGTTTTATACTTTGTCCAGAGTTTACAAGAAACAAAACGGCGCAACACCTAAATGTGAAAATTCATACGTCAGCGCACGAACGTTGACAATTTTTCAACTGACTGAACGTTACAAAACCTATTCGTAATGACACTTCTTCTGTGTACAAAAACAACAACGCCATTCTTTTTATCATCCGTAATGGCTTGACGTGACCAAAGATCGTATATCAATACAAGACCGGGAAAGGAGCGCAGTTAACATTGTGTATGTCAGTTGAGCAGATCTGCTATTGTGTAATATAAAAAAGGCTTTGAACAGTCCTTTGGATTGGATACGTCGCTGGGCCGGTGGCTCGGTCGGGTTTCGGAACTCTCTATCAATGTTGAAATGGTGGCGGACTACAAACATGATTTACAAGAAGCGCTTGTTACAACCAATACTGTAACAATCAACCAGTAGTGGTTTTGGAAGGCATATTGTAAGAAGGACATATGTAAGCTACAGAGGATATACTGAAAATCAGTTTAGAAACACTGTAGCTTGACGGAAACACCAATAACACATCAATATTGCTTTGAAATTTGAACCAAGTGAGCCAACGTACAAATTGGCATTGGTCTAAAACATGTCAATAAGTTAACACATAGTGAGACAATAGTGATTGCATAGACAATTTAAAAACGACTCACATAATGTAAAGTAAATATATTCTGTGTCGTTTCTTTGAAATCACAGGCACCAAAACCTATCATATTATGTTCACCGGAGGAACCACACAATTTGAAAACAAGAGTAATGATTCACCTAATATATAAAACAACCTAGCACTTCAAAGGACGTCTTTTTTATCTTTTCGAGTAACGCTTGAAGATCTATGTAGCAAAAACACGTTCATTATCCCTGCTGTGCATTCAGGTGCGATTTCGTAGCACTTTTAGGCAAAACTGCGTCTCAGAGATTTGCTCTAGATGCACTAACGTCTTTGTTGTCTACGGTCATACGGCCGCACAGAAAGATCATTTCAAAAACGTACACAAAACATAAATTACACAAGCAATATCTATGTCAGTTGTGAGCAGATTGATGTCATGGAAAGGTTTTTTGAACGCCACAGGCCAGCTGAATTAATCACCCAGCAGCACTAGACAGGAAAGGTGGTAACACGACTGCAAGAATCGCCATCAGTCATAACAATGGGATTGGATCCACCTGAATCCCTTCTCTACCGATGAGTAGACAATAACGTTATGATATGTGATTGGCTTACATGCATCAGCAAGGACAAACATAACTTCTCCTAAAATGCAGTTGCTTATGTACCAAATATCCATGTCTGAATTAGCTAAAATATTTAATAAAACATTTAAAATATGTTACCTCATATGTGTTTTATTTTTCTTCGTTTCTTCCTAACTGCTTTTTTGAAATTAATTGTATATGTATGTACTGCATAGAAACAAATATAATAAAAACCTAGTTGCTTACGTAAGTGTTCTGGTACTTGATGCCTTACATATATTATGGAAATCAGCGCAACATCCTTTGCTGATTATTTTCATATCGTATTTGAGATCCAGTGAAACATTAAAAGGCAGCAGAAACTAGTAAGTAGCAGAAACTATTCCGGTGTACATACATATAAAGAAGTTATTTCATGCTGTTTTCGTACTGACGCTTACTAAACATATAATGTTGCAACTTACAGTTTACGTTGCAAACAACTGATTTACTCTATAAAAGTTACAAATTTCGTCGACACGTACTAGGATTGGTAACATCTTCGTGAGGACACTCCGTTGTCCAGTAAACGTGAAGACTTATCACTTGAATGACGAGACAGACATGTCTCGCTTCGCCTGAAGGACAGACTTTGCAAAAAGCTGAAATCAGCTTGATTTTTCTTGTGATGCTTCGCAGGGCAGTATAGTGTTCTTTTTAATAATATTGCATTGATTTTCACATGATTCATGACCTCTATGTGGATTTTCCTGTCAATACTATATTTATGTCACGTTGATAAGGGGGAAATTCCGACTTTAATTCTTTCTGAGTTGAAACTACGTGAGGCTATCATATAATAATAATTTGTTAATATTTAAGTTTTGACCAACCATGAGTAAATGTGTGTGGTGATACTATCACTTCAATTTTATTCCTCTCAGGTGTATAGTATTAGAGCCAGCGATCAACATGTGTGGCGATTAGACAGACAACTATTTACCCCCTTTATCCATATTTTACTAATCACGCAAAATGGCATTCACTAACGCCTTGCACTTCAGTCTTCCGCTCGGGTAACTTAAGATGTGCTGTAATAAATACCCCAAATATAGTTTATACCAACCAGTTACCTGATTAGTGTGTGTGTGTGTGTGTGTGTGTGTGTGTGTGTGTGTGTGTGTGTGTGTGTGTGTGTGTGTGTGTGTGTGTATGCATGTATGAGTGTGTGGGTGTGTTTGTGTGTGTGTATATATATATATATATATGTGTGTTTGTGTGTGTGTATGTATGTATATTTATGTGTGTGTGTGTTGTGTGTATGTGTGTGTGTATGTGTGTATGCATATGTGTGTGTATGTGTGTGTGTAATGTTGTGTTTCTTATATTTATATTATAGTAGCTGTATATTTCCTAAGAGTACTAATATGGGATGCACATAGCGTGCATCAATTGTAGGGTGCAGATTTGCACCTCATTCTTCACGTGACATCATAATTTAGGATGCAGCGTGAGTGCATTAAAATTGCAGATAGGGTGTTGAGTTGGAGGGTTCAGGTTTGCAAAATAAAGCCAATTTGTACCACAAAATGAAAGTTGTTGTATTGCATTTGATAGGTTTTTTTATTCCATATAAATAATATCCCAGATCGATCAATGAGCAATAGCGCAGACAAACCAGCGGATAGGTAACCACATACTTTTAATTGTTTGCATCCAAAACGAGGCCGACTACTATTTCAAGTGTGATGTGTTTTTCTACAGTCAGATATATATTTATAATGATATTGTTCCCTTAAACCGTCAAGTGAGACACTAACGGACAGCACTTCCACTCTACACCCGTGTGTTACCTATACCGGCCTTTGAAAAGAAAGACAATTTACGTTTGTACCTACGTAAATAGACAATACGAATTTCTCGACGTGATCATTCTAATATATGACCTGTTATTGTTCTTTATTAATAATAGTAGTAGTAGTAGTTGTAGGCAGAACGTGGTTTCGAGAGACGATGCTGATACGCCTGGTTTTCAGTTTCTGGAGATGTGGCAGCGTCCGCTATGGCTGGACAGTCCTATTCGTGAGTGACAGTCCCTGCAGCAGGCAGACCAGACGAAACAGGATGACAGTCGTGGTGCAGCTTGTTGTAAGGGCCGCATCCTCTTCTCAGTCGCATGCTGGTGTCTCTTGCATTCAGCCCATCCAATGCATATATATATATAGAGTCTGACGCCAAGTAGTCGGTTTGTGGACCACGCTTGAAGACGTTATTGAACCTGAGAGCTGGGGTTTTACTGGCTCACACCAGTTGTGACTTCCCAATAGAGGATATCGTTTGGCTAAACGCCGTGTTCTATGCGCCGTACGTGGCCCAGCTAGCGGAGACGCCACTGGCTCCGCAGTGAGTACATGCTGGGGATCATAGCACGGTTCAGTGTATCGCTATAGGGAACACGGTCCTGCCGGGTAACACCGAAGATACGCCTAAGTCACAGCAAGCTGAAAGTCTTGAGGCGGCGCTCCTGGTGAATGCAGACGGTCCGAGACTCGCTGCTCTAAAGAAGGGTGCTCAGCAGGTAGACCTGGTCTACCATAATCTCGGTGTTCTCTGTGAGCATATTGTTTTCCTATGCTCTTTTGGTCAGTTTGGTTATAGTGACTGCGGCCTTTCCGATGCGCCTGTTTTTCTTTGTGTTCAGCGAACAGTCGTTGGATATATTTGACCTGAGATAGGTGAAGTTTTCGTCTACCTCCAGGGTGTAGACAATGATCTTGATAGAGGGGACTTGGATGACATCCCTCGCATTGCCATTCGCCTTCTTCAGACTGACTGTGAGTCCAGGCAGGCGTGTACAAAGCGATTATCCAGCCTCTGGAGGGCCTCCCCTGACTGGGAAATGAGTGCTGCATCATCCGCAAACAGCAGATCCCTGACGCACACATCTGTCACCTTTGTTTTGACACGCACACCTTCTGATCTGGTGTGCAGGTAAATGCCGTATGAGGAAGAGTCGAAGGCATAGGACAACAGGAATGAGAAGAAGATCCCAAACAGCGTTAGAGCGAGGACGCAGCTTTGCATGACGCCGCTGCAGACTGGGAAGGGTTCCGACGTCGAACCATCATAAACAACTGTGCCTTTCCTGTTCTCATGGAAACTAACCACCATGCTGCGTGGTGTAGGAGAACAGCTGATCTTCTCAAGCAGGCGGAAGAGACCCTTTTCTGATGACAAAAGCCTTAGTCAGGTCGATGAACGCCATGTACACGGACCTTTCATGTTCTCATGTGTTTAGTGACTATTGCCCAATATCACTTTAACAGCAATTTTCCAAAATTTTAGAGAACCAATTTAATAACAGACTGGATGCATTTATTGAAAAACATAACATTCTGAATGTCAGTAAGTACTGCTTTACATCTTGCCTACAATTTTGGCGTTACAATAGGTAACAGAAGAAATTACATCAGCTTTAGATGCAAAGAAGTAATAATATATGTGTATTCATTGACATAAAAATGTAAAGTTCAACAAGGGTCAATACTGAGTCCGATGCTGCTGATATTATACATAAATTATATATGCAATGCGTCATCATTTAAAAAATATATTCTTTTCTTCTGATAAAATGATAGATTTGTTCGGGAAATTATTCAGTTCAACTCAGAAAATATGTAAGTTAAGAACTAGGTAATTAAGTAGATGGTTCGCAGTTATTAAGTTATCGCTTAATATGTAAGATACTAATTATATGTCGTTTTATAACTATAAAATAACATCCGACATTAATGTAAATATTAATGACATAGATATTAATATGGTATATGTCAGTAAGTTTCTCGTTGTGTTAATAGATCATAAGCTTAACTGGAAAGATCATATTAACATGATAGTATCTAAATTGTCTAAAGGTTTTGCAATTATCCACACAGCAAAATATTGATTAGATACAAATGCACGCTTGCCATTACACTACTCGTTATTCGTGCCTTCAATGACACATTGTGGCGAAGTCTGGCGAAACCAGTACAAAGCAAATGTTGAATGCATTTACAGAAACAACCAACTGGGATAGTGTAGACTATTGTCATCATACAAACAGTTTGTTTATAAGTTGCATGTATTAAAATTGTATGATTTAGTAAGTTTAACACCGGCTGTCATAACATACAAAGCAATCAATAAGCTAATACCAAATATTTTACAATTGTTATTCAATAAAGGGTCTGATAAGACAGGTGAAACACGTAAAAGTAAAACTTTAAGACAAGCCTTCGCAAGGACAAAAAGCCATGTATATCAATATGTGGTATAAAATTATGCAATTCTCTGGATCATCACTTACAATGTGTCAAAACATCCTTTATTTTTCAGAAATTGTACAAAAAGTAAAATGTTCCGATATTATTAACTGCTGGTTTGAAAAAGAATTATTGTACAAATAAAATCTATTATTATTATTATTAAGCTGCATTGAACTAGATAAGTGGAACATACACTTGAGTGATACGCACGTGTGTAGTCTTAAAATTGGATTATAACCACTGTATTTCAACCAGTATCTGACCAATCGTGGTTCTGTGGGCGACCGCTTTAACGTAATCGCACCGGTAGAAAATAGTCTTCCAAAATAACGTTACGTTGACGACAGGCAGAGCAGATGCGATTTCTATGAACTCCAGACAATGCCTAACTTCTTTTGTTGTCGATTGCAGAACGATCTGTGCACACTGGAAGATGTCGCCTGCGCCATTGACCGAACAGTGCCCCAGATATATACGCTCGCCTTAAAAACACAGTAGACATTTTGATTACTTCAATAATACTACTACTAATAATAATAATAACAGCAATAATAACAACAATAGTAGCAATAATAGCAATAATAACAACATAGTAGCAATGACACCAATAATAACAACAATAGTAGCAATGACACCAACAGTTAAAAAAAAGGCATTGGGTGATTTCACACAAATCCAAACGAAACTTTTATAGGTTTTCAGGATTAATGAATTTTTTTTTAATATTAATGTTTAGATTTGTTCATATTTGGCACGTACCCTTTTATATTTCCTGGTGGCTAAGATGGAAGAATTATAGTTTCTGCCGACCAGCGAAGTTCTATGCATTTTATTGCATTTGCTATTAACATTGTATGTATGTGGCTTATTCGCCATGTCAGCATTATTCTCATATATTTTCATTAGGGAATTGTTATTTAAAACTACTACAGAAACCGTTTGAACGAAACAGTGTTCCTGTCAATGAAAATGAGTTACTAACAGACAGGGGTGTTTTCGGAACTATCGGGTTGTTTGACAATTTTTTGCTATATGTGTGGTATTTTTCTTCTACTTCCGCGGCACACTGGATATGTTGTCACCTCACGTCTACATGCCACGGCACGTCGGTTTGAGAATCACTTGTTTAATACATTAATGCATTATACACTCTCCAAGAACATTCGAATGATGTCTACAATTCAGTGTTGGTGATAACTATCGAATATTGCACTGATACTAAGGAACTGTGTTTATTCAGAGTGAAATCGATACAGATCAATTATTTTCTTCAGAATAACGACAGCGAGATTATATAATAATACCCACATTATTATATTGCTGATTGTGCTGGCGTATGAGGAACTATAATTGCGTTGCAACTTTCAACCTTACCCATAAAATTCAATCCAAACGTAATGCGAATTGTCTGATCACGAAAGATGTTCAACACCGATCTGCTGAAAATAATTGCGTACGTTAATGCGAATGACATGCTTACCAAAAAAGACAATATGAGAAGTGTATGACGTAGGCAAATCTGAATATAATGATAAAGGTAGCACCGATTTGTCGAAAGTAACTGCTGAATTCGAATGTCTAAATTGCATGTTAGTGTGTGTTGAACGGCTATGTTTTCACCGTGTGGAATCAATCATATCTTGCAGGCGTGAAATCAC